>BMAW01021093.1:0-27893 GCA_019974015.1 Nephila pilipes | reverse complement strand
GTACACACTCGGAAACACAAAAACAAGAAGTACGTTGCGATTGCTACACATAAATTCTGCTAGGATCAGCAGAAACAAAAATTTCCTCCTTCTAAAGAAAAGATCGTAAATTGATTTAATTACGCCTTCTTGACTTTGGCAAACAGAACAGCGCCATCTACCGACCGACTGAGCTATCAAAAATAATAGCCGAAGAGAAAATGAATCGGCGGTAACAGGGGAAAACATTGCGAGCAAATTATTTGTAATTAGGGAAAAGGGGTAACAGGAGACCGAGTCCGTAATGACAGTGATTGTGGTTTGAAAGATAATGTAGCCTGTTTCGAGCGAATCCGCAATTACGGATCCGCATAGTATTGACGGTTTTATAGACACGTAAGGGGGCTTTCAATCGGTATTTAAATAAACAGTGGAAGAGTTATCGAAAAGAAAGTGAGGAAAACGCTTGTAGTTTCTGATAAGAATTTTTATTTAGTTTATAGAAAATTGTTTTTTAAAATTTTGAATTTTTTTTCTCAAATTCACGTGAGAACAATATCTCGATCATTTACGTTCTCAATGAATTACTAATACATAAAAAATTGCTTATTTTCATCGATTTTACATATATTTTAAAACGCTTATGTGTATTTTACTTGATGTGTGTGCCATCAAATTTTCGATCATTAATTTAAACAACTCCCCATCAAACTAGAGCTCTGAAACATTGGGAATCGTTCTTACTCGCCTAACAATGCGACATTTACGACCAGTTTTAACTAATATTTCAATAATAATGCAGTTTAGCCCAACCACTTGGCACGATTTCAAAAATTAGCACCAAACTTGGCGATTTTTTTTGGCTGAACGTTAAGTCTGTATAACGGACCAGTGTAGCCACATTTGGCAAAATACCGCCAAATAATTCATGTCGCCAAGGGTGGCAGGGTTAAACTGCATTCCTATCATTTATTTTAATGGATGAATTAATTAATTTTAGTTAGTTTTAAAGTTTTTATGTATTTCACTTGGTGTGTATCTGTCTGTGTGTATCAAAGTGTCTTCAAATTTTCTATCGTTAATTTAACCAACTTCCCATCAAGTTAGAGCTCTGAAATTTCGGGAACCGTTCTTACATGCCCAACAATCCAATATTTAGATATTTGCGTCCAGTTTTAACTAATATTTCAATAATTTTCTTTAATAAACTTTGCCACCATATAAAATTGTTTTTAAAAACGTTGGTTTTTATCTGGAATTATTTTCCATCTTGTTGCATTGTAATATTATTCTTCAAATACCTCTTCAAGCTTGCTAAAATTATCTGAGCATCTACATTAAAAAGGGGCATAATTACAATATACAAACTCATATAATAAGTAGTACATAAATAATTCCTGCAATAAGTAGTACGTATAGAAATGATAAATAATTTATTTTAAGAAATAATTTAATGAAATTAACTTTTCTATCACAAAAAATTGTTTATAATTTAACTAGCAAGCCTGATTACTTCATATGCGAGACAAAAAAAAATAATATAGTTTGCGGCTTACAAAATAAACTTGTAATATATGATTTTTGTTTCATTTTATAACATGTCTTTTTAGGAAATTCATCGAAAATATCATAATTTAGTTGTTTCGCTTATTTGGATTTGGTACGTAAAATGTTTAAGAAGGTAGAGCGTTGTAGATTAATACTAGATCTCATGAAATTTTTAATACTTTAATCTTGTGAAAGATTGATTCTTCGTTTGATTTTTATTAACGACACACTGTAAGCAACACGAGGGCTATTGGTGACGGACCTCGTAATTTTGAAACTCGGCCAAGAGACGAAGACGTCACAAAAACGATTTCACGAAAACCGCTGACCACGAATCCTCGACCATAACCACTAGGCTACCGCGGCCATATTGTGAGAAAGATCTTTCTCCAGAAGTGACGGCTATATGATTAAGGTAATATCATTTTCATAGGTATTGCGATTTTCAAAATATAATACAATTTTCGAAACTATTGAAAATAAAGATATAACGCAAATAAATTATTTTTAAAAAAATATAGTGATGATAATTTAGTGATTCTGGAAGGCAATACTCCCTGATAAATTTTGGATTCATTTAATGAATGTACAGTTAACTCGCGATAACCGTTCTCCATGGTGACTTTTAGTTTAGTTTTTATTAACGTCACACTGGAAGCAACACAAGGGCTGTTGGCGACAGACCTCGTAATTTTGAACCTCGATCAAGTGGCGAGGACGACACCTGAGCTGACATCCCCTCTAATAACTTCCACACCACACAAATAGGAGGACTTTGGGCCCCGACAGATTGAACGTGCATCTGCCCCGGCTACACGGCGGGTCTTAAGCGGCCAAGGATCGAATCCGGGACTGAGTGAAAACTGACCAATTACAATACATATTATACTGAAGGTAGTATTCGTACAACAATGTCAAGGTTGTAAAATAATGATGATTGGCGGCAAGAGAACGAGAGTAATTTTCCTGTTTCAAACCGTTTTGGAAAAAAGTAAAATTTTATTCCACTTCATCGAAAAGCAAGAATTATAAGCTAACTACAAGTATAAATAATGTTGTCATATATATATATATATATATATATATAACGATCCTGTCGACTAAATGTAACATATTGTTTTTCACTATTGTTCAATAGTAATGCATCAGTCCATACATGGCCGAAATACTTTTATTTTTCCATTTTGTAGCAGACTTTAGTTGGACTTCGGCCACCAAAGGCCGAAGTGAAGTTACCATACAAATCTCAGATGATCATCAGAGCGTAAAAGAACAGCAATAAGGTAATGAAAGGAGTATAAGAAGAGCAATAAGAAAAGAAGAGCGCTTTTTTGGCAGTGTTTTGCTAATTATATGAGGGAAAATTCAATTAAACGTCAGAGTCCACAAGGTCTAAATGGAGGGACTTCCAGGGAAGATAACTATAGACCCAAAGTCTGGTAGGGATCATCCCTACAGGTCTGTTCCGTGAGGAGAGAGCATTGTCAGCGAATTTTTCAAAACGCGTGATTGAATTAATTAAAAAGAATAGGAATTGTATCAGGAAATACGAATGAACCTTATCGTTTAAAGGAGAGAATGGGCAAATTTAGTAAATTAAATTATTTAAGTGAGAAATTAATGTGAATTAAGTTAAATCATTACATATATATATATATATTCATTTTTAAATCATTAAGAAATATACTTAGCTTAAATATTAGTATAATACATGTGAGTTTTGTAATGAAAGTTGTATTGCATTGTATTGCTGCTAAAAATTGAAATTTTCCCCCCCTTTATTATTAAAACTAAAATACAGCTAAGTTTGTACAAATGGTCAACTTTTGTTCCTATGTACAAATTCTCTCAGGAAAGGGTTGAAAATTTATCGTTTTGTAGTTGAATATTAAAAATTGTGAGTATTTACTCTTGTACACCCCGAACTTCCTTCCCCCTTATCGTTTTTGTTATCTGAAAATACTTGGACGCCAGTTCGCTTCTAACTCCAAATCGCCGCCACTGATAACAATTATTCTCCAATTATTCTTTACACCTTGCTAAGGACTTTAAGCATAATTAGAATCTAATACATAGTGTATCCAACTTTAATTCATATGAGTAGTTTAGTAATAAATATTTGACATCAAAGGAAAGGAATATATACTTCATTAAATTACAACGTTATTATACTCATATAAACTGATAAAACTCATTTTTGTGTTTATATAATTTAAAAATCTATGGGAATTGGATATGGAGTCATATATGAAGTTAGAGAGTTATATGTGGATCTAAGGAGTTAAAGAGTTCTCTATATGGGAGTTGTAGTTGATATTTGCAATGTTTGAGAGGTCCGTAACAGAGAGCATCCATAGAGAGGTCTAACACATAGAGAGGTCCGTAAGAGCATCATTTCCATTTACGTTCATCTGTTTTTCGGATAATTTAGTAAATTGGTGAAATGCACTATGACAGGGGAAGCGACTTAAACGTGCTGAGATGGGATCACCTGATTATGTAGAAATTTCGAATGCACATATATTTCGATCCAATATGAAAATTTTGGAATTCACTGCCAGAGAGTTAATAATTGGAATTCAAGAATTGCAAAGTAACATCTGGATTGCATGAAAAAGAACGTTAAGATTGAATTCAAGGATGCAATTTTTTTTGGAATTTTAATCCTTCTAATCACTTCGATTGTACTAATGCCACGTAAGTAAGTTTGAGCACAGTATATACACATGCCGCCATTTGAAAGAGAGCGAAATCGCTTACAAAAGAAACAAGGTAGTTAAAGCGAAGATCGGTTGGTTTTATTTAACGTCACACACTGGAAGCAGCGTTAGGGCTATTGGTGACGATAACTTCCACACCATGCCAATGAGAGGACTTGAGATCTCGACAGATTTAACGTGCGTCAGGCCCGGGTAATCCGCGCTTATTTGGAGGCATCAGGCCAGAAGCCCCAACTGGACAACTACCGAACGTGATTCAGCAACCATGGCCACTAGGCTACCGCGGCCACGTCAAATCGAAGAATTACTCGATATTTAATGCAACGATGGTGGTTAGAGATTTCTTTCTCTATAGAATGCTGTGCCTCTCGCTTCTGTAAACAAATCCATATAGCCGTAGCCTTCATTTGAATCAGATATATATATTTTATTTTGCCACAAAAATGATAAGATAGTAACGAATTAATGTGAAATTTTACATGAAACTTGAAAAAACTGCCACTGAAACTTATAATTTATTGATAGAAGTGCATGGCAATGAACGTTTATCGCTTGAATTTGTTTTTGAGTAACTTAAGCGTTTTCAAGATGGCCGAGAAGACGTTGAATAGGATTCATTCCCGGGTCGTCCTCCCACGTCTGAAACGAATGAAAACATTGAACAAATCGGTAATCTGGCTCTATCTGAACATCGGTTAAGTATTTAGACAATTGCCGAGACTATAGGAATTAACAAAAAATCCATACAGCAAATTTTTCCTCCAAGACAATGCGTCGGCTAATTCCACATTGTCTGCAAAGAGGTTTCTAGCCAAGTACAACATACCAATGTTAAACTATCTTCCTTATTCGCCGGATCTTGGGCCATGCGACTTCAGTCTGTTTCCTAAGGCGAAATCTGCATTAAAAGGGACAATATTTAATTCATCGAAGCTGGGAAAGCGTCCTGAAGGAGCTGACAGAAGAAAACTTCCAGCACTGTTTAGAAAAATGGAAGGTCCCCTTGGAGTGTTGTGGAATATAGGAAAGGTGTACATTGTAGGCAATAATAAGTAAGTATGTATGCCATCAAAATAAAAGGTGTTACAGCACTAGTCTTGTTATTTTATAGCAATGCCCCGAGTGTTTGAAGGACTCATTTATTAGAAGACGACTTATTATTCAAGCTTGATACCTTCAAGCAAGATTTCATGAAATTCGAAATTTAACCTTCTTTCAAGATGAAAAAGTAGTCATGAAAAGAACGTCATAGGTCACAAGGAAATTCTTTTTTACATTTATCAATTAATTTTTAGTTAAATAATTAACATAAAATTTTGTTCCTTTAGTTTTCCACAGATTGACCTTCGTACTAATTTTATCTACCTGAAATAAGAAACGAGTATTATGAAGGGTAACGTTGTTTTAATATTTTACAATGAATGTTTTTTTGGCGGGGGATACATCAAATAATATGGTAACTTAATGTAAGTTTTCACAGAATAGTTTTAAATCCAAAAATTCAATACAAATTCTTTATCTACAGTATAAAATGTATCGTTGAATCTTTAAAAATATTTACCCGTTTTGTTAATTGAAATAATAATAAGAAATTCTAAAATGATATTTCAATGTTGTGGATAAGAATTAAAAAAACCTAAATCATTTAATTTTCAGACAGATATCAGTAAAAATGACTAAAAGTTTGTAATATTCTGTGTCATATTATTTTTAAAAAAGAATTTTCAATTCAAGCTGTAAAGTTTTTATTTCACATTATATTGAATTACTTGCAGTAATTTCTTACAGAAAATGGTATCATATTTATGTACTATATTTCATTCCATTATCTATTATTTACAATCAGACACAAAAAAATTAGGAATAGATTTATATATAAAAATTTATTTTACATCGTTTTATATGAGTGAAAAATAGATACATTTTTCTTAAGAAATGTTTAATTTAATTGTATATCGTTTCCATTAGTTTTAATAACTGAAAAGTATCATCAATAGCTTTAACAATTTGTTGTCTACCTTAGTATTTTATCGTTTGCATTAATTTTTATATCTGAGAAGAATATAATCGATAGTTAAAATAATTTATTGTCTACTCTTATATTTGACCGCTTCCTCTAATTGATCATTTGATTTTTTTATTGTAGAATCATTTGCTTTTATTAGTTTTTTATAAGCTGCCATCGCTTTAGAATTTATGAATGTATGTATTTTATGATGATTTAATGGTGCTCCAAGATTAAAAGTAAAATCGGTTGGCCGCCATGATTTTTTGAGAATAAACTTTATTTATGATGTGTGTGTACTTTTCTATTCATGACTGTCGTGTTTTCAAATAAAGAATTTTATCACAGAATTTCGAGTATTGAATGTACGAACGAATTTGATGATCGTGAAGTTTTTCATTGTTTTAAAAAATAGTAAATTCTTGTCTTAACGTACAAGTGTTTATTAATATATACATTAATAAATCATTAGAATTCAACACAATCAAAAATACTGTGCCCGATTCATACTTTGCCGTTTAATCAAATCAGTCACATCTGGGAATTGATTTAGCTAGTGTTGGATTAAGATAAGCTACCAACTGATCTTAATCCCTTTATATTTCAATAATCTTATAGATTCAGCAATACTAGTCAGAATTAATTATGTCATACTGATGCAAAATAAATGACTTCGTTAAATTACACAGATAGAATTATAAATTTTACTTCCAACACAAATTATCTTGCGTAATTCGTACTTTTACATGAAATTATTTGTAAGAAATTATACACGCAAGTAATTTGAAAGGAAAATGCCTTAAGACTTAAATTATGCTGAATGTTCAGCACATAAATATTCCACCATAAGTGAGAAATCATGTGATTCAAATAATTTCATAATTTACATCATTATAATCATTTTCTGAAGACAAACAATGATTAATTTTTTTTAATAAAAATTTAACACTGTCTTTATGTATCAAATTTTTTAGTAGAATTTAATATTGTTATTGTCATTAAAAGTCAGTTATAATATAATGTGTACAAAATTTAAATGATTTAAAATTCTGTATATGAATCGCTTCGGCCAAATTTAAAATACTGAAAATTTAAAAAAAAAAATTAAAAATGTTGACAGATTCTTTAATATTACACTTTTTTACCTAAAATTTATAAGTGGTTAGATAAATTAAACTTTCGTCTGTTGAATTATTGCGAGTTTTATCTATAATTGGTGAATACAAAGAAAAAATAATGTACAAATCAAAACAGCAGATTAAGTTGTATGAATTTTTTTGTGTTTGTATTTAATTAGCATTAAAGTAATCATTCTTAGCCAATCAGTGAGATCTTTGGAAACTTATTTTATTTTGTAAGCAATATGGGGATGAAATGAAGAGAATTTACAAAAAACGCGAAATTCTGAGGAAGTGAAGAAAAGGCTTCTTTATTTACATAATTGCGAAAATCTTTCTAAGAATGGTTTGGTACAGTTAAATACCATTCATTAACATTATAGGCTCTAAAAGTGTCAAAATATTATATTCATAACCATGAGTACTATGTTCTGCCTTCTGTTAGAGTTAACAGAGTTTTAATATGTGAAATATTTCAAAATAATTAATACTTTCCAACATTTGATTACGTTTATGTAGACATTTCACTTCAGGACACGACAGCTTAAGGAGAAGCTATTATTTGTTAATATAATAATACAGATCCACATAAGTCTTGGGGAGAAACACCATGTTTACTGGTTAGCTCTTCCGCTTTGATTGCTGGGCATTAGCGCTCCAGTAGTCATGACTCCTTCGGCGTTCAATAGGTGACGCGCTCGAATGCAGGACAGTTACATATTTTGGTGCTTAAATATCAATAAAAATATATCATGATCAATATCTTTTAAAGCAATCAGCTTTTGTATTATTTTTCTTCAAAATGTTTGTGTGTGTATAAAAATATTATCATTTACATCAGTTACCGCATTTTTAAGGTCCTATGTTCTTATTCAATATAACCATAGTTGTTACGTTGTTCGATAACGACTCGAAAGTTAATATTTAAATTCGACTATTTTTACTTACACTAAATTTAGAAATTCAAGTTCTTAACATGCTAAGGAAGAATAGCATAAATACCAAAAAAACAGTATTTAAATATTTTTATACCTATAATTCAAACTTCATCGACCTCTTCCTTTATATATAAATATGACATCTATATTAATTATTAGTCCAAACCTTAAGGGAAGGTACAACACACTTAAGTAAGTCTTTTTTGTAAAACAATATGGTGTCTAAATGAAAAGTATTGGGGGAAACGCAATTCTGAGGAAAGGAAAAGAAAGACTGCTTTTATTTACATCAATGCAAAAGCCTTTCTAAGAGTGGTTGGTAAAGTTGAATGCCAACCATTAACAGTAAGAAACGTCAATGTAATGATTGGTGTTCATTGTGAGGCGAATCTATGTGACTGTGAGCTAGTATTGTAAATTAGTTTCTCATTGGTAGATACTTGCAACCACAACGACTCAATGGCGCGATGCATCGCATCTTTCCAGAAGAGGTATTACCAGAATTGATAATATTCCAGTTGCTATTCGAAATGCCTCGTAGAACGATCCCGACGGGTTTCCAGACCATTTCGACGTCAATGTGCTTAATTAATTAATGTGCCATGTTTATCCCTCGATGGATCAGACTTGTGACCGGGGAAGACCTCGTATAATAGCCCTCGTGTTGCATCTCAGCACGACGTTAATAAACAATCATAATCCCGATTCCGGTGTATAATGATGAATCCTGGTCTCATCGGTAGTAGCGGTAGCCTAGTATTCATGGTCGTGAAGTTGCAGTCGGCGTCATTTCTATCGAGTCATGAGTTCAAGCCCTGATTCCACTAAAGACCCGCAGTGTATGCCCATTAAATCTGTCTAGGTCTTATCTGTCCATCCGTGGTGTAGAATAGAAATTTTGAGGCGGGAGGTTCCAACTCAGATGTCATCCTTGTCAATCGTGGTTTAATAATGAGGGGTACGTCACAAAACCCCCTCGTATTGTTTCTGCAACGTAAATAAACAATTATTTAACCATGGCCAGCACTTTCACACGATTTAGCAAGCATCTATTTTTTTTTCTTATAAGGACACCTAAAGAAACTCATTTACTTGACTCCAATTCATTCGAATAAGGACAACACTAACAAATTTTCATTCGCTGTTGCAACCGTTCATGAAATATCAAGCATTTTCGTAAAGTTAGGCCAATCATAGCCAATGTCGAATTAACCAATGTAGGTCAATGTCGAATCAATGCTGCTATGTCTGTATCGATGTAGAAATGGCACATTTGAGCACTTACTATAACTGTTAATGCAAATTTAAAATTTTTTAACATTATTTTTTTCAGTATTTCTTGCTTTTACACCAGTACTTTTCATCTTTGCAACCTTACAGCAACACGAAAAATACTCTTCTGTGAATATTTTGCCTTTGATCCGTTAGTTCAAGGACTCTCTATAACATGTGTTATTTGCAAACCTTCTCTTTACAAACATTTGGGGTATCTATTCGAATTTATATTAAGATTTCAACTTCTCTCCATCCAAATGAAACGGGATGATGTAAATTAAACAAAATTTAGAAATAGAGGGGATTAATGATGTATAAACGCTTCAGTATACAACGGGAATGAAACTATATAGTTCAAAGCACTCTCCTTAGTAGATAATTAATAAACTTTATTTTGAAACATAATTGATTATTTTAATAACTTCATCTATGCTTAAAGTTAAATTGAAATTTAGAATTATGACTCGAGTAACATTTAAGATGATAGACGAAAAGAATAACAGGCTTGAGTCACAACTCTGTATAAAAAGGGTGTAAGAAACGTAGTTTATTCTCCTAACTTCCACACCACAAGATAATTTTTAGATCCAGTAAGATTAAACGTGTCACAGATCCTATTATTATTTCACCCGATTTGCATTATGGTCAACATTCAAATCTTCGACTTGAATTCCACATTATCTGCTATGGATCTCAAGTTTTTCACCACTTGTCTACAGTATGAACATAAAATACAATTAAGAAATTACATGGAAGATTACACTTTTATACCACATTTAGTGAAAAAGTAAATTACATAAACCCGTAATAATCTAAAATATTTATCAAAATACTTTAAGGAGTATTTGCACAGAAATTTTATGGAAATATTATAACAAATAAGTACGACACAAAATAAATTTTTTTTAAAAAAAAGTTCTAAGCAAAGTTTTGTAACGAACATATTTAGGCATCCAAGGTGTGCGATTTTTATAATTATTATTAAATTACTCAATTAAATATACGAATTAAAGTAAACGATGCAATGTCGAGAAATGGACAATAGTAAGCTTTTCCGATATTAAAATTAAAGAAAACAATAAATTATCAAATTGAAATTATTTAATCAAAACGTAATTAAAATTAAAGCAGATGATAAATTATTGAATTGAATATTATGTCAGCTACATGTAATTAAGCAAGCGATAAATAATTATAAAATTGAACATATTTAAGCTAAATGTAATTAAAATTGAAGCAAACTGTGAAAAATGGAAAAGTGATCTGGTGTGTCAAAAGTGATCTATCTAAAACAATAGACCCTTGATCGGCTCAAAAAGTTAGAAATAAGTCCAATTCTTGACCCTCACATGAGAGACACGACTTGTAAAATATGCATGGAATTTCAAATGTAATAATTAGTTAAAGATTAGCGAATTTAAAATTTCCACTAAAAAAATTTTTGAATAAAAAAATGTGTATTGCTTTTTTCTTTTATTATGTAGATAATTTAAAATATAATTTTTACTTATGTCCATTAATGTTCTTCACAAATCGGTATCTTTAAAGAAATTTTCTGTAAAAGACAAAAACTGAAAAAGTATATACTTATTATCTGGAAACATGTGGATTTCATGTGTCATGTGACCTTGAAACTTTCCATTGATAACGATTGAGATAGCAGTAATCATTTTTGAGATAACTGAGACGCCAACGAGGAAAATGAAGATATATTAAGGCTAAGTTTTTAAATAATTTTCACTTTTTTTCTGAATTAATAGCGATGTAAATTATATTTCATCACTGAGATATTTGTATATTTTATTGCAAAGTAAATGGTATATATAAGGGTGAATAATTATTTATTAGCTACTAATAATCAATAGCTATATTTAAATTTGTAATAATTTATTTACCTTTCAGGTACATATTACTAAAATGCTACTGCGTTTATAACTCAACACATTTGCAGAGAGTCTGTAAGAGTAATATTCTAAACACAGAACATAATTATAATTTCAAAATTTCAATGAAAGCTAACATAAATTGCTAAATTATATCAAATAGGTTATTAAATACCCTTGAATGTGTTATAAAGTGTCCTAGGTAGCTTAGTGTTCATGGTCGCGGTTACACGGCCGGTAGTTTTCATCGAGTCGTGGGTTCAAGTCTTGATGCCCCCCTCCCTCGTCTAGCCGGCTTGATGCATGTTAATTATGTCGGGGTCCAAAGTCCTCTCATTGGTATGCTGTGGAAGTTGGGAGAGGGGGTGCCAACACAGCTGCCGTCATCGTAACTTAACCGAGGTTAAAAATTACGAGGTTTGTTGCCAATAGCTCTCGTGTTGTTTCTAGTGCAACGTTGATAAAACCAACCACACCAGTTTAGTTTTTATTAACATAGCACTAGAAGCAACACGAGGGATATTAGCAACAAACCTCGTAATTTTTAACCTCGGTCAAGAGACGAGGACGACACCTGAGCTGGCACTTTTTTCTCCTAACTTCCCCACCACGAGAACGGGAGGACTTTGTGCACCGACGGATTTAACATGCATCAGCCCCGGCTACACGGCGGGTCTTTGGCGGCTAAGGATCGAACCCGCGACTGAACGAAAACCGCCGGCCTCGAAACCGAAACCATTACCACTAGGCTACCGCGTCCACGTCAACCAAACCAATGTGATATAGATAATATTTGTTAAAAGTTTTAATAGTAATTTTAAATACATGCTACATAACACTTAAATGTTTCCCAAAACTACTTATTTCACTTAATTAATTTAAAATAACTTAACAATAAACAGATTTTTAACAGAACAATTAAAACTTTTAAACTAAACACAATCAAACAACTCTATTTTATACACAATCACTGTGTATAAAACATGTCCTTCAAAAAATAACAGCTTACTACCGTTTAAAACTTTTCATTTGTTTATCATTAATTTGGCTCTTATAACATCATATTAATTAATTCTCTTAAAATTAATTACTTCTTAAAACATCCCAGTACCATCGCGTTAACGTAACTGAGAAAAGGACTAAAGCAATATCGCCACTCTCCTCTTTCTAAAAACGAACATCCAATTGAGCTCTATCTAGAAGATTCAATTACGAGGACCGTATTTTTGCACGGTTACAGCTGACCATGACTGCTAGTTTTAAATTTTTAGCTTATATCACAGTATGGTCACATCTTGCAACGACAGCGACCAGGAACGCAAATTAAGAACTTCTCTTATTGCATTCATGGCCATAATGGCTTCGGAGAAAAATTCCTTCAATAACAACTTCATTCCCAACTTTGATACAACTTTCTAAAACTATTCATTTTCGATTAAATGAAATTTCTTATTGAGTCCTTTTTTTTTTTTACTTTACAGGAATGAAAGGTTTGACAGGAAGAAAGGAACGGTTTTACTCTCTTTGCACGAAGAATAAAAGTTGTGAAAAATTTTGCAAGGTATTTCTGTTTATTTCTAAACAAAACAAAGAATAAGTTTTGTAAATTAAACTGGGAAGCTTTGTATATATGAGTATTCTTTAAAAATATGTAGATTAATACTTTATGTTTGTTAACTAAAATTAATCAAATCGTATAACACCTCCCAGTTACCTAACTTTTCCGTCATCTTAAATAACTAACTTAAATCCTTTAACATAAAATTCCGGATAGATTAATCAAATTAAAGATAATTAAAACAATCTCAAGTTATTGGTCGAATTACTTATTTATTTATACTATTAAGGGAAAGGCTTTCTATCAGTTCGAGGTTGCTCAACAGTTTTTAAAACAAGTTTTACGTAAGAATTAAATATCAAAATTATCCTCTATAAACGGGTCCGTGGAAATGATCATGTAGTTACGGCGAAACTTCATTTTCACCTCCAAAAAGTCAAAGTATGATTTTTGATCTACACTATCAAAGTAAGTTCCCGTACACAAGAATATTTCACATAAAATTCAAATCCTCCTCACTACTACTTCCGTAATTACTTTGGCATAAGATATGTGTTCGTTTTTCACTATTACTTCATTGTATTTCTTTAATCTGGTTTGCTTAGAGAGGGCTTTATTTGATTGGAGAGAGGTTTTATATATATATATATATATATGTGTGTGTGTCTGTCTGTCTGTGAAAGGCTTTTAATAGGTGAATAAATAGGACATACTTCTACAATCGTGTGTGGAAAAACTAAATGAATTATTCGATTAAAGTATATTAATTACTTTTGAATGAGCGAGAGGCAAATTTACATGATTATGTAATCACTCATACAATTGCATTCGTGAATCCCATTTAAAAAATTAAGGAGAATTAATTAAGGAAATTAATTTTCTTCATGGTAAAAGTGAAAGAGAGAGGAGCTTATCTTGCTTAGAACTTATATGCACGGATTTCTTCAGATAGTTTAGTATTATATCGAGGGCTTTCGAGGAAACTTCGGTTCCAGATATTAAGTCTGGTAAGGATTATCCCTTCAATCCGGGATCCGTGGAAAGAGCCTCTTGTGCAAATTTCAATAGCACATGAGTGCTTAACTTAAAGGCAAAATAGGAATGCTATCAGGAAATGAAAATGAACTCTTAATTAGAATAGGAAAAAAATTAGGGAAATTAAATTATATGTAAATGAAATCGTTATACAAATATATATATATATATATATATATATATATATATATATATATATGGGTATTGTGTAATATTCCGGTTCCAAAATGATGAGCACTTCCGTTCTAGATGAAGCACTTTATTTACAATGATTATTATGCAGACAATTAAATACAGTTATTTAAAAACAATGTAGGTTATATTTACCCCGCAAAAACTTAAGTTCATTTAGATAGACATTTCCATTGTAAGTAGTTTGTGCTCCGTGCACTTTTGATGTAACTGTCTTTATATGATAGTATCTCTACCACTCAACGCGAGACATGAGATACGCCTTTTGACCACTGAAGCTCACTCATAGCGTCTTCCCTCTTACGTTTCACAAAATGCAACGTCATACATATATTTTTAAAGAAAATTTAATACTAAATTCAATACAAAAAAAAATTAAAATATTTGAAACATACAAAAAGAGCCAAGCAGCAACTATTATCGATATATGTTAGGTACTGATGATTACTTTGAATTATCAGTACTTTGGAGGGTAGCTTTATATTTTATTACAGCTTCTCACCGATATTTTATTGAACTGACGACAATTTTAAACTCTTCCTTTGTTAATACATGATGCCAAAAAACAATTATAGTCTCAATTATTTGCCTTTTATTTGATGGGTGCCTCATTCTGGCAAGATATTTCAAACAGTGACCCAGTTTTTCGATAGTATTGCGGTTAGAACTGTTTCCTGGTTAGGACATTAATTAAATGCTCTTTTTTTTACGAAATTACTCTCTCGATAATTTTGCTGTGGGGCAGAGAGCAGAATCTTACTCAAAAATAAATGAAGCATTGTTGGGAAAGAGATTCCGAATGGAAGGTAGAAGTTTTGGTTTAAAAATAGTTTCATTGTATTTTCTGACATTCAAGTGTCTCATGGATGACATGAATTCGACCAGTACCATCTGCATACAAGCATGACCAAATTATAACACTAGTGAGTTCTTTACATTTGCCTGAATACAGTCAGGATGTAGCTCTTCTCCTATTCTACGTCTTACAAATTTTCGTCCATCACTATCGAATAATGATATTTTATCTTCATCGCTCCATGTATATTGTGACCACTAGTTATTTGTCAGATTAATGTGATCATTTGTGTACTGTAATCGTTTTTTACGCGATATAAAATTAAATAAGGTTTTTTCAGTGGAATTCTAACCCCTTGTCCAAAATCTATCAATCTTCTCCTGATTATTCTTGACCTGAAAGAAAAAACAGGTCAATTGAAAAGTCCCCGGCCTGACACATAGATGGCGCTACTAGAATTAAATCCAAAGATCCCTCAAAAGATGCGTGTATAAATTTGACAGCTGTCGGATCATTAGTTTGTGAATTATAGCATTTTGAGTGAAGCAACTTTTGTTATTGTGAAAAAAATGGATAAAAAGGAATTTCGCGTGTTGATAAAATATTGCCTTTTGAAGGGAAAAAGTACATTTGAAGCAAACACTTGGCTTGATGCCGAGTTTCCGAATACTGCCCCAGGAAAATCAACCATCAAGGATTGGTATGCTAAGTTTAGACGTGGTGAAATGAGCACCGAAGACGGTGAACGCCCCAAAGAGGTTGTTACCGAAGAAAACATTAAAAAAATCCACAAAATGATTTTGAATGACCGTAAATTGAAATTGAATGAAACAGCAGACACTCTAAAGATATCAACTGAACGTGTACATCATATCATTCACGAATATTTGGGTATGAGAAAGCTCTATGCAAAGTGGGTGCCGCGCGAGCTCACTTTTGACAAAAAACAATGACGAGTTGATGATTCGGAGCAGTGTTTGAAGATGATCAAGCGTAATAAACCCGAGTTTTTGTGTCGATATGTGACAATGGATGAAACGTGGCTCCATAATTTCACTCCGAAGTCCAGTAGACAGTCATCCGAGTGGACTGCACACGATGAACCCGCTCCAAAGCGTGGGAAAACGCAACAGTCGGCTGGCAAGGTTATGGCGTCTGTATTTTAGGAGGCGCATGGAATAATTTTCATTGACTACCTTGAAAAAGGGAGGACCATCCACAGCGACTATTACATAGCGTTATTGGACCGTTTGAAGGACGAAATCGCCGAAAAGCGGCTGCATTTGAAGAAAAAGGAAGTGCTTCTTCACCAAGACAATGCACCGTGTCAGTGAAAACGATGGCAAAAATCCATGAATTGGGCTTCGAATTGCTTCCTCATCCACCGTATTCTCCAGGTCTGGCCCCCAGCTACTATTTCCTGTTCTCTCTCAAAAGAATACTGGTTGGGAAGAAATTTCGTCGAATGAAGAGGTGATCGCCGAAACTGAGGCCTATTTTGAAGTAAAAAGCAAATTCTACTACAAAAATGGTATCGAAAAGTTGGAGGGTCGCTATAATCAGTGTATCACCCTTGAAGGGAATTATGTTGAATAAAAAAAAACTAATTTTGCCAAAAAAATGTGTTTTACTATGGTAGGCCGGGGACTTTTCAATTGACCAGTTACCAGCATTATTCACATCAGTTCTGATAGCCATTGATGACATTCTTTGTTCTTGGAGACATAGAGCTTTTATTTTCCAGTCATCAACAGATGTGGTGCACATTTTTCAGCCTCTTAATGCTTTATTTTGTATTGAATTTGTCTCCTGATAACGTAAGCAAAACTTTCGGACTCCAGTTGTAGTCCCTGGATCGCCCACCTATCTTGCAATTTCAGCAGGAGAAAGATAACTTTCTTAGTGTTCAATTTAATCTTTTATTTGAAGTCATTGCTTCTTGACAGATAATAAACTCTCGTGTTGCTTCTAGCGACGTTAATAAAAAACAAAACAAAACCCAAACTAATGTTTCTTAACTGAATGTTAAAAATTTTACAATAGTTCCTACTCGTAATTTGATTGCATAAGAAACAATCTTTCCCTTCTGCAGAAGAAAGTACAATAATGACTTGTTCTAGCTGCAAACATGATGTCAACTCCTGTCAGTTATTAACATTTAATTGTTTCCCAGAAAAAGAACAATGATAGACACAACAAACCACTTTATAACTGTGTTTGTTTTTTAAATTAAAGTATGCATAACTTTTTTGTATTACACACATTTTAATTTTGTTTTTTTTAATTCAATTCAAAATTCAATCCTCTTTAAAATGATATATACGACTTTGCATTTTGTGAAATGTAACATTTTCTATAAACATACAAAGTTAAAAAAAAGAAAAAATTTCCAAAAGCGTCCTGCATCAATTATATATATATATATATATATATATATATATTTCTGATCCAAAATGTAATTTTCATCCGTTAATCTACTCTTATTCATCGGTTATGTTATTTTTGGCGACTTTATCGCCAAAAATGATACGACCGACGCCAAACGGAATATTTTTTTTATATGTATACTGTGTATTGTCACCAATAAAGTCTACTTGGTGAGATTTGTGCATGCGAAATGGAAAAATATCAAGTAATTTTATATTGAAGCGCTGATGGAGGTTTGGCAAGATTTTGGCGAAGGGGCTCTTTATGTGAAATTTCGTACATGTCGAAAATAGAAAACGTTATAACGTTAAACGTAGAAAATAGAAATAAATGAGTTTGGAAACCTACGGTTGGTGAAAGTGTAGTTTACATCAAAAACTTAGCGGGATTTTGAAAAATACTTAAATGGCTACTTTTTACGAAGTAGCACATAAGGAACACAATCTTCGTTTACTGGAGGACCTCGCTACATGCATGAACGAACTGAAGACGCTATGACATACATAAGACATTTTAGACATCCAGACTTGCACGACTTTTTTTTAAGGATTGCAGTCACTTGCAATCCTAAATGGTCAGAGACGAGAACAAAAAGATGTCTTGAGGCGAGACAAAAATTAATATATTATTTGATTCCAATGCTTTTTTATCTTACACACACAAATATATATATATATATATATATATATATATATATATGTATATATATATATATATATATGTATATATATATATACTATATATATATATATGTAACCATACTATATGTATATGTATATGTAATAATGTATGTACTAATATATATATATATATATATATATATATATAACATATATATATATATATACATATATATATATATATATATATATGTATATATATATATGTATATATATGTATGTATATATATGTATATATATATATATATATATGTATATATATATATATAATGATAAAGAGATTTTTTATCCTTTGTCATGGGCTTGACATGTCTTCTGATAGATCTTTTTGCATAGCTGAGTTCTTGAAAGATTCATTCGAATATATATCATTTTAATATAGAACGTAGGATTTTGTCTTTTCTTTTCTTCTCAAAAATGTAATTCTGGAGATATGTTTCATAGAACTGAATATTTGTGATAGTAGAAAAATTTATAGTTTGTTAATATATTCATTAGCACTGTATTGTTAAAGAGTATTGTAATTCAATAAATAACTGTTGAAGCATTCAATGAAATCATCTGAATCTAACTGCGTTCAAAATTTCAAAAATCTAATCAAAATTAAAAATTCATATGAATAAATACGGACACCCCCTAAAAGTTGCAATATACATATAATAAAGAAATTGCTTTGCTAAATTGCAGAAAAGACACCTTCAAATGTATAGGCTTCAAGATAACATAATAATATATTGAAATGGATGCGCAGAACGAGATATGAATTGAGTGCATGTCTTCCGTTCCAAAAGAATAAAAGTTTTAGTACCACGTACATATTTCCAAAATTACCGCAACGAATAATAATATATATACGGATTACTTGAAGTCGGATCTGCAGGCGATAGCTACTGCCTGGAATTCAATATATAACCAACGTTGATTGGATGTTTGAAAGGCAGACTTATTTTGCAACGTATATTAAATCAAAATATTATTATTTTTTTTTTCTAAATTGCTGGATACAGTTAAATAACGTCAAATATTCATAAGTAAATAAATGCAACTTTATTTAATTATTATAACATATAAATAATAATATTAAACTGTGAAAATATGTTGATATTTCTGTCATTCTCCTGCTTATCTTGTGAAGAGATGTGTGTTTTTATTGAATATTGCTCAATTTTACAAACTATTTCATCATCCGATAAGTTTCTGAGTGCTTAGAGATAGAATAAAAGGTTATACTTAATAATTATAAACTTTACATGGAAATATTTAGCAATTAATATTATAAGTAATTAACATTTTTAGGAATAATTTTTTTTAAACATTTGTGTTTTGACTGTATTTTAATTTAAGTCACAATATTTTCTATAATTTTTAGTTATGAACTTACCTCTAGTTAATGTTGAAACTGGAAAATATACAATCTTTGAAATATACTGTATAAGTTAGCCAAAGTTAATCTCATTATATTAAATATGAGGCCAACGATTCTTCAAAGTAAGAAATGTGGAAGCCGTACAATATTGTACATGGTCATGGGTTTAAGGCCAGTGTTGTTTTCGTCGGGTCGTAGGTTTAAGCCCTGATACTACTTAAGATCGGCCGTGTAGAGGGGCTGAATGTTAAATCTACTCAAAGTCTTAAGTTCTCCCAATGCCGGGGTGAAGAAATTTGGAGAGGCAGGTGCCGGCTTAGGCTTTACCCTCGTCACTTGACCGAAGTTCGAATTGTGCAGTCCGTCGACAATCGCATCGTGTATCTTCTCAGCACGATGTTAATGAGCAATCAGACTTCAAGTAAGAAATTTAATTTTTTCCAATATTTTGAAAACTCAATAGATAAATATGCTATTGAAATGTTATTTATGGTTAATGTGTGTGTAATTTTAATTAAATTAATTTATTTAATGAATGCGTTACTCGAAATATAGTTGATTTTGAGTAATGACCCAGCTGTCATGTGACTTATTAATGAAAGTAAAATGAGATTTTTAGCCAAGTGAATCATAAATACAGAAAAGAAATATTGCGTACCGTACGCCGCTGTAAATTTTTGCTTAGTAAAAGCTGTCGCCGTACCTTTTTACCATACGCATTACAAAATAAAAAACTTGAGAAGATGGTAGTAAATAATATTAAATGTAATAAAAAACATGTAATAAAAAAAGTTTCATGCAGTTAATGCAATATGCATTGTTAAGGTAATAGTTATCGGTGGTCGTAAAATCTACTGACTGTAAGTGTTCGAAAATGTTGCGACATATGTTTTGAACCATATATAAACGACACGGAACTGGCAAACTAGAACATTCAACAAATATTAGAACGATATATGTAAAAGAGCACCTTCCTTTCACATCATGTACCATATAAGGACTGAGAACCTTGAAAAAAATTCAATACTCATCATTCCCGCTTCACGGTGTCATTTTATTGGCATCAGGATTCGAACCCACGACTCGACAAAACAATGCTGTTTGCCAGCTCGTGTAATTTAATTCCTGAATATGGAATGAAACATGGGGCTGATTTCCGGCTATAACAAACAAACTGAATCGCTTATTGAATTTCAATTTTTTTTTCTTTATTTTAAAATGCACGAATTCTTGAAATTTTTCCAAATAAAAAAAAGTAATTTTGTTTTTGATTTTTATTTCAACAACTTTATTTTATTAAAGTGGTTTTATTTATTTCAAATAGCTCTAAAACAGGGAGAAATAGTACATTTTAATATTTTGGTCAAAATACGAAAGTTTTTTGAATGAAAAGTTATCCGTTTTCTTTAAAAAAATTACGGCTTAAAAAAATTATATTTCTTTTGAAAATAATGCAACTAGGACTTAATCAAAAAAATATTTATTTAATCAATTATATTAAAAAAATTACTGTCAACATTAAATAATTCAAATAAAACCAACAAATTAAATAAGTAATTTGTAAAGTATGATTTTTGGCATAAAAGCGGTTAGAAATTTATTTAGATTTATTAGTTTATTTAAATGAGATTTTTTACATAGTCAACTACCTTTAACTACTGAAATGGTTGAAATGCTTTTTTGATCAACGTTATTTCAATTTCCTTACACAGAAAGACTTACAAATAACACTTGAAGATATGTAATTAAGGAATATATATATATATATATTGTAATTATAAAAAATAATAAAATTGAAGAAACTACAAACTGGTTCTGCGTTTTAATGCGTTCATAGATATTTCATTTCTTAACAGTTTCATGAATATTTTTGTATTATCTTTTTTAAATAACTTTTACTTTAAAAAACATCTCACTCCAGTATAAAATATTAATAGCGTAGTTTAATTTTATTGCTAATTGATTAAAGTTCTTTAATCGAGCTTTAAAGATTATTTTTTTAAGAACTTATTTATTTTGAAAATTTCATACAAGGTTTCAACGTTAGATATAATTGGAAGTAAAAGCGAAATTTTAATAAAACTACTTAAAACACAAAAAATATTAAACTTTTACTTCTTTCTTTAAAAAAATCAGTTAATAATGTAACAAATGTAAACAAAGTTATAAATATGTACTACATTGAAATGAAATCTTCCACAGTTTGAATTTTTCATATAAGTACATGTATAATTATTTCAATACATCAAAGAATACTCTTTTACCTTTTTTTCAGATTGCCTTTCTTCTAATGGTTAAATTAATTGAATTATAGCAAAAGCGAAAATAGTTGACAAGAGGAATAATTAAAACACTTCATTTCTGTACATATCACGATAAAATAACAAGATTTATTCAAAATGGTACGAAAGTATTTTTTAGCAGACGATTAGACGTCTTTAAAAATAATAAAACAAAACATTTGTTTACAACATTCAAAGTAATAAAGGTTTCTTTTTAAATTTTCGATTTGCTTTTATTATTCTTTCAAAACATATTTTGTTTAGAGGCAGAACAGTTACAATTGAATTTTCTATAAAACTCTAACTTAAAGAATTAAATAAACAGTTTTTTAGTTTGAGATTCTTACGTTTTATTTTAACCTTTCTTCATTTTGAGACATTAAATCTTTTTTTATACTTTTTTTAGAAAAAATATGTATCGAGTTTCCATTTTTATTGCTATTAACATTTCTAAATAAAATTTGTGCAATAAAACAAATGTTTATTTAAAGACCATTCATATTAGATAAATAAAACTGAATTGGCATAGAATATACTTCATTTTTTTTTCTATTTAAGGTGAATTTCTTATTGAAAATAAGTTGGCGATAAAAAATAAATGCTTTTGGAAAATCTATATTTAATTGTAGATTCTTAAATAAACTATTATTGCATTTAACTTATATAATTTTAAGAATGAATTATAAAACTAATTTACAAAATCAACGTTCTCAACTATTTCGATGGTATTGTCACTATTCACTTAAAGCTTGTCCATGGCTAAAATTGCTGAAACGGCTACCTGCTGAAACACCGTAGCAAAACCATTTTGCGCGCAAAGCTGCCATGCAAACCAGCACAAAGCGGGTTGCCGCCAAAAGCGGTTCAAGCCGTGTTTGCTTAAAATTTCATAAGCAAGGTAAGCCGCCATTTCGCTGCTTAAGCCAAAGCAGCCGCTTAGCCGCCGTTTAGTAGCCATGCTGACCGTACCCATAGCGCGCCAGCTAACATTGCTGCGCCTTTTTTTTTTGGCTATTCGCTTCTGCATAACGCCGCTTGCATGCCTTTGGCAAAGCTACCAGTACATTTTTGCCAGTTTGTTCCATTGAATCCTAAAAATCTTTCAAGTTTAATTGCTTCAATAATTTGAAAGACTAAAATAATTACAATTATTTCATCACATTAATTCAAATAAGCGATCATTTATAAATAGATTGGACAGAAAAGAGAATATTAAAATCCCACAATACTGATGAAACGTTTTTCCTTGAATTCAATTCTCCCCTTTATTTTTAACCTGATTAACAGAAATACAGGAAAAGACACTTTTTAAAACCAGTAACTAGTAAGACTTCAGACTTATCCTTTTCCTCTCAAAAGCAGAGATTTCTAGAGTATTCTAGATTTCAAAAGAAAAGCAGGAAATTGTTTCTGGAAACGGTCTATTACGATAGAGAAAGACCATGGAACGAAAATTCTCAAACAAAGAGATTCTAACGGTTCGGTTGAAGAAGAGTGATTAGTTTAGAACAGTTTTGGAGAACTGTATAATGAGAAAAAATAAAAACTCTAAAAGAAAATAAAAATGTATATTCTTTAGAAGAAGGAAATTGGAATAGAAAATTCAAATGGCGCATTGGAACAAAAGATATTGTAGCCTCGTTCTCAGAAAAGCGTGACATAGTGTACGAGACTAAAACGCGAAAGAACGAAAAGAATATAAAATAAAAAGCGTGGCAATATCCGTGGAAGATACTGAAAATAGAAATTTTCTGTTTTCAGTTGAATTCCGTTTGTTAAGTGAATATAAAAGGTTAAAACTCTGCATGTAAAGGGAAAGAAAAAGTAATATCTAGGAAGAATTTTACATAGACTCTTTCCTGGATAGGATATAGTACTTTTTTTGAGAGTTATACACTTGAAAAAGCAATTCTTGATTTCATTTAAGAAAGAGCTATAGAGAAAAAGAACCAGTTTAATATATACAGTTAGGATTTTTCTAACAAATTCTTTTTTATGCACACAATGAGTCAGATTATTACAAAGTAAATAATATCTGACATTATTTCTATTCAGTCGTTTATAATAACTTCTTTTTTAATGAAATAACAATAAAAAAAAATTATGTTTTCCTTATTTGTTATTTTAGAACTGTAAATACTGTTTAAAATTTGATCATTCACATTTTTTTTTTTTATCAAAGATTATTTTATTCATAAAATTGAAAACTGAATGTGGCACCAAAATTGCAATTACCAGATTATTATTGCTAAATAATGTTGTTACTAATTACACAAAAAATAAATTTGATTATATACATTTCAATGTTTTAAAATTAAAGGCAGGCAATGGTATAAAAATTTGCGAGAATTATTACTAAAATTTACATCTTTTTAAAATTAATTGGTGTAAGTCACAAACAAAGCTAATGAAACAAAGTTAATCTTTTCAAGGCAATGGTCTCTAAAATTTGCTGCCAATATTAGAAAGCCTTTTAAATAAAACAATTTAAATTTAAGTTTCTACCTTGATTTTGGTAATGAGCTGTATTTTCATTTTTTATTTGTCTAGTTCTGATAAAAAAAGTAGATTTTATTAACATTAATTAAATCTATTGAAATAATAATAATTAACATTTGTTAGAAACTATAATGCGCATAAAAATAACTTCAACTATGTAATCAAACAGCATTATTCTTAACAATGATATTGTTTAGAAATTAGTTTAATAACCTATTATAACACTTCAGAACTCCTTGAAATTTGTTGCAAATTTTTTAGCTTTAATAAGTGGTATTATATATATTAGCGGCGATGTCAGAATATCGAGGTATGACAACATTTTAATTTAAATGCTTTTTAGCTTTTATCTTAGAAAAGTACTTCGAAAATGACAAGTTCCGGAATACAAAAAAAGTTAAAGAAAAATGCAGAAATAATTTTTATAATGGCTATTGCGGTAATTTTCTTTCTTCTCTCTCTCTCTCTCTCTCTCTACTCTCTCGATGGAATGAATGGAAATAGATAGATAGATAGATAGATAGATGGAATGAATAGATAGGCGGAATAGATAAGATAGATAGATAAGATAGTAGATAGATAGATAGATAGATAGGCGGAGATAGATGAATAGGTAGGTAGATATAGTATGTCTTTTAAAATATTTTAAATTATTCTTTCATAATTTTTGGTATATATATATATATATATATATATATATATATATATATATAATGGTTATGAAAGAATAATTCATGTTAAAAGAACAAAAATCAGAAAATGTAACAGTAAGAAAGAAAAATAAATGAAAATGTAGAACCCCAGAGTCAAAAGCAATATGGAGCTGAGACCGGGCTCGCGGTTAAAACTATGAATTTAATATGGTACCAACCTTCCTCTTTTGCAGCTTTTGATAAGAGTAGATTGGGAAATCAAATTGCAAAAGAGTTCATGATTAAAGATGCAAAAAAATTCCGGTAATAAAATCTACAAAATAAAAATCAAAAAAAATTCTTGGTAGGCTGAATTAAGAATCAAATTACAAAGAAGTTCAATGATTAAAATTGCAAACAATTTCAACGATAAAATCTACAGAAATAAAATCTATAATACTAAAAGGTATCAACAAATCAAAATACTAAAAATTACTTACAAAAAATTCAAAATGAAGATTCAAATATATGTGAGTGATAGATGGATTTTCTTTAAGCTTCAAGATGTATATACATACTCCAAAATGAATATATATATATATATATATATATACTCCTGAAAAATGAGGGGTAACACTAAGAAATACTGGACATAGTGCCATACAAATATCAGGAGAGAAAGGGGTGATGTGGTTATGCAAATGATTAAAAAAGCAAATGTAAAATCTTTTATAAATCCAATTTGTCAGTATCTAATGTGTCACCTTGGGCAGCTATACGAGCCTCAATCCGGCAAGGTATTCCTATCAATTAGAAATCTATTGTTGATGTTTGCACAGAGAATTGTTTCCAAAGAGCACTCTAATGCTGTGCGCAGATGTCGACGGTTTTGCACTAGTGGTCATGGTTCATGCTCACGTCCAATGAAATCCCGCTGGTGTTCGGTAGGATTAGATCTGGAGAGTATGTCTGTCAGGGAAGGATGTCAGATCCAGTCAGGATGTGGAAGCTCGTCGTGTAATAGGCGGTGTGGCATTTTCTTCCTGGTACACCGTGTTAGTTTGCGCCCAGCAACATGGACGGAACAACACGCTCCACAACTTGGTGACGTAGAGGTCTTCTGTTAAACAGCTTTGTAAATGTGTACCAGAGGCGCCCTGTGAGCAAACATTATGCCACCCCAAACCATTATGCCCGGTCTGGGGTCGGTTGACCTTCGTGAAATAGGTTGGTTCGAAGCATTCTCAGGAGTCCATTATAATACCCGTAGATGGCTGTCTCATTCTTGCAGAGAAAAGAAATGAGAATATATCCGTGAACAATATCCGATGTCATTTTGATGGTCCAGAGCACGATGACTATGATACCATGCCAGACATCAGCCCTGTGTTTTAGTGTCAAGAGTACCCTGTGCTGATGCCGTGCAGGTAACTGTACTTCATGCAATTTGTTGTGTATGGTTTGGTTGGACACCGATCAACTGCTCCTGCTGGCAGCCAGCTTTAGATGTAACGTGCCTGTAAGAGAAAGGGTCTCGAACACGGCATCGACCTCTGCGCTCTGATGTGCACCTGTGCAATCACTTCCTCTTCGGCGTGCATAGACCTTCCTGAATCAACAGGTAATACAACGTTGGTACTCACGTTGTTGCCCGATACAAGTTGCTCTTGTATTGCAACAACAAACCCAGTTCATAAATTCGATAATACGGTCCTGGTCATTAACTGATGGTATTGAGCTCACCGACGTGTCATAAGCATTTTTCTACGCTGGCTGAAAATCGTAAACACTGCGTAAATCCTCAGGTGCTTGCTGTGAGAAGAATAATTGTTAGCCTTTACGGCCCGAATATGATTTACCATGTGATCGATGCGCGCGCAAATTTAATCATTTACATATCTATCGCCACTATCCTCCTGAAGTTTGCATGACGCTGATGCATTATTTCTTGTGATAGCAATTTCACTTTGAAGAGTATATATATATAAAAGAAAATAAGTAAATGAAGTAAAATTAAAAATGTAGTTTTAAATATGGGTAGTTTAACTTAGTAAGAACACCGAAATTTAAACAAAAAATGTTAAGTCGTAGTAAAAGAAATTTACAAAAAAGACATTATACTAAAAAAATATAAAATTAAGGAGATGAACAAATTTAAAAATGAAAAAACAACTATTTTTTAATATATTTTTGAGATACTAGAGATTCCATAAAACTTCTTAATAGGTAAAAAACATTACAAGATTTCCTAAAATTTATAAGGAAATACAATAAACAGCAAATAAATTTTACAAGTGTAAAAGTAAATAAAAAAACAAAATAAAAGACATAACAAAAACAGTTTAAAAAAGAATGGGAAAAATCATGACAACCCATGAACATATATAATAACAAATAAAATCCATTAAGAAAAATGGATTATAAAATTTATTAAAATCATCCATTGGCCGAAGATAATTCTTTTTTTAGCTGGGTTAATCTTGGATTTATAGGCCCTAATCTTCGCTACTCCGCATACAGCCGTATTTACACCAATACGAACAGGCAAAATTTAAAGCCCGAAGTACCAAAAGCATTTGAAAAACGTACACAAGCTTGACCGCCGCCTGCTTCGCTACGGCAAGGTAGCAAAAGTACGCTCGCTTCAAAACTTTTCAGCTATACGAACTTCCGTACGGTGAAAAAACTAGCCGTGGAACGGCGTACTTTTCCGAAAAAATGCGAAAATGCAAAAGAAAAAATTGGTTTAAAACGAAATGGTACGGTAAAAAAAAGAAAGAAAGATTGCAAACTGCGTAAGCAAAAGTGGCGCAGTACCGTAAGCGGCTCGCCACAAAAGTACAGCCGTTAAAAGCCGTAATGCGGGTGATACAATTTTGCCATTGCAAGTTGCTTTACTGGCGCTTGGCTTTAAAGAATATCAGGCTGGCCATTTTCAAGGTGGCCTTGCAAATGCAGCT
>BMAW01021092.1:0-30437 GCA_019974015.1 Nephila pilipes | reverse complement strand
AGTCACAAAGTACGGTTTGTTTGGAATTGTTTCCATGATTCTCGGGTCGCAAGTTCTCCCACGAGAAAGTCACAAGCTTTGGTATTTCGAATATCTTCCATGATTCAAAGGTAGCAATTTCTCCGACGTAGCAATCAGAAAAAGAAGTAAGAGTTGAATAATTCTTGTTAATCCAGTATTGTGTCCAGTTTTCAGCAAGCTTTGTAGATCGATAATAGTTTTCTCAATTTATTAATGCAATATTGTCAGATTTTGGCACTGTTATAGGATGTAAATAAATGGACAGTGAGCGAAAAATTCTGTAGATTTGAGGTTATCTTATAACGGGAAGTTGAGCAATATATTCATATGACAAGCGTTGAGTTTACTGATCAGCCAATTTTGCATTCAGTTCAAGTGCCTTGCACATTTCAAAAATAGTAACAGAATAAACTATTGGAACTGGTTGGCTTTTTTTAAACTGCTTGAGGGAAACTGCTGTGTCATTCTGTTTTGGAACGAAAGTTGCTGGCAGATCGAGGGCTTCGCAAATCTTCCAAATAGTGAACGATCGCACCACAGGGACGATAACGTTTTGATCATTTCTTTCAAGAGGAGTTTCAACGAAAGGCGAGGCTCCTTGTGGAGGAACGACGTCGACGTTCTCGCTTGTCTTCTGCACAGTCAGAGATAGAACGACTGGCTCAGCAGCAGCATCAACAGTCTGCACTAGAGTAGTAGCCTGACCAAAAACGACTCTATTGAAAAACTCCATGGAAAAGTAATCAATAAACTTGATCATTAAGCCTACAATGATGATCTCGATAAAGTAAAAGAGATCGAAATCAGCAAAAGCTCTCAAAGCACGCTGGAGGATGTGTAAACACCCCTCAAAGACCGTAGCGATGACCATATCGAAAGTAAGTAAGAAGATATTTCAAAAGGTTTCTTAAGAAAATAATGAACAACTCACAAAAGCATCCAAATCAGCGTTTGAACAATAAATGACTTTAAAATAAAAATGCGATAACCATTTATTTTTTTCATTGTTGCCCAGAGTATGATTATGTTATTGTTAAGCATTATTATGTTTCATCGAATATTTTTTTCAACAATGTAATCAACAAACAAATAGTACTTTAATTCAATAAAGGAAACAAGTTTTCATTGTCACTTGGACGTTGCGGTCGAAATATTTCCTTTTAAAATCATACTCTCCACGACCCGCCATAACTTGAAAATTTGTTTCGTTAAATATGCAGTGCCTCGTGGAATTTATTATAGCGATTTCGACGGCATCAAAATGTAATCGAAAGAAATTAACATATAGGTGTATTGCTTGTTGTTTGATCCATTAATATATATCCTTAAAAATAAAATAGTATTACTAATGAGAATGCTGAGATTGGTGAATTTCCACATAGGTTTCGATATTTGGTGCCTTATTTATCGTCAGTATTTTTTAAACAGCCTCGTTTCACTGCTGAATGATTGTTTCCTTTTTTGTTTGAAAATTACTGACAACCCAGAATCTTCTGTTATGTTCCAATGCCTAATTTTAATACGAACTTATCTTTCTCAAAAGACATTTAGAATTGTTTGTTAGAACACGGTTTTGGTGATTTTTGTATAAATCAGCATTCTTGAGAGTGTTGTATAGGGGAGTGGTCCTCTAAGCCTCTTAATTTTTCATGCACACTTTAGTCCGGCTTGACTTGAGAACTTGTTTCGTTAAATTGACAGAAAAATACAAGCTTCCGTTCATAAAATATTAATTATACAATCCATAGTTTTCAAACTTAATTTGGGTAGCAGGCCACTTTTTTAAATAGCAATTCGAAGCCCCTTTCCCTTCTCTTAAAGAAGTATACTGTATTATGTACTGAAAAAAACTTTATAAACTTTTTATTATGTACTAAGAGACACTTTATACATTAACATATAAGTATGTTGCTCGAAATATGTTCAACAAACATATATTATTAAAAATTAAAATAATATTGTTGAGAAGTCTTCACTCAGTGAAATGACACATATTTTTCGATATTTGGTGCTTTATTTACCATCAGTATTTTCAAACAGCTTCGTTTCACTATTAACTGTATGATTCCTTCCTGTGTCTGAAATTACTGACTCTCCTGAATTCTCTATAATGAACCAAAATCTCTACTTTTAATACGGGGACTTATTTTTCTTAAGAAAACATCACTTCAAACTATTTGTTGAAACAAATTTTCGAAGTTTTTTTTTTAATTTAATCAATTTTTTCAGCGCATTCTTGGGAGTGTTGCACAGGGGAGTGGCAGTTGATCCTCAATGCCCCTTAATTTTGTTTTCGACCAAATCATCTTCATATATCTTCTCAACGTCCCACTGTCTGAGATACCGACCCTTTTGAGAATCACTAACATAAACCTCTTTTTGTCACTGATAGATGGTATTAAAAGATTACAATCAGAAGTACGCGAAATTACACTTACTATTGGCCAGTATGGATGTCTTAGGGGTATCCAAAATTAAAGCGGAGCCTCAATTGACTTAACAATGAAATTGATGTCAGCAGTGTATAGAGTATACAAAATACGGAATATAATATAATGAATAGAATGGTTAAATAATTGGTTACACGAGATGTGTGATGTCATGCAGGAAGAATCTCCCGAATTATTTGAGGAACTATTCTTCAATGACGATCAGAATCGCATTATCGTCTGCAAATTGCCATCTTTTCAGCACTTTCTGAAGTAAATCTTTGACATGGTAGCTCAAAATGAGAAATCAGGGGTATACAGAGCATTTTCCATGATTTCCTGCTGAACGAATCGTTGCATATAGTAATCACGTGAGGCCGGGTGTTGTGATGCAATACCCTTTGGACAATACCCAATGTCGATGATTGTTGCTTGCTGTTTTTAGCTTGTGCATGGTGGTGTAACTGCTAGTTGCATTAACTTTCATGGAGAAATGTATGATCAATATCTTTTCTCATGGCCAGTACTGCCACTATCTAAAAAGTAGTGAATCACCGAGATTTTGCCTCACCAGACTCTCCTTTGCTTCATTTGTTTACTTCGAGCCAGCTACGTGAATCTGACCGGGTCGAGACCTACCTTCCGTACTGCTTCGTTTGTTATGAAACTCGCCGCACCATGGGAACTCTGAAGTGCAAAATAGACATTGCGTCCCGTACACATTTTGTATTCTACGATATAAATCAACTGGGCTGTTATTTGCTACATTTCAAACATGCACGATTGCACATTGACTACTTTTGGAGGCGCAGCTGTTAATTTCCTTAAACGCAATTCTGTGAAAACTGATGCTTTTGCAGTATACAGCCCGCTTTCTTAACACTCTAAACCCTCTCTTGGGGTATGCATAGTGTTGCGCCTCTTCGAGCGACGGAACTAGCACGATAGTCCCACTCGCATTTGGGCGACTCTTATAATTAGAAATATTCCGGAAAAAAGGAACGCAGTTTCTCAGTGGATTGCACGAATTTTTAACCCGTTTTCTTGATTCGATGAGGCTCTGTCTATGATTGGTGGATTTAATAAAATGCTAGTTTTAAGTTTGAATTTTGACGAAGATTACTGTCACTTTAAATTTACTTACACTATTTTCACCAACAAATTTGAAGATATTTCCTCAGATTCTAATATCCAGGAAGATTTCAATTATTCTAAAACAGGAAATAATTAATCCACCCACATTCTAGGAAGCACGACCCACTGAGATTTTTAAATTACGAATAAATCAAAAGAAGACTTGAAATGACTTATCGAAATCACCACCGAAAAAATTAAAGGAGATAATTTTAAAGTTTTCCCGCTCACTATGAAATCCCATCGTCTTTTGGGAAAAATAAAGATGTTTTTCTAATTGAGTGTTTTATTAGCGCACTTGACATTATAAAACATGTTCATGTTGTGTTCGCCTTCTTTTAATAAATTCTTAAATTTTAAATACTTCAATTCAAAATGATAAATTTCACCACAATAACTTCATTACGCAAGTTTATTTTTGTAAACTCCGTTTTTGGTTCAAAATAAAGTCTAAAGTCTAAAACAACTAACTAGTTCTATGGTACCAACCCTCCCCCGTATATATATATATATATATATATATATATATAAGGTATTGCCCGTAATAGCGCAGCATAACGATCCAAAGGCTGGCATTTAGTACCTCAAATGTTGTAGTTGCATTAGTTAAAATTAAAATATACTTCGCTACATTCAATATGGTGTTGACGAATTCATTTTGATTAAATTGTTGAAGTATTAATTACATGCGCGTCTGGTGCTATGTATGTAAGATTTTCAAGCTAATTATCAATTTATTAATTACATTTAAAAATATTGTATAACTAGCTCCTCATTTACTCGATAGATGGCACCGCAAATCGGCATCATAAATTAGCTCATGCAGCGCCTTCTTTCTTAGAACAAAACCGCGGAGTGTTCTTCTCTTGCCAGCTCTCCTAGCTCGTCACTGTTCTTCCCTCAGTAGCTCTATCTCGTAGCTTCGCTATTGATATGAATGATTGAAATGTTCTACTCCGAACGCCAGAGCGTGTTCCAGCGTCCATCGACAGTATCTGATACAGATAGGATACCATCCACCGTCGTGAAAAACTAGTTCCTTAAATCAAAATGATTTTGTAAATACATACAGAGTATGTATGTATTTACAAAGTCATTTTGATACTCTGTCATACATACTCTGTATGTATCATCCCTTCATATAATTACAAATAAACAAAGTAAGGCAAAATATTGCTTCATCTGTGGAATAATACATAAATCAAACTTACCATGGAACTCGGCGAGAAAACAAAAACCCTTAGACACCGAGGTACCAGTGGACTCTCTGTAAGCCTTTAAAGATACCACATATATTTATTAGCAATAGAGGAGATAAGCTGATCCAAATTCCTCTTTTGTATTTTAAATCTCAATATTTTCTATTAAAAGGAAACATACAAATGGAAGATATAAAAACAATCTAAGAGTACACCTAAAAAGAAGCATCCTATTCGCTAATCTAGCTATTTAAATAGGTAGTTAAATGTAAAACATGAAAATAACATATTAAAATAGTATTTTGGGAAAAAACAACGTAATATTCCTGAGAAACTATAACTAAGCACTGCTTGTGAGTTATCTCTTTACCGTAAATCCGTCGCTAATACAGAATAGGCAAATTTAATCGATTTAAAATATTTTGATAATCCAAATGCGTCGTGTGTTTATTATAAACAAAAAATGGGAAAACAATTAATTTGATTTAAAATAAAAATTTCAGTAGTTTTATTTTAAAGGTAGCTTTGGGATTCAGTCAATTCGCTCGGCAGAGCCCCGGCACCTATATTTTGTCGAATGCAATGAACGATATAATATTTGTGTAATGATATTTGTATGATTATGGGTTTTTTTCCCTCTAAGGTGAGTTGTTTTTCCTGCTAAAAATCGAACTAGAAATTTCAAATTGTAATAAATATCCTACCGATTACGTTTCATCTGTTAAATGATTGCATTTGATGTAGGGAGAGCGGTCCGGAAACTTCAAAAAATGGTGAAAGGTTAATTATTATGATTGTTTACGAACTGGGCGCTTTCAGTACGTGACTTTCTCTAAGACCCGCTACACAATCCATTATTTTCTCTAGCAAGGAATAACACCCTGTTTCCCTCTCTCAAAACTTGTTATTCGCTCTTTTCTTTATCTGCTCAACTGATCGGCTTCGGAAATTTCGCGATTTACTTAAAAACAACCAGTTTGTTTTCGCCTCTGTTTACTAAAGTTTGTTTTCTGTTTTTGGAATGATCCAGTGTTCCATTTGTTTTTTTAAGCCCTTTGTTAAATCTCTAACTGATTTTTTATTATGGCCATGTGGATATTAATAATTGTTTTTTTTTAGGATTAATTGTTATGGAACATAAATAATTCAGTTTGAAAATTGTGCGGTACTTTGTTATTTCTTTGTTAGATGTTTTTCGAAAAAAGTTGTATATTGTGTTGCATTATTTATAATCGAAATTTAAAATAGTTCGAAATTTATAATTCGAAATTTGTCTTGAATTAAAGAAGTTTTATTGTGGAATGCGTTCTTGAAGAAAGCAAACTATTAATAAAATTTGGTGATAAAATCAAACTATTCGAAAAGTGACAGAGTCATTTTCGACAAGAGTAGTTGAATTTATTGCATGCCAAGTTTAAATTATCTTCCTTTTTGTAAAATTAAAAATAATGAAAATAATATTTTAATGTTTCGATTTCTGTATATTTGTATATCTGTTTACATAAAGAAAACGACACACACATACACACACAATATATATATATATATATATATATATATATATATATATATATATTATAATAAGAGCATATAAATATATATTAAGCAATAATTGATCAATACCATCTTGCAAAAAAATCTACGACCTTTATAACTTTACAAATCTGCAGTACTTATAAACACAAAAAAATGAAATCAAAAAATTTTAAATTCCTTTATTGAAATTTATCAAAATGTTTCATACAAATGTTGTCTAATATTTAAAATTTGTGAATATTTACCAGAAAAAAAACTGTATTTGCTTTATCACAAATAGCTTTATTTCATATTATGCAAAATATCAGCGCTATGAATAGAGTAGATTTTCAGAAAAGCGAACCCGAATCCTTTAGAGCCACATTTTGAGAAAAAAGCAAACACAGTTTTTTCTGTGTGGGGAGACACACACTGGTTTACAATTTTATAAATTTTGATTTTCTAGCATTTTATTTATCAAACTCTCTTGAATAACACTTCAATTGAATAAATGAAGCACCCTCTGTTTTTTGACAAAAAAAGTTAAATTTGAAGCATTTTAGTGTCAGCTACCTGTAAAGTTTTTAATATATCATAATAAAATTTAAGTAAAAATCAAGAATCTTTTTGTCCTATCAGCATTTTCTTATTTCAGTCAACAAGAATTCTAAACAATGCCAAAATTAGGGAGTCAATTTTGAAACTTATTAAATCGCTATTTTTTTTTATTTTCATAGGTCATAAATAGAATTTGAAATTCTTTCTGCTTCTTTAGTGAAACGTAGCAAAAGTAAACTATTTAAATTTTCAGTTTTCTCTCTCTTTCTAGACGGAGTGTTTATTGAATTATTCATATGCCTGTATGATACAATTGAATACCAAAAAATAAAGGCGAAATTAAATATGATGATGAGGCGAATGTTAGATCCATGTCATATTTTTGCATCGAAGTCCTAAAATGCTTTTTATTTTTTTTTCTTCCAGTAAATGAAATTATAAAATAATGTAAACACAAGAGTGTCGTATTTCTAGTTAAAAAAATCTTCAAGAATCAATAGTACTTGAGAAATGTACAAGTAAAGACGAAATCAATTAATTAAAAGACCGAAAATCAATTCTAATTCAGAATTATGTGAAGCAAAACTCTACAGCAATTTGGAAAGTAATTTGAGAAAGTGACCTAATGTGATTATACTTATTTCATTATCATGGAGAAATGCTCACGAATTTTTTTTCTTGCAATGAAAAATTTTACGAAAAATTGTATCGATCATTAATTAATCATTTTCAAAATTGAATAAACTTATTGCTTTTTTTAAGTTCTATTGTAATACAAAAGATGTTAGCTTATTTTGAACGAGTTCTTTGCCGCTTAACTAATCTTTAAAATGTCAATATTTCTTCCTAAATCTCCCATCTGATGACTTTTCTGTTGGATTATTAATAAGCATCTCAGGTCTAAAATAGAGAGGGTTTTTTTGAAGAATTCCTTGGTGTGTGTGCGTATTGTTAAATATACACTCTCACAATTTTCGAAAGATCATTGGCCGTTGTAAGTTAATACTTCAGAATATTTCTGTTCAATGAGGTAAACGAACAGCAACTCTGTAGATGAAATGTCATGGAATTTAACAGTATAACTTTTAAAAAGATACGAAATCAATACCTTTTCCCCAGACTTCATATTTTTTCAGTTTTTCAAGAAATGCAACAATAGATTTCCGAATATTGCTTGGTCTTTTTCTTCTTTTTTTTAAAGTTCTTAAGATGCAGAAATATAAAATTTTCCCCATATAAATGTTGGAAATAAAACATTTTCCCGATCGCGCAATGAGTTGATTTTGAATATTTTCAGACTCTTTCTTGATTGAACATTCCATTTTTGTTCCGCTTTAAATCTTACTTTCAGTTTCTCTCATTGAAACCTCTTGTATTCACACAAGTGTTCTTCCATTTGGTTATAGATGGAACAGTCATATAAGTAAATCCGTGCATCTAATAAAGAACAACAATCTATTTCCCTTTTCCTACTGCTAAATAGTATACGGCTTTACCATTTTTCTTTCGTTCTATCTCTTGTTTTTGTAAACATTGCCATTCTTTTAGCATTATATGGCATAACTATTTGTGAACTATTTTGTATCTTGATTTCGCAAATGCTTTAAAGACACCGTAATTGAGTTGTGTGTGTTGGTGTGTTTTTTGTGTTGTAACTATCGACTTCAGATTAAAAACATAGGAATAATTCGTACTTTTTCCGAATATTTATTTTCATATAAAATTAATGATCCTTATTTTCTCCCTTTCTAAACAATTATCTGGGTTATTTTATTAATAAAGATGCTATTGCTAAGCATTTCTCAGCAATTTGGAAACATAATGAAAGTAATTACATAATGAAAGTAATACTTCTCTTGGGAAAGTAATACTCCTTAGATCAACAGCTGCTTTATGAGCACCATTTCTTAAGAACTAAATTTAAAAGTAGCTGGCGGGCATATTTTTCATGTCAAATAATACAGTGTTGCCAGAAGTTGAGGAAGCACGGAATTGATTTTTTTTAAAAACCTTTATTCCAGAGAGAAATATCCTCATAAAATGAATAAACTCTCAGTAAATATTTAGAAAAAAATTTACCATAACTGAATGATTTTCAAAAGAATAATACACATGTATTTTTATTTTGTTCTAATGCTTGGAAAAAAAGTATTCTCATAATTATTTTGCATATGATATACATCTCTTATATAGTAATTTTATGATAAATAGTTATGCATATGTTCATTCGTAAATATTCTTAGATGTTAACACTATTTATTCAAAGACTTTAAACTGTATATATAATTCGCAATACTCTTAACATAAAAAAAAATTCTGAGGAATATTATTTTTGAAAGAGATTATTTTGAAGAATATTATTTGAGGAATATTATTTTCCATCGCACCATAAGATATACGAGAGAGTATCGTAAAGTTTTAATTTTTATTAAGAAATAAAAAATATAATTGGATAAAATTTACTCTACATATTAATTAATACTAATCTACATACTGTAAATTACAGCTACTAATGATGATTTTTTTTTTGCTTCCAGAAAGCCTCAGATTGATGTAACTTTCAGTACCGTAAAGTTTTCTTTATTAGACCGGAGTGGGACGTCCCATACTATTTTAATTATAACTAAAAGTGATCGAAATCGAAATTTAATTTTTATTTATTATTCTTAAGACTTTTCTAGAAAGTCACAATCCAGAGTTATAAATTTATACCAGCGTTTTTTTTGATCCTTCGAATACTGCTATTGTGGAACTGAATAGATTAAACTCTTATTTTCTCCATACTGCGAGTTACTTCAGTCTACGGCTTCTTGAAACCAAACAAACCAACATAAATAGATGTCATTCACGACATTATGTTCATAAGGATAAATTAATATGTAGAGTAAATTTTATCCAGACATCTAGGTTATTTCTGGGCAATAATTAAAACTTCATGATATACCCTTCATATACATAATTTCGAAAATGGAATTTAATAACGTATCTCTGGAAACATAATACATAAAAATCATCTTCAAAGTAATCATTTCATACGTCAAAATTCTGGTGAACTTTGTGTATTATATGATTAATTAATTTACAGTACTAATAAGATGCAGTATTGTTGAAGTGATACACTAATTTCTGCTTTTGTTTTTCGTGGTAACAAAATGTGAAACCAAGTTTTAATTTAAAATATAAGTAAATAAATAGCGTAAGTAATTTTTAGAGTAATTTAATTGTTTTAGAAAAATTAACTCAACCAAAACCAATTAACTAAAATTGATTAAAGTTTCAAATAAGTTACTGTAAATAAAGTCATAAAGTTTGGATAAAAAATTAAAATGCCTTTTTAAAAATTTTCAAGTTTGTAGAACTAATAATAGAAGTCCAAATGCATGATTTTGAAATTTTCTTTCGAGAAGAAAAAAACACCTGATTTTTTTTCTTTTTTTTTCTGAATTTCGTTTATTAAGTAAAACTAAATTTTATGCATATATTTTGCCAGCAGAAAAAGCAATTCAACTTCTTTCTTTTTAAAAAAATTGTTTAATATTATTTCATGTGTTTAATGTTATTTAATTCATAAAATGTAAAAAGTAAATCGAAAGTTGTTTTGCCGCACTTTTTTTTTAAAAAAACAATTAACAATTTCTACAATTATGTAATATTGTAAACGCTTCAAAAACACCAGTAACAAACAATGATTGATTCATTTCATTAACGTCATACTAAAAGCAACACACTGAGTAATGGCGACAAACCTAGTAATTTTAAACCTAGGTCAGGTGTCGAGGACGATATCTGAGTTGGCACCTTCCTCTCCTAGCTTCCACACAAAGGCAACGGGAGGACTTTGTGAGCCTCGACGGATTTAACGAGCATAAAGTTTGGATAAAAAATTAAAATGCCTTCTTAAAAATTTTCATGTTTGTAAAATTAATAATAGTATTAAAAGAAGTCCAAATGAGTGATTTTAAAATTTTCTTTCGAGAAGAAAAAAATACCCGAGACCTAGTCTTTGGTGGCATCAAGGATCGAACCCACGACTCGACGAAAATCTCAGACCGCGTGTCTGCGACCATGACCAGTAGGCTACCGCTGCCTCCGTAATAAGTAAAAAATTTACATTTTTTTCAAAAAGTTGTAGAAAAGTGAAACATCAATTTCATATTTTTCAAAAGCATTAAATTATGATTTTTTGTTTTGTTTTGACTGAAACTGGTGTTTTGAGGAAAATGTATTAAGCAGAAGTCTTTCAAAACCTTTTTTTTTTTTTTTTTAATTTTTTTTTTATTAAAGGAATAAAACGTTTAAAAAATATCTGCCTGACATTTTTATTCAAATTTCCTTTTGAAAACTAGTAATTTTTTTGAAATATGAAGAAATTATTACCCTCGAGAATAATCCAAAACTCATAAGAAAAAGGAAGATTTCGAAGATTAATGGAATTTCCTTTCTGATAAAAGAAAATCATTGTTGATATCTTTGGATGTAATATTTGTAATTTGCTAAAAAATTCGTATACACATGTAACTATTCTAGATGTTACTAATTTTAATTATAAATAACTAATTTGCGGCACAAATTCTCTTGACGATCAGCAAAACGATCAGAATTTTCATGATATGAATAATCGTTGAAATCAGATTTCAAATATTATTTCAGTACAATTATTAAATATTAATTAATGATAGCGAGTAATTATATAATTCCATTTAGATAATCCGCAATCAAAATAATTGCTCGCGATTTTCACAAAAGTTGAATCTACGCACTCTGAATGACGCATCATCGACGGAATTTTCAAAATTTTCCGGAGCCATTTTTTTTTATTGAAGCTATATATTTTCTTTTTTTATGGCTATTCTCAAATTCGTAAGCGTTCATCGTCACTAAAAGAGAATGCACATTTTATAAAAGCTCGGATGCTTTCTTTTTATTGCTGTTTTGATGGCTGCTCATGCGTTTAGTCTCTGGAACAAGTCCAAAAAACAAAATAGGATTAAAAGGAATAAATTGATGGAACAACCTGTCGAACGCCGGGACCGGTTTTCGGACTGTGATGTCATAGTTTCATTGAGTACGGTGGTGAGCTGTATTGTTGTCTGAATTACCATGAGTGCCTATTAATAGAAGAACAGGAGATTCGGGGAAAGAAAAAAAGGGAATGTTTTGGTTTGTGCGCTACAAATGTATCTTCAAATGGTAAGCGTTACATTTTTCTTTCACATTCAGTGAATAGACTTGGCGGATTCTTTTTTTCTCCTCAGGTCTTTCAAGTAATGTATAAAATCACAAGAATAAAATGCTGCATGTGAGACTTGTGATTGTAAACAAACCAATTTCGATCGAGAACGATTTCTTTATTGTGAAAAAAAATAAAAAAATAATCGTTTGAGAGTAAAAGTTAGTAAACTTATACAAATTTCCTTTGCAATTCGATGTTATAAGTTTTCGTTGTTCCATAATGTATTTATGTGTATGAATGATAGAAAGAGGTTTCCCTCCCCCTATTACTAGTATTACTTTTTCCGAGAGGAACAACAGTGTACTTATTGTTTTGTATATCTTCTCTCGTGTTGTTTTCAAATCTGCGAACAAATTTTTCCTGTTCTAAAATTGTGTTTAAGATAAACATTGTCTCATACCCAAGTCTCGTTTTGCTTTAATTTGAGAGATGATATATTTATATATATACTGAAACATTATGAAAAAATAATTAATCCAATTATTTAAGAATACAAAAAGAAATGTTGAATCAAAACAATAAAAATGAATGAAAAAATGAAACCCAGGAAATCTTGAAGCAATATCGGGCTGAAAATCGAATAAGTAAGTTTGAGGGTTCCAATATCCTCCTGTTTATTACAGGTCGTGTATTAATAAATATAATGAAATTCATTTTTTAATTATGTTAATATGTGAAGTTATGTTCAATTGTCAGTTAATAATGCAATCAGGATTTTGTTTGGTAATCTAAAATCTTTGTGTGTGTGCCTGAAACTACTGGCAATTAAGCGTGAATCAAATTTTGATTCAACTTAGATGAATTTGTTGCCTCCATCAATTTTCTTTGAAAATTACCGAAAATGATATAGTATCTGTTAGAAGTTTACTTTATTTCAGAGACCCCTTTTTTAGTAACACTAATTCTACTTTTTGTATATATATATATATATTTATAAGGTTATTCGTTTTGAAACAGAAATATTTTAGAACTTTGTACCATTTTACTGATTCAAGTTCTTAAATCCGTAAGATGATACAAAGACTTAATTGAATAAAATGCGTGACATAGTTTGAAATTCATTTAATTTAATTTAACTATTATTGAATATTATTTACTTCTGAAGTGTGATGAAAAAATAATGGTTATTAAGTAATTTATTAAAGGTGATTTTTTTTAAAAAAATTGATATAGAGAGAATAATGTGTGAGGCATAGACACATTTGATAACAAAATTAGATAAAAGAATCTAGATATAGATTCTTTATCTAGTCTAGAGGTAGGTAAAGTGTTTTATCAATTTCTTTTATTAAATATACTTTTGTGGAACTTATTTGCTTGATTTACTTCAGATAGAGCTAAAATAGCTGAAAGCTTTGGTTCTAGCTAGCGGCTTACATGAAATTCTATCCTTAAGTGTTTCCAATAGAAAAGAACTTTCAAAAATTTTCCTGAAACTCTACTCTTGTAATACTGTTTTGGTTATAAATGCGGGTTTTTTTTTTCAAATTTTTTAAGTTCCTTTGATTTACATTAGCATATGCGATTTTTTTAAGCAGTTGGCGATTATATATTTACCTTAAAAGAGAGAGAAAAGTGTGATCTTAACTCAAATCGTAGGAATGCATTTCTTTGACTCGGGAAGGTTTCGTAAGATATGTGAAAAAGTAAATCGGAAATGATACTAATCCGATTATACAGGTTTTGGTGAGTAATCTTCTTCAACCTTATAAGGTATTCTGTTTTGTTTTTGGTAAGATATTCGAAATTCAAAACTGAAAGAAAAAAGTTTTTGTTGTAAAAGATTAGCAAAAAAGAAGAAAGAAAATGTTTTCATTTCTAATAGATTGTTATATATATATTTTATATTCAATATGTGAATTCCCTGTAGTATCGAAAACCTTAATTTTGATGGATATTGTTTTAAGCTATTCTGCCCATTTATCAGACTATGCAACATGGCTTTAGATTAGTTACACTTCTGAATCAAATTTCATTGAGCCAAACGATTAAGATGTAGTACATATTTTTACAACTTATTATTTGTATCGGGCATTTCGACAAGTTATTGATGAAACTGATGGTTAAGATTTTAAATCCATCATTTTTTTTTAGAAAAATTACAATAGCATCCATACTATTGGTATCTGCAGCATTCATGCCTTGGGATGAGGTAAATTAGGATTGTTTGTTGTTTAATCTATCAGATCTAGTCGAAAGCCAGACCAGATTCATAATATTATTCATAGAAATATGGGTACGGGAACAGATGCTATATTTTTCTGAAACCTTCAAGAACTGTAGTCTGACTCGACATCTGTCTGCCTCGTAATTTTCAACCTTGGCCAAATGTCCAGGATTACACCCGAACTGGCACCCGCATCTACATCTGTGACACGACAATAGGAAGACTTAAAGCCGCATGTGCTCTTCGAGATTTCACATTCAGAAGTCCCTCATCATGACGGATCTTCAGTGGAATCAAGGTTCAAACCCGCGGATGGATTAAACTTCGAGCGCAATGTCATGATCACTCTACTACCGCAACTAGAAATGTTTAAAACGAATACAGAAGACCGTATGCTCAGAATTGTATATGAAATTTTTTTTGAAGAAATCCGTTGTTTATGACAATGAGATTGTCAAACTAACTAATAAAATAGTTAAAAAAAAAATCAACAAGCATACCCCCGCAAACAAAAAGGTATGGATCGAATTACATAAAAGAATCCACATTTTAACATAAATTTCAAGGCTAGGAGGAGTGTCATGGATGCAATGTTTTACTGATAATTGCTTGCAAATCGAAAGGTGAACTTAAGGTATTCTTAAAGGGGGGGGGGAGATGTTGAGAGGAATAAATTCTTTTTCATTGTGATGAGAAATTATTTATACTCGAATGCTTTTTTTATTTTTGGGAATGATTTATAGATACTTATCGATATTTTATTGATAAACGTGAAAATCATGATATAAAACGAAATTTTTTAAAATGGTACATTTTTAGTTCTTAAAGTTCGATTTCATTTGTATATATCCATTTTTTAAAGGTTAAGATGATTTCTCTCACCGCTGCATTTAGAATATTTTGAAAAATCACGTTTTTTTTTTTTTTTACAATGTTTGCTAAAGTTGACCTATTAGCGCTGTTTTTAAACATATCTCTCACATTTAACGAGGTTTTATGTTCACGCATGCTTCCTCGAATGCTTGCTAAACCTAAATTATAATTTGGTGGTTTTTGACTTACTTAAAAAGTAAGAATGGTAAAATTTAGAAGATATTTAAGAAGTATTAATGTTAGATATTTTATGAATGTGATTTCAAACTGACATCAATAAGAAAATGAAAATCGCAATCAATGTATCAGAATTCGAATAAAATTTGTTTGAAAAATAACGTTATTTTTTAAATACTTTGTGTTAATATGTATAGTAAAAATGTTTCTAATTATGATTAACTTAAATGACTGAAGCGTCAATATTCTAGGAGATTTAATGCAGAATTAAATCGCTTTAGAATAATATGATATAATAATACTTATATTTAATTTAAATAAATCTTATATTCGCGTAAATGGAAGCAGAATCAACAATTATGTGATTTACCCAAATTATATCTGTAAGAAATGTACAAAATATATATTGATGAAAATGAAAGAACTTTTTCAAAAAAATTTAGAGGTTGTCTTAAACGAGTATTCAAGTCTACATATTATGTGTGAGTGTTATTTCAAATAATAGGATAAATAATTGTATTATGTGTTTGCAAACTATTTTTTCAGAAAAATATTCTATGCAAAACCCTGTTAATTTTATCACTTCTTATAATGATTTATCTTAGTACTTTTTTTTGGACGCGACTTGAGTAATTTAAATTTGACACTTTTAAATATCATAAGAAATGAGTTAGTGGTAAAAAATTATTAAAATGTTTTAATACATGCTAATATTAATAGAAAAGAAAATATTTGAAAAATAATTTGATAACGTAGATATTACTAATGAACCACACACACCACCCAACAAACAAACTACCACATACACACACACACCACACACACACACCACATGCTAATAATAATATCCTGAAAGTAATAGGGATAGGAACATACGAAGATATAGAGGGTAAGAGCGTATTACTAGATAAAACCTCAAGCTGAAACCATTAAACTGGTTTTGGAACATTTCTAATGTTATATTTTAAAGAAAGTAAATTCCTTTCTTTCTTTACCCTAAGACTTTGATGAGCCACTTATTTTGGCATTAGATGAGGTTAATTTATGATTCTTCAAGAACCTCTAGTTACATTTCGAAATTAAAATTCAAAATTTTGTTAGGATAGAATGAAACTTTGAATTAACCAACATTAACTTAGTTGGTTCCGGACAAATTTTATTAGGAGGAAGAAAATTTTTTTATATATTTTCAGTTATTTTATAAAAAAAGCATCGACCTGGGAATCAAATTAGGAGTACATAATATTACAGAATTATATAATAAACCAGCTTTTTATAAAAAATAGCAACTTTTTTTTGTATGAGATAATATTTTAAAATTTATTTCTGGCCTATTTTTATGTATTCAAAACATGTAATCGTATAAAGATGGCAAATTCCTAAATCTGAGTAACATGTACACATTTTAATATGCTTTATTATTTAAACCTAGCAAATATGAGAAAAAAATTGTAGAGATTGTCTGTTGAGATAAGCATGCGCACTAAATTGGAATAAATTAATTATTTGCATAATGTTACCACATCAGATTCTGTGTACGCCTTCTAATCTATGATCTCGTGGTCACCGGATGACCACATTCATACTCTGGGACCCACTGAGGTTCCGAAAATAAGTATAAATATATAAGAACGTTAAAGCATAAATGAAAGGAAAACTTAAGAAATTATTTAACAGATTATAATACTGAATTTATAAATGTACATAAACAATTGACCTCTGAAAATCATTAAGCAATATTTTATTTTGTTACAAAAAAAGTTGCAGAGTGATCGCGTGATTTTATTTTTAAAATAAAACTGAACATACCCATTCAGGGAAATCGATATAGTTGATAATGTGACACCGTAATCCTGACAAGCAATCATGTCGTCTCTAATAGTTAATTCCTCAAATGTAGTAAAAGTTAACAAAGAGCACACATATATAGCGGAGTGAATGCTTTACTGCAATTTTAGTGATGTGCAATGAAATAACTATCATATTTAAAACAAATATACACATGGACAGACAAAAGCAAAAAAAAAAATCAATGTGGGGAAAAAAGGTATGGATGTGATGGAAATAGTAAAAAATTGATAGACACTCTCACATGATGTATCATCTCACAGAACTATATTGACTGACAGTTCTTCAAAACATAAAAATATGAGTGAAATGCCAAATGAAGAAACTTCTGAATACATATCTAAAAGTGTGTATCAAGTTTTGGCAAACAAAATAAATTGTTAAAGAATTTTTCCAACCACAAACACGCTGCGTCTGCCATCTTTAGTATTGGTGCGATGAAAAACCGACTATATACGGCGGTGAAAGTTTGAAAAACACGTTCATAAATTGTTATACTCCTTTATTTAATGCCTTTGGAAAAAAAATCATTGTGAGAATTAAAGAAATGTCATTGTCATCTAGAACAGTTCATTGTTGCATTAAAGATACGACTGAAAATACTGAAAAACACGTAAAAAATGAATTATTTAGTGACTTTATTAACAAAGTACTTGATGAAAGTACCGATGTAAATAGTATGGGAAGGCTTGCAATTTTTATTAGACGTGCATCAATAAACAGTTCAAAAGTCAGTGAAGAGCTTTAGAGTCTTGCTTCAATGAATGACACGAGCAAAGGCAATGACACTTTTCTTCAAGTTCAAGAGTTTACTAATTTAAATAATGGGAAAGTATATTAGATTTAAAAAGTAAATTGTCTTCAATAACAACTGATGGTGCTCCAGTTATGGGAGGAAAAACTGTTGGATTTGGGGAACTAAATGTATCATACATGAAGAAAAATTCATTGTATCATGCATGAAGAAAATTTATTTGAAGTGGCAACTACACAACTTAAAGATATAATAAAAAAGGTTGTTAACATAATTGTATGATTAGCATAAGTACACAGGCGCCTTAAAGAATTTTTTGACGAAAATTGAATCGAAGTACGGAAATTTTCTGTTACATTCGGAAATATGATGATAAATCAAGACAAAGTTCTTAATAGATTTATAGAATGTTTTGACGAGATACAAATAATTCTTTACTAAATAAGGGAACATGATCTCGGACTCAATGATTAAGAATGGTTTCTGAGACTTTTGTCCTTAATGGACTTAAGGAACCATTATAAGGATTTCAACATATAACTCCAAGGAAATAACCACTCATTTTTTAAAAAATTTTCGAGGCATGGAAGAGTTTTTTTTCGAAATTAATATTACTTGAAAGCAGGTATACAAAAGAAAGAATTTCGTCCCCCCCCCTTGTTAAAAAGGGAACATGTAAAAGAAAATATTGATGAAAGCAATTTTAAAATGTCCGAAAGTTGAATTTCGTGCATTAAAAGTGAATTGAATTTCGTGCATTAAAAGTGAATTTGAAAAACAATTTCAAGTTTTTAAGAAACATGCGAAATATTTACTTTTATAATAAAGCACGACAGAGTAGAAGAAAATGTTTTAAATTTGCTCTGTTTCCAATGCCTTAAAGTCGACAATTTTAACTCAGGAATTATTGATTTTAAAAGTTCAGGGTTATGAACGGATAAATTCTAGACATTGCGGAAAGATTTGGAAAAATCAGAAGATTGTGATCTTTTCCTGATATTAACGTGTTGGACATCACTTCCTATTAAGTTTTCTTCTTTGAAAAAAAATTGGCCTTGCCATTTTGTCCGCATTCGGTTAAACTTATAAATGTGAGCAAATATTTTCGTACACATAAAATTTATTTTAAGTAAGGACAGGAGCAGCTTAACTGCAAAAATTCAAATGCTTGTATACTCTCGAGACGACCAATTGTACGAGTAAGTCTGTATTGTTTAAATTGACACCACAAGCTCAGAATCAGAGAAGCCATTGATATCGAAGAAAAAAACTCAAGTTCATAAGTTCATTCCATTATGTTTATTATAATAATAATAATTAGAATTATAACTTCAATTATTATGTTTAAAGTTTCTGATTAAATTTGTCTTATTATACAGTAAAAAAAGACAGTTTTAAAATGAAAATACCACCGACTCGAAACGTCATAATACATATATTTTAATAGATTTAGATCAACAGCCAAAAAAAAAGTCGCCGACACCTGGCTTGGATTTTATTTTTACAAATTAGAATGCGTATCAGTATTTCGAAAATGTTTAAGCTGGAGATATTGTGCATGTGTGAGTTTTAAATTTTTAGTTTGAGAACATATCTCATCCCAAAGATATCAAAATTGTTTGACTGATTTAGATTCCGAAACTTTTTCTTTATGTAAATTAAATTTCATATGAAAATACACGTTGATTCAACAACATGCAATTAAGTTTTTGCGTGTGATGAGTAAACAGCTGAAGCTTTAGGAGGTGACAACTAAGTATCCATTTAAAGAGGATGAGAGAGAGTTTCGATTCTCTATTACATAACTTCCACTCGAATTTATTCCTGTCTCTTCATTTTGACTGAACAAATGTTTTGCATGTGGATTCGCAAAGGTGCGCGAATTGTCGCTATTTAAGAGAGGGCGTGCTATATTGGGCTAAAAGAAAGAAGTAGGTTAGAGGAATAGAATGATTTCTCTCGGCGTTTGAGCCAGATAAATGTTGCCATTCTACAATGTTGACTAGAATGCTTGAAACCTGGTAGAATACTACGTCAAGAAGACGGCAGTCGATCTGGAGAGACGACAGAAACTGAGACGTAAGTTACCGCAAAGATCATTGATTGGTCAGGGAAAGAATATTGAGCTCTCATGGTTCCTATTGCATCAACTCCTCCTCCCTTGTGTATACCGACATGCGCATTTGCAGGGTTCGTTCGATTTGGAATCTGCGTAATGCAGAATAATTTTCAGCAGTGAACCCCTTTGTCGAAGTAAGGACCAATGGTAAGCGAATATGTACCTGGAGACCTCCAGAATAGCGAATGGATACAAACCTATCTGTAGATAAAAAAAAACCAGAAGGTTTGCTCAGGGATGCAGTTCGATTTGATAGTAAATCTTGTTTGATTTATCTATGACGGTTCGTCAACAATACTTTAAGCTCCGTTGTGTAGTCTTTCCTTTTAGAGCAAACGTATCTTATATCCTAGGCCCGTTCTATTCGTAATGCAGTAGGTGCATGCACGAAGGAAGGCAGCCGTCCTCCTGAAAACTCAGACTCGGTGCGGGGCTCGTCTTTTTCCAGTTAATGCCGGTACCTTCCTTCAACGGAAAACTGGTAAATCCCATGAATTGTGGGAGCTCAAGTTCACATAACATTAAACTAAAATTTTCGTAGTGTTCAGAGTTTGTTTCTGTGCTCATAAGGCTCCCGTCTACCCGCCATTTTGATTTCGTGGACGTAATGTTAATCCTATGGAATTTTGACTTAAATTCTCACGTTTTTACTATTTGATCTATTTGAATGCAATAAAGTGCATCTGAAAGAGCAAAAAATATTCAGTGCTTCTGTGGAATTACTTTTTTGCTAAGATTCTTAAAAATATTTTTATTCTTATTTTCATGATTCGTTTGTGAGTTTTCCGGTCTTTAAAGAATATTTTCAAATATTTTTAAAAATCGGAGGAAAAAAGTAATTCCACAGAAGCATTCATCATTTTTTGCTCTTTCAGATGCACTTTGTTGCATTCAAATAATAAAGATGTGAGAATTTAAGTCAAAATTCCATAGGATTAACATTACGTCCACGAAATCAAAATGGCGGGTAGATGGGAGCCTTAAGTACAAAGATGTATAATATACAATGATTAATTCTATACTTCTTTTTAGTGTCGAATTAATCATTAAGGGAGACAAACATGTACTTAGGGCATCAAGGGAAAGGGAGTACCTCAAAAAAATTGCATATAGCCGAATTCACCAGGGTCCATATAACGCAATACTCAAAATGATCGTTTTTGTCGGTATAAATTCGATGCCGGAAAGCCACTGCTTGAAGTAATTTCTGATAACGTTTTTTCTTTTTTTGTGTTCATGTGTTCCGGATATTCTTCACGTTTGCGGGATGTGGAAGTTTGGAGAGAGTGGTAGGAACTCAAGTGTTGTAATCGCCATGTAACCAAATTCAAAATTACGAGGATCGTCGTCAATAGCCCTTTTATTGCTTTTAAATAAGACGTTAATAAACAGTCAATCAAGTTCGTAAGTATTTATAAGCAACAGACTTAAGCAAAGAATGAACTTCAACAAATACCTAGAAGCATATTCGTGGTTTACGACATATGTTCGAGCGAATACAAAGTAAGGGGTGGAATGACCCTGAAGAAATGACCCTTTTTCGAAGAAAGAGGATGGATAAATTGTTACAATTCTACGACGCACTATTTATTTAGTTTCCTGTATTTATACATATCAAAACAAACAAGAAGCTGGAATTTTCAATTCAGCTAAACAACAAAATATGATCATATCCTCATTTTCAAATTCCTTTGTAGTTCTGTAAGATTTGATGTTCATGTATTTTGATCATATGTAAGATATCTTATTGTATATGCTTTTATTGTAGAGCGGGCGATAAAAACAATATTCTGCCAGTTTAATGAAATATTTTTTCTGGAACTCGTACTAATTTTTAGTTTTTCATTAATATTTCATCAGATTTTTAGAATATTTTTATGTTATTTAGCATAAATGTGTGTATTTTTTTAGCTTGAATGCACCTTAATCTTAAGAAAACGTTGTCTATTAGTATTATAATTAGAAGACAAATTTTTATTTACCTCTCATATTGAAAAAATAACTTTAGTCCGTTATAAATTTCGAGAGAAGTTAACTTAAAATTTTAAAGTTTTAGTGAAATATTTTCTAGTCACTCATACACATGGTAGAGCTTTAGCTTACATTTGTGGACTAATGAAATAAATCTAATAACAATAATTTGTCTCAAAATTAAAATAAAAAGCAGTTATTTTTATTATGATAATTTTACTTTGTGGTTGGTAATAAATGAACTCTATAATTGTCAAACATTTATTTTATATATCTTCGAACTCTTAAAGAATTTTCGAACGAACAACACATTTCGAAATAACGAACAAATATTTTTCTATTATATTCTAAGTCTGTTTTTGAGAGAGGCTTTATTACATAAGACTAAACTTGAAAAGTTTGCGCAAATTATTTTTGCGGCATGCTTTTACCATTAAGATGGCTTTACACACCTTAAATATGATATTTCACACTGGAAGTCTTAAAGAATATTGAATGAAATCTAATCTTTAATTTAAAAAAATGATAAAATTAAAAGAAAATATTACTTAACAATTATGGATGCTGCTTTAAATTTTTTAAAAGGAAAGATTTCTCTCCTTAAACGAATGTAACATATTTAAATTTCTAACAGTATTCAGAAACATGTCCGAAGACGATTTTAAAAAAAATCTTGTGTTGATTTTGATATTACAAGCTTCTTATGGCGATTCAATAGCTGAGGATGGTAATGGCGGTGACTTGTACAATGAGTTAATGTTGTACAAAATCATTAATGATATTGCTCTCACTCTTGAAAAAATTTAGAATTTATTGAAGAAAAGAGTTTGTGCATAATGAGATCACTTCATATAATAACAACCATGATTTTGGTTTATATGAGTGGAGGTTCTCTTAATTACGCTAATTTGTTGAGCTGCACAGTCTAAGAGCGAAAACTATAGAGTTAAGGTCATTGCGTCTTTGTAATGTTAAAAACTAACAAAACACGAGCCACAACAATCACTGGCTAGGGAAAGCTTTCTTATGACAGTGGTGTTCCCGAGACAAGGTAAATGCAAAATAAAAACACAGAAAAAAATCAATATACAAGAAAAAAAACTTTTTTTTTAAAAGTAAAGAATCGCAATACAAAAATTTACACAAAAAGTAAAAGAGGTATATACATGGATGCACATGATCATAGTTATTTCAAGTTCAAAATGAAAGAGGTGAGATTGAGTTATGCACACAGAGAGTTAATTTTCTACAATGGTAGAAGGAGAAGTGAGAGCATCAGGATTATTTGAGTATTGCTGCTTTCTCGTAAGGTGTTGGATGAAAATGTCTCTGCTCCAACGAATGTAGTCAGAGACACAGAGCTTATGCATCAGAGTAAGGTAAGGACCCCGGACAAAACCTTTTCAGGAAGCGGTCACTGTTGGAATCCCAAGCACCAAGAGAGCCAACTATGATGGGAACCACTTAAACTGACTTATAGCCTTTACCTTTGAAGAATTCTAAGAGGGGAGCACATATTTTTCTATCTTTCTCCTCCTACTCTCCTCGAAGGCACCATCCCTGTTTTCAAAGGGGATGGCGACATTGATTAGGAAAAGATGGTCGTCGATGGAGGCCGCAATACCCGGTCGAAGTCTCGTTTTGCCCACTTGCTTGTTTACGGAGTACAATTCTCCCCAAAAGGCTACTGCCTTCAGTACCCAGTTTTAGGTGGCGTTGTGTCTGTGTTGACAGGCTGCAGAGTATAGTTTAGAGTGATTTATTATGCGGGGAAGTGTTTCTTCCCGAAATCCACAGCGCTTGTAAAGCTTGTTGCTGGAGTTTGACTCCCGGTACTTGTTAGCATTCAGCAGTACCAGGTTAAGTCTCTACCAACGTATTAATCTCCAATCGGCATAGCGAGTATAGTCCCCATTCGAGATGAAGTGGGAGCTAGAGGAGCACATAGCAACACACTCCTTCGCTTTGCCTTGGGAGGGCAAGACAAGAAGTCGTTCCATTTCTTCCTGGTTTAAGCGGTTATGCAGAGCCCTCAAGATTCTGTTTCAGCACGAGGTGGAGCATGTAATGTCTCCGATGGTGAGGGAGTGAGAATTATCATGCAACGACCAAGCAATGTTTGGACGCCTGGATGCAGCGTGCGCCTAAGTCTAGATGTTGGTTCTAGCATTGGTGGAAGAGGAGTATTATCACCTTTGTAGGAGTATATGCTACAAGCTGACAAATAAATTATTGTGTGAGATTTAACTAGTGTGTCCTTTTGCAAGTTATTGACTTTTAGAGTTAGTTACATTTGATTGAGTTATGACACAAGAGTCGGGTAGAAGTGTATCGCCACAAGGTTACCACAGAATAATGCTTAGCCTCTCCAAAAAAAATGCAGTAAGAATTGAAAATGCAGTAAGAATTGCTACCTCGTCTATTGAACCTGATATCGATTTGATTGTTCAACAAAAGCAAATTCATCCATCTCATTAATTCGAATTTTTTCCATCTTTATGAAATCCAAACTAAATGAAACGAAACTTTTACAAATTTAAAATAAATATGCACCTATACATATCTAATCCAAATAAAAAAAAACAACAACTTAAATATTGTATGTGATGGTCCAGGTTTTTTTCCCCCTGCAATGTGGCCGGTCATAGTTAAACGGTCATAGTTTAGACACCCATGACCTATTTCTTCTTGCAAAGTCCACCGAAGAGCTTCAAGCTCTTCTAGACCGAACTTGTACTCTCTTCAGGGAAATTGGACTAGAAGTGAACCAAAAGAAGTGCGCGGCTGTTCACTTGGCTGGCTCTTCCCCAATAGGCACTAGGGACACATCGTCTTGTGTTCTCGAAACTCCGATCTCCGCCCTCAAGGATGAGGAGCATTACCGCTACTTGGGCAAGCTGGTAGAGTTCTCAGTTCTAAAAGACTGCTCGTCCATCAACGACGCTCTCCACATTTGCGATTCTGTCGCTTCCTGCCTTGCCCCATGGCAAAAAATAGATGCCTGGAAGATGTTCTTTTACTCTTCCCTGTGTATTTCCATGAGGATCTCTCAATTTCCCAAGGCAGATTGAAAGAGGGTGGGCGGGCATCTCCTACACGATGTCAAGTCTTTGTTACACCTTCCACGCACTTCTACAAATTCTTATCTACACGGAGAAAGAAAATTTGGAGGGATCTCACTCCCTTCTACAGCGAGAGACTCTGAATTTTATTTGGTGGACACGGCTTTTAAACTGCTGACCTCCCCAGACGAGGCTGTGACCGACAATGCCATTGTACAGCTGTCACGTACCGTCAGATTTCCGTCTGGGGAGAGATCCTACCAATGGAGATAAGGCAAACTATTTAAGTGGTTCCATTGCTGACTGAGGGATATTTGCTTTCCTCCGTAACCCCTTAGATAGATTCATCTATTCAACTAATACTGAACTAATACTCTCTTACCAAAATCTCTCCAGTTGAGGCTTACTTGGTTTCTCGACTCCGTTGCGACCGTTATTGCCCGTAGTAACTCTTGATATCATTTACTGCTTGTAAGGCATACACTCAGCGCTAGTCCCACTCGTTCTCTATCCTCTAAATTTCTTTTTTCTTATATACCGTCATATCTAGCTCATTTTACTTTATTTCTACCTGCCTCTAATTAACATAATCACGTTTCATTTTGTTTGGGAAGAAATTGCTTAATTCAAGCAATCAATATCAATTAAAGTCCCCAAGGTTAGTGAGGAGAAAATCGCGAATAGCCCAACGTCAGAACCTTAGGAATAAATTTAACAAAAAGCTACGATGAATGAACGAAGTTTGCTCTAGATTAAAATTAATTGAATCGCGTTTAAGATCGACTATTTACCAAAAAGTTTGAGAAACTTAAGTTTAATTGCTAAATATAAAGATGTTTGTCAGAAGAAATTTAATTTAGGTGGCATAATTGGTTAACTTGCAAATAAGAAAAAGCAAAGAAAATGATTTTGCATACAATATTTTATAGAGTGAAATAATTATAATACACCTTATTGGCTAATCATTAGCAACTTGGTATTAGAATAGGGTGCAGATATTTTTTGCAACCCCCGCCTCCTCTAAAAAAGACAAGCCAAACAATTAAGCAAAATAGAAGAAAATAAGTTGAATCCCTTATGCTTCCCAAATTTCCTTCAGTAGGGTTAATATGAAATCCATCAACAGAATACCTTTCGAATGTTTAATAAAGTAATGATTATTAAAGTATTCCTATGATTCTTTATAGAAGTGCCAACAAGTATAATTAATGGGAGATTTTTTGATGAACATATTTCTTTAACATTTGTTCCAATTTCTTTTTCCTTTATCAAATGGAACCAAGCATATCCTCCTTTACAAAGTTTTCTCCACAAGACCGAAAACCCAGAAACTATCTAATTTATGGCTATGATGTATTATATGCCTAACTTTTGACTTGTCATTCACAACAATAATGCCTTCATCTCCAATTTTATTCCAAGTGTTAGTAAAAACGTTTAATTTCATTCTACAAATTACGCTTGAAACCGCATCATTGGATTAACTTCAATAATCTCTGCGATTGTTCACGCTAGAACATTCTCAAACCATATTACCTTAAATCTTAAATATAAATTCATAAGGGTTTTTCTGGTCTGAACAAAAAGATAATTTCTATAAGAGTTTTGACGGAATTTGCCATGCTTCAAGTTGATACAATGTCTCATTAAATATTTTATTAAGTGCTTCCTACCCGAAATTTGTCTTTAGCAACATTGAGGAATTTTCGCAAAATACTTATAGCATGATAATATCAGTATCAAATAGCTAATATTACACCTATATAATTTAATAATTTGTTATAATATGAAGCGACGTCTTTTCCAAGGAAATTAAGTTTATAATTAACGCTCGTTTTATATATTTGGTACTTTACTGATGAATTAAACTTGTCATTGACTTGTTACTTGAAGTAGAAGTTTTTTCTACTTATGAAGAAATGTTCTTTATTTTTTTGGGAGTAGGGAGGTTATGTGAGAGAGTGATAAATTTTAATATTAAATTAAGTTTCAAAAAAATGAGAAATTTTGATATGTTCTGTCAATTTCTTAAAATAATTTTTTCACTTACAAATGTCATAATTCTAAAGTTCTAAATGTAAATAAGAAAAAAAGGAACATGATGAACGAGAAAAAGAAATAAAATTTGTAAATTAAAAATATTTACTGTTCTAAAAAAAAAAAAAAAATTAAATTTAGCAATATTCCGTAATTTAATACTACTTTACGTTTCACCTTTAAGAAACAAGCCTTAATCAATGGTAAACATATTTCTCGTTTCGAATATTTTTAGCACTATACATTTAATTTAAATGTATCTAAATTATAAAACGGATATACATTTAAATTATAAAAAATACATTAAATTATAAATCCTACCTATACATTTAAATTGATGAAAAAAAGCGTAATAAAACTAAATTAAATCAGCTGACATACTTTCAATTGTTGCTTTCATCTTGTGCGCCATTTTTAAATGCTTGTGGAACAAGGATGCTGCCAAATAATTTCAAGTTTTGCTGAATTGATGACAGTACTGGATTGTCCAATATAATGGAGTGCCTGATCATAGGATATAAAACCATGAATTGTTTCTCTACATTTAAAATAAAAATGTCCAATAGAATGGTCATTGGGTTTTGAGAGGATAATGATATTTTTTTTAAAGATCTTAGTGATCTGAATTTCAAAAATATTTGTCACTTTTTCAATGAAACAATTACAACAAAAGTAAAAACTAAATTTCTCTTTCCAATGCCAATTATTTATTGCTACATGCTGATGCGAATTTATCTCATATTAGATATGTATGTTATAGATTCATTTTTTTAAAAAACTTATCGAATAATTATTTTTTGAAGTTCATTTCTATCTATTTTTAGATTGGGCTTTTCATAACAACATGGTGCCTTTTAGTTGTTGCCACTGCTTCGTACGATGTAGGAGAAACTGCTGACAATATATCTTCCACTGCAGTAATAAAGTAAGAATGATCTTTATACAAAATTTTCACCATCTCCAATTTTTAAATAAATGAGCCATTTTTTCATGAAATTAGGGAAAGCGTACGCGTTGTGAATATAATCATAATACGAAGATTGGAAAAAAGACATTCACGAGAAGTTTAGGATAAATTCATCAGTTATTTTTTTCCTCATTTGTATGATTGTGGTCACAGTAGCCTAGTTGTTATGGTCACGAACTCGCGGCCGGCGTTGTTTCCGTCGAATAGTGGATCCCGACGATAAAGACTAAAGACCCACTGTGTCGCTGGGCTGATATATACTTAAACTGTCGAGGATCTCATAATACTCCCGTTGGCACGAAGTGGAAGTTTGGAGAGAGAGATGCCTGCTCAGGTTTCAGCTTTTCGTCACTTGACTGAGGCTCAAAACTACGAGCCCAATAGGCCCTTATGTTGTTTCTAAGAGCAATGTTAATAAACATTTCATAAAAACGACCTTTTATGTGCTTGATAAACGAAACGAAATTCGTATTTTTTATAAAAACGTACAGGAATAGGAAAACCGTTAGAGATGTTGAATTAGCGTGAGAAGTTAAGACATGCTATCGGGCAATGGGATAGGGCGTATATTACGAGGTTCCTGTTTAATAATTTTTAAATTTGCCCTCTCGCGTATATTACGAGGTTCCTGTTTAATAATTTTTAAATTTGCCCTCTCATCATAATGTGAACCAAAAAGAGCAGAATTAGTTATTTTTTCACAATTAACTAAATATCTTGCAAAATTTAGGATCAAGGCTGAAAATGCCAGGTAAATCTGCGCTGCTATTCGTTTCTGAACGAAAAGAGACCAGTTTGCTACTGGATGCTGCGGAAGCGAGCTAACGAAGCGACAACCGCATTGGTCCAGAAGTTAAAGGGGGTGGGACTTCGTATCGAAATGCTATCGTGAATTTTAAGAAAAATTTCTGCAGCCACATTAGTATTGGTATCAAACTTCTATAGGCATTTTATAACTCAGTCTATATTAGTAATTCTTATACATATGTAAAAAGAATTATAATTTCAGAGACTTTTATAATTTATTTCAATGCATTTATAAATCTTGAATGAGTGTTTTCATCTTTCAGAAATCTCATCCTTTCCAGCCCTCAAGATTCATTAGTCGTTCAGCATGAAGAGGAAGAGAAAAGTAAGTTCACGCAATGCATAATTTCTTTCAACTTTACGACTTCTAACAGAAATATATTTTTATTTGATGTATAAAGTAGTTTGGATATTCGATTGAATTTTCTCTCTAAGATTGTCTTCACTTTACGTCAAAGAGACTGATACGAAAATACTTTCCAAGAAAAATATCATTCATAAAAATTCGTGATGTTGTAACTTATACATCAGTTGATAACACGGTCTAAAATGTATAGATATTTCATAAATACGCATATATTCAATTTAATTTAAAAAGCTAAAGAACCTATCTAGTAGTATAGTCTAGGAGACCAAATGGAGAACAAATTGCTCACCAGAAAGAATGGATCGACTTAAAAAAATATGCTGATCTCGGTAGTATAGTGAAGTCGGAATTTAATGTTATTGCTGGAGCGCTTTTTTGTCTAAATCAGCGCGCCAAGTTTGGTCTTATTCTTTACCCATGGAAGAGGGAAAATAATCACTAAGGTACCTCGGGTTAGTGATGCCTATACTTACTTGAAGGAGATAAGCCCCTGAGGGCGGGCAAAATTGTTTCCATCAATTCGTGGGTTGGAGGCCTGATGCCACTACAGGCCCGCCGTGTCTCTGATGCACGTTAAATATTTTGATGCTCCGAGTCCAGCCGTTGGAGTGATGTGGATGTTTAGAGAGTTACGGGCCAACTCAGGAATCATCAAGCTCTTCATCACTTGACCGAAGTTCAAAATTACTAGGCCTGCAGTCAGAAGCCCTCGCGTTACTTCTAAGTGTGACGCGAAAAAGCAATCAAACAATCAAATTCATATAACGCACAGTGGTGACATCTGGACTTTCGTCGCACAATAGGGTGTAAAAGTAAATCTGCGTTAATGGAGAGCATTGCATATGATTTGGCTAAATTGCTTGAACATTTCTAGTTATTACTTACAAAAATTATTAAAATTTCACCTCTTGAAACTTTTTGTAATACTTTGTTTAAATATTTTCGGAAAGATATCACTTAATGCTTTGCTGATTAATTTTACTCTCAAATAATAAACAGTTTACACAAACGTTAAAGTAAAATTAACCAGTAAAGCATTAAGTGATATCTTTCCGAAAATATTTAAACAAAGTATTACAAAAAGTTTCAAGAGGTGAAATTTTAATAATTTTTGTAAGAAATAACTAGAAATGTTCAAGCAATTTAGCCAAATCATATGCAATGCTCTCCATTAACGCAGATTTACTTTTACACCCTAT
>BMAW01021082.1:233073-369540 GCA_019974015.1 Nephila pilipes | reverse complement strand
AACAATTGTAATTTTATACGGTATACATACGTTACAAAGTCTACAAATCAAAAACACATTCTGGGAAATTATATTTTTGTCAGCAAAATAAAATTGTTCACAAATTTAACACTCCACATTTAATTTTCAATGCTTAATTAAGATGATTAATTCCTCTAACCATTTTGATTTCGGGAACGTAATGTTAATTCCTTGGATTTTCGACTAACGTTCTAAAATTTTTGTTATTTTATCTATTTCAATGCAATAAAAGGGATCTAAAAGAGCAAAAATTAATGAAGGCTTCTGAGGAATTGCATTTTTATTCGAATTTCAAAAATAGTTTTAATCCTATTTAAATTATTGGTCTGTGAATTTTCCAGTATTTTCAATATTTATTATACATTATTTTTCTGAAATGGGGGTGAAAATGTAATTCCACGAAATCTACATTATTTTCTGCTGCTACATTCAAATAGATAAAATTGTAAAGATATGAGGGCAGTAGTCAAAATTCCATAGCATTAATATTACGTTCACAAAATCAAAATGGCTGGTAGAAGGAAGTCTTAAGACATCTATCGAAAAACAATCCTACTAATAAGGATACGGAGAAGTTTTAGTGAAATCCCTGCGCAAAATTATTTCGATTCGCAATACTCGTACAGGTAGAAGTATAGAGTAGATTCTTGTTAAGTCGGAATCTTTTAGCCCGAACCTCCTGCACGAAGAATTTTTTTTTAAATTTAAGAAGCGATCTACAGAGTATATTGGAACTAACTAAGAAAGGAACTAAATGTTATTATTCCATAATAACATTAAGTTTCTTCATCCGCGAATTTTGAAAAATAATTTATTTTATTAAAATCTTTTAACAATTTTGAATGCATAAATGAAATTTGAGAAAAGGTCTTTACAAATATTCTGTGCAAAAATGCAATTAAACAAAATTTAGTGCATATTTGTTGTACATAACGTGTGGCCATAGTAGCCTTGTGGTCATGGTTTTGGATTCGTTGTTGGCGGTTTTTGTTCTGTCGCAGGTTCGATCCTTGGTGGCTAAAAACCCGCCGGGTAGCCGGGACTGTTGCACGTGAAATAGGTTTGGGTTCAAAGTCCTCCCGTAGGCGAAGTTAGGAGAGGGGTGGTGCCTGCTCAGGCCTCGTCCTCGTCACTCGACATAGGTTCAAAAGTACGAGGTCCGTCGCCGATAGCCCTCGTGTTGCTTCTAGTGCGAGGTTAGTAAAAAAAAACTAATCGAAAACTAGCTGTACATAACGTAGACGTGTTTGCGTTCTGTAAATATGATTCATACTAACTTTTCTTAATATAAAGATGATTTTCTCTGTATGTCTTATTTCATTTCAATTTCTTCACATTTTCTGTTCAACTGGGTTTTCGATGTCATAGACCCACTCTTGTTACAATTAAGCTGATATGATCAAGATTTTACTCTAGTAGAAAAAAATTGAGAAACAAAAATTTTATTGCAGATTTTAATTAGGTATCCATTATTCAACATATATTTATCCCAGGGATTAAATGAATTATTTTAAGGAGGATACAGATTGTGATTGTGTTTAATAATGTCGCGCTGTGAAGCAATACGATGGCTATTGCCAATGGATCTCGAAATTCTGAGTCTTCGTCTAGTGACGAGGACGACAACTGAATTATTACCTCCCTCTCTAAACTTCCTCATCATGCCAACAGGAGTACTTAAGACCTTGACGAGATTTAATGTGCACCAACCCTGCAATTCGACGAGTTTTCAGACATAGGTTTGAACCACTACGAGACATAGTGGTTCAAACCTATGTCTCGTAGTAAACAACACAGACCCGAAATCGCGACTATGACCACTAGGCTGCCACCTCACTAGAATTACTGAAGTGTAGCAAATGGAATTGATAAGCTTTAATTAAATGCAGCGAAGAATTTATTAATGAAGTTAATTAAGGGAATCGAGTCAAGGCTCTAATCATTGGTGGATATATATGTTGTTTACTTGTATTAACAATGCTCTTTATCTGCATGCAAGGCCTTTGAATATGAGAGTATGTTTTGATGGAGTAAAAGAAGCATATTATTTTTGCTGATGAAGAAAGGCTTTTGATTTTCCTTTTTTTGATTGTTTGATTGAAAGGGATTGAAAGGATTGATTATTTGTTTCCAAATAATATTCGACATTAGAAGAAATTTATGAGATGTGTTACAAGCTTTGGTATTCAAACATTTATTTAGTATAGTTCCCAAAATGTTTCCTCTGAACCTTTGAAATTTGAAACAGTTGCTATCTATATTATTGCGATGATTTCAGGATTTGGAGACATTTTAGGCAACTTTGAGATATTTTTGGCATCTTGGCGAGATTTTTAGTGATTTGGAGCGAGCGACTTGGCATCCAAATGCTTGTTTGGGATTCTTGAGGAAACTTGGCTCTCAAGATACGGCCAAGAAAATTCAATCATTCACTCGCCAGACTATAGAAGACAGACAGCTGCTCTGAAGTCAATCTTAATTCCTCTTAGTTTTCCCCCTAAAACTCAATTTAAATCACTTCAATTCCTCAACTTAAATAGCAGTATAGCCCATAAGATCTTCGCATCACCCACTAAGTAGAACTCTTCAGGGTACCCAATAAGAACAACCCCCTGCGAATCTCAACAGCCATTGAAAAATCAGCCTCCCAGCACCTTCTCCTCAGGACAAAAACCAAGGAAATTTCTCCCAAGACCTGATGATTTTAACCAACCCGATTTTTTTTCATTAGGCAACAACTAATTATAGAACAGCTCCTTGACCATTAACTTATAGTAATTCACTTACTCACTTGCTTTCAACAGAGAGTCTAAATTTCTATCAACCGCTAAGTTATCAACAACGAACTCTGATACGAACTTGAAGGCCGTGAGAGTAGACGAAGGTTAGACGCTGGAAGAAAATGCAACTTGGGAGCATGAAGTCAGTATTGGAGTTGGTCAATCTACCCGACTCAGTGAAAACTAATAAACTCTGTGAAATTTTCTATTATGCGCTATTGTGTATATAACAATACATTTGTATTGTTATATAAATGTATTTCTTCACACATATTTAAATTTATTGCTGTTTTTACTAAACATAATTTACTGTATGTATACTTTTATATGTAAGAAACGTACATCATCATTTGTATTTCGTTCTATAACAGAAGGAAGGGTACTGAGCTCAACAGTATTAGTTACATAATAACTGGTCTTCCCAGACATCATAATTTCGGAATTCTAACATATTTGAATGAAACACAAAAAAACTGGCTGAATATAAAGTTCCTGTTGTGTCAGAAAGAAACAGATTGCTGGGTATTTATTGAAATTTTAAATATTTTCTTTTTGTTTAACAACAATGATTATGATTACATCGAAAGTAGCGGCCTCCTTAGCCGTTCGGTGCCAACCCAAACCAGCGCAATTTCTATCAAGTCATTGTTCCGAGTTTTGATACCCTCAAAAGTTTTGTCCTATAGTAGGTTTGATACACGTTAAACCTAGTAAGGCAAAGTCTTCATGTGGCATGGAACAGAAGCTAGGGGAGTGAAGTGACGGCTTAGGTGTCGTCCTCATCACTTGAAAGCGGTTCAAACTTGTGAGGTCTGTCACCAGTAACCTTTGTATTTATTTTCAATATGATGTTAATAAGTAATCAATACATTAAAAAAATAAAGAAAAAGTAATAACTAAAAATTGTGAATTCCTAAGTGAACATAAAAGACTGTAAGAAACTGATCACTTTCAAAATGAAGAGAGAGAGTGGGAGAGATAGAGAGAGTTCTATATGCATTATAAAACTAATATATTAAATAATTAGTGGAATTGTATGTAATTTAACACTAAATGTAAAGTTTAAATTTTAAAGATTTAATTCTTACTTTCTTTCCTATCTTCCCCGGCCTTCTTCTTAATTATTCTACAAAATAAAACTTCATCAGAACCCATAAAAGTACATAATTTTGTATAATTTACGAGTAGTAGATGTGTGTATATGCAGTTTTACAGGTGTAGTGTGAATTTATCTATAAAAGAGTTTTTCCTTAAATTAATTTTCTAATTATTATTATTTTGTTTCAGATATTTTGAAATAATGAAATACGACTCGCATCTTGCCCTTTGTGCTATTATCCTTTTAATAACAGCGAGTGTATTTTTGGGCGTCGGAATCACAAACTTTTCAACTAATCCCCTCTATTCTGGTCCTTTATGCATAGTTTTTGGAATGGTATTTCTATTGCCAAGCGTAGTGCTTTGGGTGTATGCAGCCAAAGGGCCAATGAAACCAGATTTTGATACTCATCAAGGTCCAGGCTCCAAAATTCAAAAGGATCAAGACACAAAATGTCAAAAAGATATATCCACAAAACCTCAAAAGGATATAAAATATCAGCTGAAGCCAAGCTTAAAATCTCAACAGGATCCAGATTTAACTGGAAAGCTGAAGTTGGATCCGGTGGTGAAAGTGAAACATATTAAAAAAGACTCTATGCAATTCACGGACACTGTCGTCTAAAAAACATATAACACCAAAGTAGTAGCGAGATTATTTTTCATTTTTACTTATATGTTAGTTTGATAAATAAAAACAATAGTTTTATATTATTTTTGCGCATTTATTAAACAAATTTATTTTAAGAACATTTTTGCCTTTAATTTTTTTTTAAATATTAAACAGAGCCTAGTATACAAAATGAATCAACCGATTTCAAAATTCCATATTTTCATAAATAAATGACACAGAATGAATAGTAATACATAAACGAAATAGGAAAGTATATAAAATTCTTTTACAAGCATTCGATAGAATTTCCTTTAGTTGCAAGTAAAAGGTCAAATCGACTTGTTAGTTCTTGTCAAACACGATGTAAAGTGTCAGTGGTAATTGTTTGCATAACAGCAGAAACCCGTGATTTAAATTCAAATGAATTGGAGGGTAATGGTGACTCATACCTTTTATCTTTTACAAATCCTCAAAGGAAAAGTTGCTTGGGAGCATATTACGTGACTTGGGTGGCCAACTGTGTAGCATCAAAGCATTTGATCCATTGCGACCGATCTAACAGAGAGGTAGCTCCGTGAAAGCTTCTAAAACAGCTTTCACGTAAGAACATCACAGAGAACACTCGAGGGCTATCTATTTTTCACAAAAAACTTCTCCATTTTCTCTTTGTATTCATGTATTATGTACCATTCTGCATCATTTACTTTTGAAAATATAGAATTTTTAAACCGTATGATTTATTTTGAATAAACCTGTTTGTTTTGTGAGTACCTGTGTCTGAAGACTGATAGTATTCCCTAGGCTAGATCGTGTTACCATCGTATGCTACCATCTATTAACTCACTCTAAAAAGTATATGACGCTAATTCATAGGTTAGTTTTGAATTGGCAGATAATTGCTGCCAAATCAAATTACTTTGTCGTTGCATTCAGTTGTTGTCATTTTGCTTCGAAATATCCCCGTCAACGTGTTCTGGATTCATCGGTATTTTTTGAAAATTAAACAACTATCCAAGCAATGGGTAACAACCGATTAAACTGCTATAAAGAAGTCGCTAACAGGCAATTTGACAGGAAAAGTGTCGGCGTTGATTCCTATGAAATGTAAAGGGTATCATACATAATTCTCAGGAAAAGGAAAAACAACCAACGGACAATACTACAGTGAGTTATTCTTTCCTCTATTTATCTCTCCTCATATCCCATGACCTCTTTTTAATACTGTTACTTTTTGAACCAACCTTATAGCATATGAAATAGGGTATTATGTAACAGAAAGTTTAGAAACAACTTACTTTGTTATTTAGAAAGTTTGCGCAGGTGTCACCATTCAGTCAGTTCTTACCAGCAATGTACGTAGTTTTTTAAAATGTACTATAGCAATGAAACATTTCTCCAACATTACTTTAACGACTCAGATAAACTTTACAAAAAATCTTTTCACTGTCATTTTATCTTACTTTACATGAAACAAGAATCTAAGAAATGATTTAAAAATAGTAAAATGTTATTCACTTTTGTAAGGCAAATATATCGCAGTCATATTTTTCTTGAAAATTATAAACTTTTTCTTCTTAACGTTTTTGTCCATTTTGAATGCTATGAGGGGACCAAGAGTGATTTGGATGTAAAAAATGTCAACGTGGGCAGTGATAGATAATAAAAATATAACAACTAAACTTACTTATGTTATCCATATTTTTAAGCTATTTATTTTTTATTCAATTATTTATTTTCAGACAGTATGATCGGAAAGATTCAAATTTTTTTTAATTGAATTACTTTTTTTTAAATCGAGCATGGAACATATTGAAAAGCAATGAGTTTCCGTGTAACTCCGGATGTGTGTGTTTCAGCTTATTAGATATATACATAGAAACGCACAACAAATTTGGTTTCATTATGTAATTTACTAAAAAAAACCCGATAATTTTTGTACAAATTGTAAAAGTTTTACTATGTTTCTAATTCAGTCACACAAATAAAAAATTTCAATAAGTATTTTTATATTGTACATAACATTTTTTATAGTAAAGAGACTTAAAGAATTTCACACGAGTGAACAGTTATTCTTCCAAGTGAAAGTTTGACGGAAATGAATTATATGATAAATTTGAAATTCTCGCTATGTGTTTCCTTAAATCACTTCGACAATTTTACGCGTGGCAGTTTTGTTTGAAAGACTGAAGAAGGACGAAAAGTAAAAGATATTTCTCGAAAGTTCAACATCTCTCATAAAGCTGTTTTACAAAAGAGGAAAGTTGTATAGTTGTTTAAGGGAATAACTGGAATGTGTAACAAGTGGCGAGGAGGAGGATGCAATATAAGTAAGATGCTATAAGGAGAAAGTTTCATTGCCACATCGTCAATAGGGGATTGGCACACTATGGCTCATCATATGGAAAATCAGAAATTTTCCGCTATAGGACGAATGATCTTTCGAAAACTTTTAGGGATAAGTTTGGAAAAAGGAGGTTCATACAACGGTAGATCTATTGTACGTTTACCATTATTTACACTACATTATAAAATTCCCATGCCTGGGCATGCATAGTTTTCTCAGATGAGATGGGATTCAATCTCTCTGTGTCTCACCCCCACTGATTTGATGTGAAAGTAGAGCAACATATCGCTCTGAAAATATGTAAAAAAAGGACCACTATCTGACATACAGTGTCATGGTACGGTTAGGTATCATGATCAATAGCCCAATAGCCTAAAGCCCTTCTTGTGCTCACAAATGAGAAAATGAATGGCCAAAGAAACATTGATGGAGTTTAACTGCCTCATGTAAATTTTTTCTGTCTTATTGTCGACGATAAATGTGGGTTCATCGAAGAACATGTATCATGTCATCAATTAGTCGCATTTCAGGAATGAATAATCATAGGATATCTAACGCCTCGTATGACCAGTACGTTCAAATGTCCTAAAACTCATAAAAATGTTTCGAATGCTTTAAGTAGACGATTTGCGTGCAAAATATGATAAGACGAGTAGGTGTTTCGTCGCAAACAGTGGTGATCTTACTGACAGATTTTCTCTGAAGCATACTTGCATTTTTCCATTCTTCATTTTGCAACAACTAATGAACCAATTTTTCCTTTAACGAATTTCATATCCTTCTATCCCAGAAGTGAAGTATTTTTTGTTTTTATGTGTTGTAATGTGGCAAAAATATATTGTGAATCTGAGTATCCGTACCATTTCAATATTTTACTATATTTCATTTTGAGATGTGTCTTTGTGGCGGCTGCCTACGTCATCTTTTGACATCATTTTTGACTGCGGAGCTGCAAGGAGAATTGAAGGACAAAAGCAGACGGTCTTTTCTCCATTCGCTTATGTTTTAAATTTGTAAATGTTTAGTGAGTAAAATGAGTCGTTCTTTGCCTCTCAAAAAGGACAAGAGTAATATCAAGAAAAAATCGTTTGCTTAAATAATTATAAAGAGATTTGCTCCTGTGCGATTGGCAACAAATACATTATTTTTATGATGTGTTGTTCTATGATATTGATAATGAGTCGACTGTTGTAATGATTGGAGACGTTTCTGTTTACATTAAAATAAGTGTTATTTAAAAGCTCCGACATTTGAAGTTTCTTTTACGTTTTCGGTGTGTCTAATTAATTTAATGGAACTAATTAATTTAATGACTAAAGTGAAATGTTAATGTAACAGCTCTCAGGAACGACAGAAGAATTGCTTACATTCCGCACACCTTCTTAAAGGAAATTATGGGAAATTGACGGGTATCAACATACTCCTTCCCCATAAGCTGGTGACCCGGTCAAGGAACAAGTATTGAATACTCCCGGAAAGGCTAACTGGATGCTGAGGAACTTACCATCAACCTAGGAAGCAAGCTGTAAAGATATGCTAACCGTTGAAAACTCTCTGAGACCTGTGAATTGGTAACGTCCCTATCTACGGTTCGAACCTCTGAGGCAGGAATTTGGTCGGTAAAATTTTTTATTTTTTTACTATCGCTTTGAGATGTCGATTTAGCTACATCTGGCTCTTACACCAGTGCGCTTTACATTCTCACTAACTCCTCTTGCGCCAATAAACTTCACGATCAGTCACTCATTACCCCACTCGCATTGAGATGTCGCTTGAAGGTAAAGATACTAAAAGTGAAGGAGCAGTAGGTTCAAATAATGGTTGTGAAAGAGTTACTGTTAAGGTTCCTAGTTTTTGGCCTCGTAATGTAAAGCTATTTTTTATGCAGCTTGAAGCTAATTTTAGGTTAGCTGGCATTACGGTCGAGCAAACCAAATTTGACCATTTAGTTGCTTCATTGGACCCTGAAACTCTTTCGCATGCTACAGATATAGTGTGTGAACCACCCCCGTGTCCATATTCGGCTCTCAAAAACCGTTTACTAGAGCAGTTTGAAGTATCGCAAAACCTGAAAGTTAAAACTCTAATTGAGGATTTGGAATTAGGTGATAGATCCCCGTCTTTATTGCTTAGACAAATGCGAGAATTGAGTTAAAACCATATAGACAAATCTTTTCTTAAGAATATCTGGATGAGGCGTTTACCACCGCAAGTTCAAGCCGTTCTAGCTGTTAGTTCAGAGAACCTAAACAAGTTGGCCAAAATGGCTGATAAAATCATTGAGTTTTCACAGGGCAGTATAAACTCTGTTTTTGATGGTAATTCGAGTACTGATCACGTTAGTCGTCGAGATGAGCAATTGTTTAAGATGCAACAAAAGTTAGATGAACTCTCGAGATTGGTTAGGTCGGGTTCAAGACATGCATCCCCAAAACCACAACGTAGACGAAGTACATCGGTATCTCGAGCTAGTGCTAAGAAACGGGAAGGTTGGCTGTGCTGGTACCATTTCAGGTATCGGGAAAAGGCAAAACGTTGCATATCTCCATGTGCATTTGAGCAAAAAAACTCGAATCACTCACAGGAGTAGCGACGTCTTCTGTTTTAAGAGGTGAAAGTCGCAGGCTTTTTGTTAATGATGTAAACAACCATACCGGTTTTCTTGTTGATACTGGTAGTGATGTTTCCTGTTATCCTAAATCGTATGTAACTAAAAGTAATGGGAAAACTGATTTCTTTTTATACGCAGCTAATGGGTCTAAAATCGCAACTTTTGGTCCTAAGTTACTGACACTTGATTTAGGTTTAAGACGTAATTTCCAATGGCCTTTCATTGTCGCCGAGGTTACTAAGCCTATTATCGGTGCGGACTTTTTAGAACATTTTGTTTTGCTGGTTGATTTGAAAAAGCGCTGTTTGGTTGATCCTTTAACTGATTTAAATGCTAAGGGTAAAACTACTTTAAGTAATGTCCCAGTAGTAAAAACCATTGTCGGGAATTCCGAATACTTGGATCTTTTGCGTAGGTTTAAGGAGATTACTCAGTTGAACGTTTCTCCTAAGAATACAGTTAAGCACGATACTGTACATTTCATCCCTACAGTTGGACCCCCCGTTTGTGCAAGAGCTCGTCGGTTAAATCCAGCTCAATTGAAAATCGCAAAACAAGAATTTGAGTATATGATGGAGAGAGGTATTTGCAGGCCATCCAAAAGTAATTGGTCAAGTCCCTTGCATATGGTTCCCAAAGGATCATCAGATTGGAGACCTACGGGAGATTACAGGGCTTTAAACCGTATCACAATACCTTATAAATACCCTATTCCTCACATTCAAGATTGCATGTATATGTTAAAAGGATAGAAGGTATTTTCAAAAATAGATTTGGTACGTGCTTATCACCAAATATCAGTGCACCCTCCAGATATACCTAAAACTGCCATTATTACCCCTTTCGGACTTTCGAATTTCCATTTTTAAACTTTGGTCTTTGTTCTGCCACGCAAACTTTCCAAAGGTTCATTAATGAGGTTTTGAGAGAACTAGATTATTGTTTCCCCTACTTGGATGACATCCTAATTGCCAGTGAAAATCATATCGAGCACAAAATACATTTGGAAGAAGTTTTCACGCGATTTAAAAATTATGGTATCGTGTTGAACTAGTCCAAATGTGACTTTGGGGAAGACACAATAGATTTTTCTCGGTCATACAATTAATAACAAAGGATGTACTCCTCATAGTGAAAAGGTTCAAGCAATAGTAAATTTCTCAAAACCCGTTACTATTTCTGATTTGCGTCGGTTTTTAGGTATGGTAAACTATTACCAAAAGTTCATCCCAAATATTTCATCTATTTTGTCACCGTTAAATCAGCTGTTAATCGGTGCAAAAAAACGTGACAAAAGGGAAGTTCAGTGGAATCCGGAAAGGGAGAAAAGCTTTGAAGAAATTAAAACAGCTATGGCGAATGCAACGCTTTTATACCATCCTTCAGTAGATGCAAAATTAGCGTTAGTTACAGATTGCAGTGATTTTGCTATGGGAGGAGTCCTGCAAGAAATTTCTTCTGATGGTCCTAAACCTCTTGGATTCTTTTCAAAGAAATTATCATCTGCACAATGCAAATATTCTACTTACGATCGAGAATTATTGGCAGCTTATAGTGCAATACAACACTTTAGACATCTGTTAGAAGCTCGTATTTTTACTTTATACGTAGATCATAAACCTCTTTTCTTCGCTTTTTCGCAGAAACATGAAAAGGCCCCTCCCAGACGATTGAGACATCTAGATTTCATTTCGCAATTCACTACAGACAATAGGTACTTACCAGGTAAGGGTAATGTTGTAGCTGACACTTTATCAAGGATTAATGAGATACAGTTTTCCTCGCTGTCTGATTTGGAGTTATGGTCAAAGTTTCAGGAAAAAGACGAGGAGTTGAAATCTTTTTTAGAGGGTAGAATGGAATTCAGTGGTAAGCTGATAAAAATTCAAATGCCTGATGGCGCTAAATCGTTATATGCAGATAGCTCTACAGGCGTGAACAGATTCTACGTTCCACATCAGTTAAGACGCAAAGTTTTTAATGAGTTACATAGTTTGTCGCACCCAGGGATGCGCGCTACTAAACATCTCATAGCATCTAAATATGTTTGGCCAGGTATGAATAGGGATATAGGCATGTGGTGCAAAACTTGCATTGATTGTCAGCAGTCTAAGGTGCACTTACACACCAAGACCCCTTTAGAGCAATTCCTTGTACCTGACGAGAGGTTTGTACACGTCCATCTAGACATAATTAAATTGCCTCTTGTGCGCTGTTATAAATACTGCCTTACAATGATAGATAGATTTACTAGGTGGCCCGAAGCATCTCCTATGCCAGACATGGAAGCGGAGACGGTAGCTAGAGCGTTTGTTAACACCTGGGTTTCTCAATTCGGCACGCCTCAGAGGTTGACTTGTGATAGGGGCGGGCAATTCGAATCTGGTTTTTTTGAGTGCTTGTCAAAACTTCTGGGCATTCATTTAACACGTACTGCTTCTTATACTCCACAGTGTAATGGAATGATTGAGCGTCTCCACAGACCATTAAAACAAGCTTTGACTTGCCATAAAGGAGGATGCGCATCCTCTTGTCCTGTTGGGTCTCCGGACTGTCTTAAGGGAAGACCTGAACGCCTCAACTGCAGAGTTGGTCTATGGATCAAGTCTTCGTCTTCCTGGACAACTATATGAGGAAAGAAATATCAATAGATGTCCGGACTACGTAGCAAAGTTACAATGAATGATCAGAGCTATCAGTCATGCCCTTCCTCTACGTCACGGCCGGCCTCCATTCAAGAAACCAATGCAGATGCAATATGAGGGTCCCTTCAAGGTGGTCCGTCGCCTTCCAAAAGATTTTATTGTCCTTAATAAGGGTCAAGAGCGCCTCATCGCAATGAATCGATTGAAACCGGCATTTATTTTGGGAACATCTGATGAGCCAGTGGAGCAGGAACAACCAGCATATCAAACAAGATCCGGCAGGAGAGTAAAGTTTCGTCTCCCTTCGTGAGACTGGAGGGGGAGTCATGTGGCGGCTGCCTACGTCATCTTTTGACATCATTTTTGACTGCGGAGCTGCAAGGAGAATTGAAGGACAAAAGCAGACGGTCTTTTCTCCATTCGCTTATGTTTTAAATTTGTAAATGTTTAGTGAGTAAAATGAGTCGTTCTTTGCCTCTCAAAAAGGACAAGAGTAATATCAAGAAAAAATCGTTTGCTTAAATAATTATAAAGAGATTTGCTCCTGTGCGATTGGCAACAAATACATTATTTTTATGATTTGTTGTTCTATAATATTTAGAATTAGTCTACTGTTGTAATGATTGGAGATGCTTCTGTTTTACATTAAAATAAGTGTTATTTAAAAGCTCCGACATTTGAAGTTTCTTCCATGTTTTTGGTGTCTAATTAATTTAATGGAACTGATTAATTTAATGGCTAAAGTGAAATGTTAATGTAACAGCTCTCAGGAACGACAGAAGAATTGCTTACATTCCGCACACTTTCTTAAAGGAAATTATGGGAAATTGACGGGTATCAACATACTCCATTCCCCATATCTTTTAGCAACTGTCCACAACAAGTATATATATATATTGTCATAAAAATGTGCGCAGATATATAAATAATTAAAAATGCAGCGTGATGGCGCATTGCTTTATGCCACCAGAGTGCGTTCTCCCTGGATTATAAAACTGGTAGGCAGAGTTTGTATGCATGCATTTAATCTGTTATAGAATGGGATGCTTTTTAACTAGAGATGCCATTACGCATCCATTGGAGACACTAGGAGAAGCTGTCAGAGTTCGAGAGGAGGGAAATCATTGGAATGGTAGAAACCGCGTGGTCTACTTGGCGAGTAGCTCGCCACTTAGGCCCTTTTGATTTTACTGTGAGGAAGTGTTGGAATCAATAGACAAGCAAGAGTTCTTTACACGACGACCAGATTCAGGACATCCTGGACAGATAAATAGTCGAGAAGACCGTCCCATCATCTGATACGCAAGCATAGCGCCAACTGTCTCAGCGTCCAACATTCATACACTGGCAACGCCTTCTTTACGGACCTCTGTGTCAGTTCGAACCATCGTAAGGCCCTTGGCTGAAGGACAGTTGCTATCATGGTGCCCATTACGTGTACTGCCATTGACTCTCACTCACCGTCGTCTGCATTTAGAGTCGTGTCGGTCTAAAAGGAATTGGACTTGAACCAAATGGAATCAGGTCGTCTTTAGCGACGAATCCAGATTCAGTTTGAGAAGTGATTATAATCGTGTACGCGTGTGAAGGCTCCGTGGTGAACGCCTCAATTCTGCCTTCGCTGTAGAGCGTACCACCTCTCCCACTAATGGTGTGATGGTTTGAGGTGCCATCGCATACGACACACGATCACCCCTAATATTGATCCACGACACCATAACATCCCAGAGGTACCTTCATGACATTCTTCAGCCACATGTGTTGCCACTCATGGCAGTGTTCCCAGGAGCAATTCTTCTACAGGATACCCTCACACAGTAAGGTTTCCATAGGACTGCATCCGCTAAATTCCCATTCTTCCTGGCCTGCTCGATTCCCAGATTTGTCATCGATCGAGCATAATTGGATCATTTAGGACGGCAAGTTGGACAGTCAACGAGTTTAGTCGAATTAAATGTGCCTTCATAGCCACTGTGGAACGAGATGTTGCAGCGCATCATACGGGATTTGTATGTCTCAATGCCCGAACATATCACATCATATTTTCATGCTAGAGATAGTTCAACAAGGTTCGAATACCTACATTCGCGAGCAAGCGCACGCACACGCACATACACAAAAACACAAACACGCACATAAATATATATATATATATACGCTTAAATTGGGACATATTGATTTGTTATTCAGGAATACTAATTAAAAATCGTTTATTTTGAAGTAAAAATAAAACATAATATTATGAGCTATACTACGGTTTGTAAATTGCAACCACGCTCAATTGACGAGAACGACAGTTGACTCCTCCATTTCTATAAGAATTCGAGGCTAATTCAAAGAAATCTTACTTATTTTAAGTGAGATTTCTTTGGTTCTTTAAGCAGCGGGAATTGGAATATATGGTTCTATTTACAAAATGTTGGAATTCCAATTAAATCAAAATTGTTAAGGTAACTGAGGCATCCAAAATAATGAAAAATAAGTTTATATTACATCAATTTTAAATAATCCTCATTATTTTAAAATTAAAAGCAATGGAAATTATATGTTATTACCTAGGTTTCGTAGATGTTCATGTAAAAAAATCACACATATATAATTATGTGCGATCCATTAATAGTCAAAAGCGTTTTTACATTTGTGAGTCGTGTACATATATATAGGTGCCCTTACATATAAACTCTTTTGTATTATAACTATTTAAATTTGTAGAGTACTTACAGACATAGCATTCTTCATGCAATTATTTTAAAATTTAAATTAAATATAATTTTAAAAAATTAAATTTTGTAGCTCCAATTTCGTTTAGTTTTTATATAATGTATACATTTAAAATCTGTAAGTGTTTATAGAAAACTTTTAGTCACTGCTTAAGAAATATCCTCAAATGCGGAAAAAATCAGTGCGAAATAGATATAATTAGATTTTAAGAAACGTGTTCTAGAATCATGAAAGAAAGGAATTTAAGAAAAGCAGATATTTTTCTCTATAATACATCACTTTGTTTACAATTTTAAAACTCAGTTTTCCATTTAACACAAATTCTCATAAATAACACATTCAGGAAATTAGCGAAGTACATTCGAATTTTCAACTACAAAAAGAAAGAAAGCAAATTCGAAGCATTTTAAGGTATCAGTAACCTTAAGTTGGCATTGGATTCAAAAAGGCCAAACTTTCCACACACAAAATTTGATTGAAAAAAAATAGTATAAACAGTTTTCTTTCATTAGCAGCAACACCTGTTTTGATCGGAGTATTTCTTAATGAAACATTCCTTATTTGTGTTAAGAGACTTATTACTTTTCTATCGCTCTTCATTTCGATTGTAACCATATTTCGTCAAACGAAGTTTTTTTTTTTGTATTTGGAAAAACTCTCTGTCATTCAACTTTTGCTTGCAAGAAACCATTTCTGAAAGTTATATTTTCAAAAAATGATAAAAAGAAACACTCATGAGTATTAAATTATTTTGATAATTTATTTTAAAATTTCTTAAACGAAAAAATGTTTTGAGTGCTTTATAAAAGGAAAAAGATTACATTTCCAAGCTGAAATCATTTTCTCCTTTATTAATGAAAAACATTATAACAAAAGTAACTTGTTTAAATAATTTTTGTATGATATAAATAAGTATATGTTAAAATATTTGTTTTGAATTTCATGAAGAACTGAAGAAAAATTAGAGATTATAGTATTTTGTATTTCGTATTTCCTCATAACTGTTAATAAACTATAATCATCATGCTTAATTTCACAAATACTTCTACATATATTTTTCCTTACTTTTAAAATTGTTTTCTTACAGTTTATGAATAAAGTTCTATATATATGTACGTTGGAGCAATGAATTAAGTGTTCGCATTTGTCTACATCAAAATTGTACAAAATAAATTTCAGCAATTACCTTCTTCGTGCTGCCATCTATTTGCATAAGAATGAAACAGTTACATGAATTTAAATCGTGGGCTTTGGATCAAAACTTAATAATACATAGAATTTCTAAAAAATGTTAGCTCTACAGCTTGAATAAAATAATAATGTTAGCTTAGCACTTGATAAAAATGTACTAAAATAAAGTGAACAGTTTGGAATCTTATTAACGTAGAAACTATTTTCTTTAAACACGTTCAAAATTGCTATAAAAATACTTTTAATTAGTAATATTTAAAACAATGGAGAAAAAAATAATTATTCTTTTCAAAATCGGAAATAATTCAAAATAAGTTCAGAGATAGAAAATGGCTTGTAATAAATTAGGCTAAATTTTTAGTTCTGAAAAAAAAATGAAACTTTAATAATTTTCGATTTTTTGATCGATTTAGTAAATTACTAAGATTTTTTTAAAAAATGATACTGGGAGGTTATATCTTGTGTTCATTACTTTATTTTGGAAATGATTTAATTTTGTCATATTGATTACGCTCTAAAGGTTACTAAAAAAACTAAAAATTATCTATACTATAATCATGCTAAATGCTGTGAAAAATCAAAAAACCATGTTAGTATCTGGAAAACTGAAGGAATCGTCAGGTTTCCTAGCTACTGACAGTAATAACGGTTTCAGCCAATTATTTGCTTATGACCACAAACATAAATTGAAATTTTAGGTAGATAGTACTGCTGCTTGTTATGTTTTTTCAGTTTTGTACGCAGATTTAAGCAAATTTGCACAAGACACTAAATTATTTTCTTCAAACCACGAACTGTTTGATTTTCAGACTTATGAGAAAAAATGGTATTGGACCTTGGTTTACGATTATTATTCACATGAACTTCTATTATAGGATTTTTGGAAAGGTTCGAATTCAGGTGATAAGAAACTTACGATATAGGTGAACAGAATCAAGCCTGCTTTTCATCTGAATGACAATAACAATCTGTCCCTAAGAAGAATCACTCACGTTCGATTTCTGTAGAAGACATGTTTTGGTGGAATTGTTAGGTTCCTACTAGATCCTTAAGACCCGTCTTGACCTACTACCGGTTTCGGGAAGGAATACTAAAGCGCCTTGCGAAATTAACGCCATGAGAACTAGCCGGCAGTTGTGGTGAAATGGGTCGGCCGAGGGAGAACAAACATCTGTAAAAGAGTAAACCTTTCTACAGCAAATATATAGAGAGTAGCTCCAATCTCAGTTTGCAAATTTTCGATGGAAATTCTCACTTTTTTCTCTTAGCTGTTTCAATCGTTAGCTGATATCATGTTATTTTTAATTTCTTTTCAAAATCATCTTATTAATAAATTGTTATTTTCATTGAGGTACCCTGCTGATTGTTTTTAAACATTTCTATATTATCAGTTTGGTAAATTCCTCAGTGGCTTTAACAAGTGTATTTTACACATTTAAATTTCAGTTGTCGTTGTTGAAGAAATTAGCTACATATGCCAGTATCATCGCGATGATACAAACAAGGACTATCTGAATGATATTTTCAGAAAGTTGTTTTTTTTCCAACCATTACTGCAATTGATAGATATCCTCTCTCTGTTGTTTTGAGCGTTGTTTCGATAGTTTTTGTTTGACGTTATTAACTGTCTATAGATTGGATTGCATGTCAATTTAACGTAAGCTCCGCTGCCAAAATATCACTAGTCGTGATTTATGACTGAGCATCTCACAAAAACAGTAGCAAGTATGAGACGAGAGGTATATGGATCCAATAGTTCTAAGCTGTGTTGTCATCTAGTGTTGCTCTTAGGTTACTACTTCAGCACGTAGTATATTCCGCCCCCCCCCCCCGCCTCTACCAGTCAAGAGAAATATCGTCCGGTTTTCTTTTGCAGTGCCTGTCATAACTAAGATAAAAGGGATCATCTTTGGATTTATAATTAAGGCATTTTAACTTCTTCCTTCGATGTTGAAGACAGAAGTTGCTGAGTTTATACCTGAATTTGTTGTATTATCAGAGCATCAAGGCTATGGATTCTTGTATTTCTGAAACACGTTCAAAAACCAAGAACAGGTACCTGAGCTGGAGAAACTATCCTAATTTCTATGTCACTCAACTTGAGTATCTTTAGGAATTATTAAAAAAAAAATTGTTCATTTGTCATCAATTGAACAATTTTTGAACAATTGATGACAAATGAACAATTTTTTTTTTCAATTACATAATTATTGGAAAAGGTTTATGTTCACCACATATGAAGATACATTAAATATGTATATAAGAAGAAAATAGCTTTATTTGGTTGTAATTAAGGTTATTTATAGTTTTACAGGTTTTTTTCTAACAGTCAAGAAGAAAAAGATACTTCTAAGTTTGGGGACTAAAAAAGTTTCTCTTATCTAAATCCTTATTCCATATATAGAAATATTGAATATATTAAGTAAAACAAACAGAATTTTTTTTTAACTATATTGATTACAAAAAAGAGCCTTAGCGTTTTAAACACATAACCGTAACGAAAAGAAGAAAGCCTATAAAAAATTAGTTTTAAGTTTTGAATGTCAATGAAATGATTTGCTTACTATTAAAGAAAATTTAAATAATGTACTAAATAAAGAACGATGTGATATCGAGAGAAAAAAGTTTCAGTTATTTTTTAAATTGTCAAGATATTTGCGTAAAATTAATTCTGCATATTAAAATTGATCTATTTGTACATAATGTTGCAAATTACAGCTATGAATGTTTATTTGCTTGGTTTCAGGAAGCCGTAGATTGAAGTAATCTGCAGTATGACGAAGAAAGAGTACAGTCTGCTGAGTTCTACAATGGCGACCTTCGAAAGACTTTAAAACGCTGGGGAAAATATGTAATTCTGTATGGTAACTACGTTGAAGAAATCTCTCTTAAAGGGAGTCGGTACCCCCTATACTGACAATGTTAAATTGTGAATTTTTATGTACCTTTTTCTCAGAAACTACTGGACAAAAAAAGTCAAACTTTTATCTTCACATTGTTTAGATATTTATCTATGTACTGAAGTGAGATTTTAAGAATTTATTGCTTAGTTTTTTTTTAAGAAATTTTTTACTTAACATCACAATGAATTTATGAAAAATAGCAGTTTTTTGTTACGATATTTACTCTATATCTGGTGTTTTTAAGAATATTACAAAAGTTTCACTTCAGTATGTAGAATAACATATCAGAAATATATTGTAAAAATTTCAAAAGAATGGATACAGTAGATTTAGAGAAAAAGGTACACGCAGTTTAAAAAATGTCATTTTTAGAAAACTGGATTTTAAATACAAAATCTTACCTGGTTAAAAAAGTCCTGCTCCATAGGCTGTATTAGTTGAATTTTTCTTAATGCTGTTTACATACCTTTTTCTTTTAAGTCTTTTTTCTACCCTCTTTTCCTTTGATTGTCCAGAAAAGGCATAAATGGCTTTCCGCAGTTTTTCTCTGTCGAGGCATTTCATAGCATTTATAGCATACTCCCCTGGTTTTATACCCAATTTTTCCAGAACAGCCAGCTTGGATGCATTACCATTATTAAAGGAGCATACAGCATCATAAACACCAAGTGAAAGTGTTTCAATCTGGACAAATGTAGATTTGGGAACACGTGACCACACGACATTATGAAAGCTTTCATTCGGGTTCTGTGTATTGCCATGTAAACACTTTTTTAAAAGATCAGAGTGTGAAAGGTCTCTAAATATATTGGACGCATAGATTCTACGACAGCAATAGGAAGACTGTTCTTATGTATGTAAATCTTTCCTGTTGCTTCAGCCTTTTTATATCCACACCATGATTCTTCTCCAGCGGGACAAAATCCATGTTGAGGATATTCATCTGTCGACAGTTTGTGAAGAAAAATAGCCCAGATAGCTTGTCGCATACTGTGAACACTGTTCAGATTCCTCCGGATAGCTAACCCATAATAAGTTTATAATTTATCTATTTCGTGTTCAGTTAAGCGGTTTTTGCCACATAAACGTTTACCGTCAGATAAAAATTTCCCTTTCATTTGTGCTTTCAAACGACGTAATCGTGTTCCCATACGCTTCATCACATGTCCAATGCATTCTATCTTTTCGATGGGGTATTCATCTCCATAGATGTTTTCTTTTTTGATGGCAGCAAATGCTTTGGAGTCACCGTCCCCTAAATATGTGACATAACGTGCATCGTACAATGTCAATGAACGTTGAAAAATTCTTGAAGCACCTTCAACTTCCATCGACCCACTAGAACCTTCAAAATTGCGCTTACAGTCTTTTATATGAGAAACCTTTTTGCTGCACATACAGTACTTGGATAAAATTTCCACATCAATGACTTACCCAGTGTCAATGCTGGTCACAGTAACCACACCATTTAGAGATGAATAACCTCGCTTTTGCCAAGTTCCATCTACGGCAACTGCAATATTATTATTGCTTCCATTTTCCAAAACAGCTTCCTGCGTAGCCTTTTGCATTGTTTCCTCAGAAACAAGCTTTACAGCATTTAAAAGTTTCTTGTTGTACGGGGCAAATCTTGTTGATGGCTGAGCAGATTCATAAGTGCACAAAACATTTGTCCAGCTTCTGCACCTCTTCCAATGGAACGCATTGCATATACATACCTGGTATTTACAGTTGCTCTTTGGGTTCCTTCATGATAATCTGAAGAAGAAAATTCCACACGATATGGGCAAACACAGCATTTCAAAACGAAAGAAATAGCCAGTCCAGAGTTATTTTTTAAAACTTGCATATCCATGCCATTGTCACATTTTTTACACCGCACATCATTCTTGAATACAAACGAAAGTATATTTAAATTCATTATGGCATTAATAACACCTATATTTCCTTCAAATGTAGAAAAACTCGCATTTAAATCAGGAATTTTTCTTTCTTTTGCACAAGTATTTTTAATATCAGTTTTTATGTCATTGTTACTTACATCAGCATCCAATGTAGAGTTACTACTAGAAGTAATATTTCTACCTTTGAAAAAAGTTCCTTTACGTTTTTTGAAGACTTTACGTGATCTTGGCATACTTTAAGTTTCAATATTTCTAAAGAAACCAAAATACTCAACTGACACTGAATATAGTTCAGCAAAGAATGTATAAAAAAAATGATTCAAAATCTCACAACGTTCAGCAAAGCATAAACGAATTCGCACGTGAGAATAGTAAACAAACCTTCAGTCACAACTACAGTTATTCTGCCGCTCTTGGCGAAATGTTTATTAAAATAATGTGAGGCTTTGCACAAACATCTCAGGTTTAAAAGGCCAATGTTTACATTTTTCAATGCACAAGTGGGCATGGCACGTCAGTTGATGTGTAACTCTTTTTATTCAAAATAAAAATTAACATACTTCTAATTCGAATATTAGCAAATATATTATATCATTGGAAAGGTCTTGAATTGGAGATTTTAGAAACATCAGAAACTGAAAATCGATTTTTTGAAGATATATAGGGTACCGAGTCCCCAGAATAATAAATTAAAACTAAGTTTCCATCTCTATTACTTTCAGAAATAATTAAACTTTTCGAAGTCCCAGAAGAATATTTAAAGCTTTACGATATTGCAGGTTACTTCCATCTTCGGCTTCCTGAAACCAAAACAAATTAACATAAATAGCTGCTGTAATTTACAATATTACATACATAAGCATCAATCAATATACAGATTAAATCTTATTCGGATATCTCGGTTATTCCTTAGTAATAATCAAAACTTTACAATACTTTCTCGAAACTAAAGTTATCAAATTTTGTATATATATTTTTAAAAAAGTATACAATTAAAATAAAACAAAAATTCTTTTCCTTATTTTGGTCAATTTTAGGGCTCTGTTGTTCCTTAATTTCGCATGCATTGTTCACGATCAATTAGTTTCATGTATTTTTGACTGAAATTATTAATCAACTCAATTATTGTTGGATATGAAACTAGTCGCAACGACTATGAGAATCAACTCAACATAAGTAATTAACACGAGAGGCATTGTGTGCGTTTTAATATTTTGTTATGAAAGTAATAATTAATAAAAGACAGTAGACTAAAAATATTTAATGAAAAAAAAAATTTAGAAATCAAAATATGAGTTCATCTAGAATGCTGCATATCAAGAGCAAAATATATACAATTTCCCTTTTACACAAGTCAAGGCCTTATATTTTTAAATACATTTCACAACTCCTTATTCCAAGTAAAATCACGTGATATCGCAATGAGCATAAGTGAAATAACTTTGTTGATTTAACCACACCGGACGCAGGTGGCCCAAATTGGATAACATGGGATTCTCACTTTTCAGTTAGGGTATGCAACAGATTATTCATGTGTTCATTCACAAATCTTAAGAACTTTATTCAAAACAAGAATAGGAAATTAGCAAAGGTTATAAATACATAAAAGGCTACTTTTTCATTCTGTAACTAAATACCCTTGGCTTCTCGCTTGCCACTGAACCAAAGAGCTCAAACAGCGTCCTGTGGCAGAAATAACAGCGGAGTGTTATAGAAAGAGGAAATGTAAGAGGGCCGGTGAAGCCTTTTACACCTTCGCTCTGGTTGGAAAAAACAGTCAAAACAAGTAACATAGTACATTAACCTCTATTTAAGCCGCCATTCAATGACTAAGCACATTTGCGAAACAGCACCGATCGAGCCATTTTCTTTCGATATTTCGCATAAATCCGGGAGTTTGGTGACCTTGTCCACCGCATCGGAACACAACATTGTTCGCATTTCCATCTAGTGTTTATAGTAATGTGTTAGTTTTCATTTCAGTGCCGTGTTTATATGGTTTTGTTGAGGGCGTGACAAATCACGTTTACACAATATTATAATTGTGAACCTTCAGTGTACAGTATAGTAAAATGTTTTCGAAACCTTCTCTAATAAAACAAGAAGGTTTCAAGTCACACATTTGCATTTGTTTTATTAAAATTTGAAGATCTCTATCTTCAAATTTTAATAAAACAAATGCAAATGTGTGACTTGTTACAACCTATTTTAACTATCATCGTGCTGTATTAATTATTTTTTCTTTTCTACTATGTCTTTTAACATTACAAGAGTATGCTATTAAATAATTGTTTAATAATTAATTTTGTAGAGGGTAGGTAGATAAAATATTTTGTAAGATATTTGTATCATCAGCACATAGGCTCAGAAAATGCGTAAGCACAATCAAATACATATTTTTATTAATTAAATTTTTTGCTTACAGTAATTTATGATTTGCATTTCCTTTCAAACTGTATTGACACTCAGTAATGCAGGGAAACTGCTAATATATGACAGTCGAAGTCACGAACGAGTACAATTAGATTTTACTGCACTTAAATTGAAGTAGGAAAAAACAGAATAAAATTTTTAATTAATATAATTCATGAGAAGGAAGTGGTGATACCCTTTCATACACCACCATGTGACATCAAGTAGCTAATGATCTAATGGTTAAAGATGCGATCATCATGCCCAGCATTGTACGAATCGAGTTCAAACCTTGATTGGATTTAAAAACCCTATGAACAGAATGGAATTTCACGAGTTACTACACATTAAATTAATTCTGCGTCTGTATCCTTGTATCTTATAGTATGAATAGTGTTCAGTTGTTAAGACACGTGGCGTTGCGTGCGCTTCACGTGAATATCTATGTAACAAAAATAAGTTACAGGTAAGAAGGAAGAAACAAATATACCAAATAAAGTCTATGTAGTGAGCTAGGTTCAAATCCTTTTTCAAAATTGCAAAAAGTAGTAAAATAAAACACTTTGTCCTCAATTGGGCAAATTGATTGACGAGTTTGATTAACGTCGCTCTAGAAGAAACACGAAGGCTATTGGTGACGCACTTCGTAATTTTGATCATCGGTCAAGTGATGAGGATGACACCTGAGCTGACGTCTCTCTCTCTCCTAACTTCCATCCCACGCCAACGGGAGGACTTTGAGCCCCGATAGATTTAACGTGCATCATCTTCGGCTACACGGAGGTTTGTTAGTGGCATCTTGGTTCCAACCCATGACTCGACGAAAATCTCTGGCCGCGAGTCCGGGACCATAACCACTAGGATACCGCCACCACATCAATTAGACAGAGTAATTCCTTTTCTATAATAGAGAACTTTGTCTGTTATTAGTTATTTATTCTGTTAAAAACATGAAACATATTATTTATTAACATTGAACTAAGGAGCAATATAGTACTATGGGAAACCAACCTCACTATTTTCAACCACAGCCAAGTGCTGAGGAAGATGCTTGGATAGGCACTCCGCTTTCAAACTTCCACACTACTTAAGCGTAAGAATTTTGAGCCTTTTTAGATTTGACGTGCATTAGCCATTTTACACGATAGCACGTAGCAAGTGAGAGGACGAATGTATTAAATAAGATACGAATTTGTTAAATAAAATACGAATGTATTAAAATTAACTCCCAATGATTGTATTCTGCAATAAAATGTATCTCGATTTAAAATGAATAATAGAACATTTTTGAAGTCTAAACACGAAAACATTCGTATTTCATTCATCTTGGGATTGATGAAGAATGGATCCTGAATAATGAGGAAGAAATAAAAAAAATAAATGAATAAAATGGCAAAAACTCTTGAGGTTACTGATAAAGATTCTCTGCTCCAGGATTGAATTACAAATTTGCTCTAGTTTCTGTTTATCAACTATCAGGAAAAGAAATCAGAATTTAAGAGAAAGGAGTTCATAGGAAACATAAATTTCATTGTACATTCAAAGTGACTGGGTTTCCTAAATTTTATTAAAGTTTAGGATATTTTTCATAATCAAAATAGAATAGTGAAGTTTTTTTTTGCATAACTATAGCTACATCTGCTGTCGGAAATTCTTCGAGTTCTTTAAGACTTTATGAAGGAATTTATGATGATTGTTGGATTATTTTTACAGTAATAACATTTTGCAAAAATATAGAAAAACAATACTGTAAAATATATAATTGCCATTAACCTATAAATATACAAAAAATTTAAGCAATAAAGTTTCTTGTTTAAATGAAACGTACGTATCGCAGTACCTGTTTATAATGGTTTCGGAGTATTACATGGCCTTTTCTTTATATTTAATTGTACAGAAAGATTGTTCAAAACTAAATAGCTTTAACATATTTACATATTTATTTTCAATAGCAGCCTTGAAAAATATCTGATTTGTTCTTTTTCAGTAAATGCTCGTGTCTAGGGTAATTTTTTCTAATTAATTATCACCATATCAGGCTAATGAAACAGTTTTTTTTAATGAAAATCCTTCATCGAAACATAAAATAATTCTTAATATGTTTGCAATCGATAATATGTGACGACGAAAACTACATGAAAAATAGTTTTTTTTATCTTATGTATGAAAACAAAATAAAAATGTTTAATCATTATTATTACAATACAAGACAACGATCTATTTCATTTTAACAAATAATAAATGAAATTTCTTATTTGAGTTATGATGCATTTTACTGAAATACATTCAAAAAATTTTATATTTGCGTTGCAATAATTAATTTTTAAATGTGAGAGAAAATACAATTTTTCAGAAGAAAATTATGAGTTAAATATGTGATTTATGATTCATTGGTTATTTGTTAACATCACACTTAAAAGCAACAAAAGAGTTACTGGTGATAGACCTCGGCTTTTTGAGTGTTGGCCAAGTGACGAGGACGACACCTGAGCTGGCATTTCCTTCTCCAAACTTCAACACCTCGCCTACGGGAGGATTAGGGATCTCGATCATATTTAATGTGCAAAAGCCCCGCAATATATTGGTTGGTCTTTAGTAGCATCAAGGTTCGAATCCATGGAAACCATGGTGGTTGAGAGTTTGTTACTGTAACCATACGGTTACCGTGGCCTATATATATGATAAATATATGTGATTCATGTGTGATTTCGTAATGATTCACAATACGTAATTTGACTTTAGAGGTGACAAAGCGTGGTGATTTTAAATATTATTAATTGATTGTACTTTTTTATATTTTAACGTGGGTGATTGAAGCAATTTGTTTTTACATACGTTCTAATCCTAAGGAGCTTGTATATCATTATTTAGTGCTGAATTTTATGATTTTTATTAATATATAATAAAAATTAAAAATTGCTGTCTATTAATGTTCTGCACCTTGATGTGTTCAAACTTAAGATGCAAATTCTGGCAATAAGAAGAAAAAAAGTTGTAAAATAAACCTGTAGTTTCAATAATTGAAAGTCATATGAAATTAAGTTCAAATGCTGGTATCAAAATATGTATGAACTTTCTCGATATAAATAGTATTTAAACTAAAATTAGAAATTCTGGAAACTCTCTCTTGTAATTCATAAAAAGTTCTTTTTTTAAAACGCTTTTATGTATATCACTTGATGTGTGTGTGTGTCTGTGTGTCATCAAATTTTCGATTGTTAATTTAACCAACTTCCCATCAAACTAGAGCTCTGAAACCTTGGGAATCGTTCTTACTCACCTAACAATGAAATATTTAGACATTTGCGACAAGTTTTAGCTAATATTTTCTTTAATAATGCAGTTTAGCCCAAACACTTGGTGTGATTTCAAAAATTGGCACCAAACTTGGCGATTTTTTTTTTGCTGAAAGTTGAGTCCGTAAAACGGACCAGGGTAGCCACATTTGGCAAAATACCGCCAAATAATTCTTGTCGTCAAGGGTGGTTGGGTTAAACTGCATTCCAGGCATTTAATTTACCAGATGAATTAATTAATTTTAGTTAGTTTTAACGTTTTTATATATTTCAATTGGTGCGTGTTTGTCTGTGTGTAGATCAGTGTGTCATCAAATTTTCTATCATTAATTTAACCAACTTCCTATCAAGCTAGAGCTCTGAAATTTTGGGAACCGTTCTTACTTATCTAACGATGCAATATTTATGTATATCAATTTGTACAGAAGGTTGATAAGGATAAAGGAATGGCCAAAAAAAAGAGCTAGGACAACGGAATATACCAATGCTTTGACTGGTTAAACAAAGTAAATGGTTCATTAGAGAAAGTACAATGCTTACTTTCTCTAATTAACCATTTACTTTGTAATTTACCAAAACTGTCCGTTGCACAGATAATTCATATCGATATAGGAACTTATATTATCGCTAAATTTATACCAATAATGCAATTCTTGGCTGACTTAATCCACAATTTAGTAACCATGAATCTTGATTAATTTGCGTATTAACAGGACTGTATCGTATATGAAGAAAAACTATTATCCAATTTTTTAATGATTATTTAATTTATTAAAGGTTTTATGGGGGATTGAAATGTTTCTTTTATTAAAATAATTTAACTCTTCATCATTTCTCTTACTATACTGATTTTTGCAATGTAATGGACAAAATGATGCAATAATTTATTAATTTATTGCACGAAATTTGTTTCCAGGTCTTCTTTCGTTCTCCGATGCCAATGTTGCAACTCATGGCTCACTTAATCCGCGGTTTAGTTGTCAGAAACCTATATTATAGCGTGTGAAAAGGTTTACATAGTATGTGTGTGAAAAAAGTATTATTTAAATTATTGATAATTATTTAAATTACTAACATTTTTTGTGTGATTGAAATATCCTTTTAATAAATAATTTAGTTATTTATTATTTTCATGCGCTTCTTATATAACCGAATTTGGTTGTTTAATTAGTATGTATAATAAAATGCAATAATTTATTATTTTACTTCAAGGCATTTGTTTGAAGGCCCGCTTTTGTTCTAAGTACCTCTGATAAATGGTATTGAAGTAAATTTACACTGGAAAGACAAATTTGAAACGTAAGAAAAAACTCACCATGAGTTGAGGACTATCTGATGCTCTCTCGTTTAAATGTCATTTTAAGTTCACATTTACTCAAAAACGTTTCTTTTTTTTATTCAGTAACAAAAATAACGCAGTTTTCACCAGAAATATATGTTATGTGACTTTCGGAAATTTATTGACAATTACATAAAAATTACAAATAAAATGCAAATAAAATTGTACAAAAAATTTAATATCTATGATCTGATTACTCTCTCTAATCTCAAGTATTAAGAATTAAAAAAAAAAATTAAGTACAAAAAGAAAAGTAGAAAAAGAAAAAGAGAAAAATGAAGAAGGTTTCCACTTTTCTAGTCTGCTGAAATTTTAATACTTAAGCATCTTTTTGTTTCAAATGAAATCCTCCAAGAAACAATGTAAATAATAGAAACATTTTAGATTTATTTTTGACTTCTACGAACTATGTATATTTGTTTGCAAAAAAGTGTAGGAATTTATTCAAAATTTCGGAAAATCTGAAATATGTTGAATTTCCTTTCGCTAAACACTTACCCATTTTCAAAATATATCAAGAAAAAAATAACATTCAATTTTTTATCCATGTAAGAAATAAGGATAAAAAATAATTTTTCTAAGAAAAGTAACCACAATCAAATGTCATAAGCTATTTATTTGAAAGAAATTGTTCATCAACAAACAACTTGTTGTGACACACACTCAGGCTTTATTTTCACACACGCACACACACAAAACTATCACTAAAATCTTTGGGTTTTTTTTACTTTCAAGCAATGAAACAAAGTGCATTTTTCCTATTTTACTATGATTGTAGTCTGTATCGTCAAGGAAGAAGAAAACTTTCTTTTCGTTTGTAGACATATATAAAAAACAGTTTCCTGTTCTGGGTTTGTGGCTGCATTTATGAAGTCTTATAAATTGTTCTGAAAGTTCTTATCAATTGAAATTACTCTTCTCAAGTAACATTTTCTCTCTCTTTTATTGATTTAGTTCTCTTATTGCTCCTTTCTATGCAATAGATTTTGATGTGACGAAACATTTAATTTTTTATCCGAATACATGGTGATAACATTCAATGGAATAATAATTTTAATACATTTATAATAAGACTGCTTTCAATATAAGAATATAACAGTTTAACCATCATAAATTTTATATCTAGTGTGTCAAATTAATATATTAAATATAGTATTTTATTAAAAGCTCAAGAGCCATATTCTTCATTAATAATTTTAAAAGGTGGTGTTTTTGTATTTTTTAACAATGATGGATTAAATATAAGCATCGTTTTCTCATATGTTATCCCATTTATTTCAAGAGGCATTGTAATAAAAATCAACGTTTGTAAGCATTATTATTTTCAGTGCTGATTCTTACGTTTTTTTTAATACAATTTCAAAAATTTATTTAAATTCAATCAAATCAACTATCATGAAAAATATGCTTTCTTTTTCAAAGATGTGTTTCATACTTGTAATGAAAATGTAAAAATAAAGAAAGAACAGAAAAGGAAGAACAAGATGAGTTGAAAAACACATTATTTTAAGTTGGAACAATTATTGATGAAGTTTTTTTTTAATTCTAGCAGACAAATTTATATATTTTGCCATAGCCACCGTGTGACGCCCCCTCAACGATAACACACATTTTTGTATTACCATACAGAATCTAATGGCTCCTTAGCATTAACCGCACATATAAGACTAAAGACAATTAAAATGATTTCAGATAATATTTCTTCGTATATAAATTCATTAAAATGACTATTCTAGACGGTATTTGTAAAATAATATTTAATATGTCCACGACCCTTAAGTCTTAAAAAATAATTGTATAATTATCCATGCTCATTCTCGAGAAATGAATTTTTTTAAATATATTCTTTCCCAAAAGTTAGGATTATTATCAAAACAAAGAAATCAGAAAAGAAGAAAAAAAACAGGTAAAAATATATGACTTATGTGGATAAAAAGAAAAATGTTATAAATAAATATTTTTTATGAAGAAACACAATATTCTTCTTAGAGATATCATTCAGTAGTACATGCTTAGAAAAAATGGCAAAAACACGTAATTATATTTCATATAAATTTTAATAAAGAGGTCAGTATTCATATATAAGCACAGAAACATACAAATATACCACCACCACTCACACACACATCCAACTCAAAATTTAAAAAAAGGTATAACTCTTTATCATTTAGTACTTTCTAAAACTTTTATACGGTACATGAACAAATACTGAAATCCGAAACAGAATTAAAATATTTTTACTAAAATTATCTCAATTTTTCTTATATATTTTATTTATTTCTTAAAAAGAATATCTAGCTAAGTTATCTTATAAAATTCAGCTAGGGATTCAAAGAAAAAACATTATTCACAACACGAGATTTTCAGTATACGATGTTGCTTTACTCCTCTTGTCATTGATTGATGATAAAGTCTACCGCAAAAGATAAGAAAAAAAAATTCATTGTAATATGAGCAAAACACCTAGAAATTCCTATGTAAAGATATAGCTAAAGCAGGAAAAAATAAGTTTTAAAAAATGGAATTCATTCACTGATTCTGTATTGATTATTTACGTAAGGTAAAAAATGTTACACATTTCTAAGGTTAATATTTATGCATTTATCAGGAGAAATACACATTTTGTGATGAAACGCTATTAATTAACCGAAATCTAATAAAAGAGATTATCAATAAACAAATCAGAACAGTCCTCCGAACTAATCACGATGCCATTTAATGTGTCTTGTGGCTGATGTCGTAAGTAAGACTGTTTCCGAAATTAAGAAAAATTTTCAGTGATCGAAAGGAAGTATTTGTTCAATGTTTGACAAACGGAAGCTTTGTTTCCCTTAACTAAGGTATGAAAAAGTAACTATTGTAAGATGCTATACAAAAAGCTGGGTTAAAAGAATGGATTTAACTTTGTATTCCTGGCAGATTAAAAAAAAAGGGTTGGTAAAATAAAACTAAGAATTACGTATGGTAAACGGACGCGTCATAAGCTGAAGCACTGTGATGTGTTTGTAGCTGTATGCCACACGGAGTATGGTGAGATACGCTTCCATGTATATTATATTTCATAAATTATTAAAGGAAACCTTCTTTTCAGATGCTTAAATTAAATCAAATAAATTTAATAAGTGTTATGGTGTTATGTCACGTGATAAGAAAGTCACCTATATATATATATATATATATATATATATATATATTGATGAGGATAGTTTGTGGCCAAAATTCTAGTCTAACAGTTTAAAGCCACTTATAACTTTCAATATATTACGAGTATTTTACATTTTTCTTTCTTCCTTCAAGTTCTTTTTTCAATAAATCTTTTCGAATTCTCCTTCTTAACCATTTATTTTTCTTTTAATTTACTTTCTCTTTAGAATTTATAATTTTTTCTTTTATAGTTAAATCTGTTAATGTATTGTCATTATCTTTAGTTTAAATTTTTTTCTTCCTGTTCTTGGTTTCGTTTGTGTCTTATTTCTTAGTGGCTTAGTTGCGGTTTTTATATTTTTATAATGTTAATGTTTGAAATAAATACTTAGTTTATCTATGAATTTTAGGAAAATGTGTGGTATTCAATTACATATATATGTAATTTTTTTTAAAAAAAAATGTCTGCATACATTTCCTTGGAATTTTATTAAGAGCAGTATGAAACACATAATCATCTCTACATTTAGCAATTTTCTTTGTTAAAGGTTTGCTTATAGCTCATAAAGAAATCTCCCCCAAATTTTCTACTTTTATTGCTTAGTTTTAAATGCATTTTTACATTTCCCCTCTTTAGTACACATTTTTTTTTCATTGAGGACTTTGTGTCAAATTTCTTGCTCTGTACATTGCTTTTTCTCATTCTGATGATGAAATATATATATATATATATATATATATATATATATATATATATATATATGTGCATCTTCTTTAACTATGTATGCAGCATAATACTGAGCATATGTATATATGTATGTATATGTATATATATATATGTCTCATGCAAAGTAATAATAATATGTATAATATATGTAATGCCAAAACATGTAATATATATGTTTTACATATCAATAATAACTATCCAATAATTGCATAATAATAATATATATTAGCACTCTATATATAATATTGCCTTTTTTGCTCTCCTGTAATGTACCTTTTTTTTCTTGGAGTTTTCCGGGATTTTGATTGGCTGTTTCTATTTTGATTATAAAATTTTTTCTGTTTAGCAAAGCAGTCAAATGTTCTTAACTTACATTTGCAGCATTAAATCTGTCTTCATATGAAGAATTTTTTTTAAAAATGATGAATTTTATTTCCTTTCGATTTTCTTCTTAATTAATTATGATTTTTTCCAGCTTCGGTTTGTATTTTTTCATTAATATAGTTCTTTTTTATCATAAGGTTTAGTAATTTTTGTGGTGTCCATGCATAATCGACTAACCGTACACTCTTCACGGTAAATAAGAATTAAAACTCTACATTGGGTTTCGATTGATTATTTTTTCATAGAAAGAATATCTTTTCTTTTGCATTGTCAAGTATAAAAAAATTACACATTTTGCTTATGGGTTATTCTTTGTAAAGGGATTAGGGTGGAAAAAAGCATGTTTCGACTTGCTAATTCAACAAAATTAATTTCTCCATTGGTTTTTTAGTATACTTAGAAAGATAAAACTCCATTATTGATGATTAGTCTGGAAAATTTTGGATAATTAATAGATTTATTAATATTTTAACTATTCTTCAACAAATTCAATGTAATTAAAAAAAAAAGAAAGTGAGAAAAAAAAAGAAGCTAGGTTTAAAATATTTGCTTGGAATTCCATATATTTCATTTACCATTTCTTCCACTATAATGAAGCATTAGTTATTTGAATCTAATCAATGAGAACAATAACTTTCGAACATATAAATTATGTTTATTAAAAGATTTAGCTGATTTGTAGTTTACAGATAATGGCAATGCAAATTATTTTATTTATTAAATGAAAATAACTGAAATATCGGATAACAGTTACTCTACTATAAACTAAATATGAATAGCTCAGAATCAGATTCTTAGAGTGAAAATTGGAGTAAGGGGATTGGTACATAGAGTTTTCTATTAGATACTGATTCGAGATGAGAGCATTTTTGTTATTAAATTATTATCTATGTTGAGCACTGTTATTTTTAAATAAATACCCTTAGTCGATAGTGCAATAACAGTTTAAAGCTATTTTAGACGTAGTAATATTACTCTCCTTAAGACAATGACATACGTGAGGACTCTCGAAATTGTAATTTCTGTTGGAAGAGTATTGTTTATTTATAAAAATTCAGTTTTGATACTATTATTTGTCATCTTTTACAAAACATTATAAATTAATTATATATATCGATCAGAAGAATAATTAATTGTCTTGGATTTCATGAGACAGAGACAACGTATGTAATCAGGAGAAGGCCATGCCTCTAACTTGAAATACACGGTAGAATCACCTCCTGTATGCATTGTATGGTGAAAATTGTTTTGAGAGATATTTTCTATCACCCCTTAAATTTTTTCCTGGTTCAGACACCTCTCATACTCTGTGATACTTTCGTAATTTGATGAGTTCTTCTTTAAGTAATACTTTCGACTTATGTGATGTTTTGAATTGAGTTTCTATCCACTGTGAATAAAACGATATTTATATAAGTAAAGATTGAATTTCATTATTTATAGATGGAAAAAGTAGCGTGGTTATAAATACATTGTGTGGGAGTTTTAATTTTTCATCAATTGAATCATAACTGTTTTAAATAAGATAATAATGAAATGATTTAAAGTAAATCAGACTTTACTAAATAATTGGTAACATACTAATTCAAGCAGCTTTACTAAGTAATTAATTAAGTATAAATAATTTTAAAAGCGTACAATTATTTTTGAGGAGTACGTTATTAAAAATATTTTTAAAATTGGTTCTGGAAGACAAAAATTATTAGATATATATCGCTTAACAATTTATGGTTGAATATATTTCTTCATGAAATACAAATTTTTGATTTCATGAATATGGACTAATGAGAAGAATTCAACATTTTGTAATTTTAAAAGAATTCAAACTTAAATCCATTATATTTCAGTGCCTTAAAAATACGACACATCTACGTGAATGTTAGAAGTTGTTAGCTCTGACATCAGACAAGCTATTAAAATTTACAGCTTGTTGTTACTTGAATATCAATAATGAAGGTACACTTATGAATTTTTACACCGAATTAAAACATAGTATCATATAGGACATGTTCAGCATGGAGTCACGATTTAGACCAATTTTACAGACAGAAAATAATATAAATTCAAAAGAATAAGATACCTAATATTCTTGCTTTTGATATAGATTTTAAAGATTTAATATTGGAAATATAATACAGAATGAATGTAAAGAAAATATTGTATAATTTAGATTTTAAAAATATCACATTCAGTTGAGTATTATATTAATATGTTAATACAACTTGAAATTTAATTCCAAGACAAAACCTCTGGCCTCTAATATTGAGATACAGAAAGATTGATAAAATAGAAAATTTGAATTAAATATCAACTAAAAGTTAGATTTTTAAATTAAAATTATATTCTATTACAATCATTAGGTAAATTAAATTTTTATAAATATTTATATTTCATGGAACACATTTCAGTTTATACTATTCCAATAATGGCATATACAAGAAAGCTAATGTATTATTACAAATACATAATTATATAGTACTAGGAAGTGCCATATTGTTGTTATCATGTGACTGTGAAATGTAATTAGACAGACTTTCAAGTGGAAGGCCCCCCAAAAAATGGTTTTTATTTTTTTTTAATCAATTTATAAAGCAGTAAAAATTATTTTTTATGTCTCTTTTACAATAATAAAAACACTCATTTTAAAATATTATAAATGTTCAGCCAAAATGTGTAAAAAAATAATGTTTTGAAAACAAATGGATTATCGTCAATAAGAGTCTTTTGTTTATAGCATTGCACAACTAAATTGAAATATATAGTAATTATAGCGTGCTCATCACGTTTTCCCCTTGAACTTTGGGGACTTTTAATGATGTTATTTGAATTGGAACATTTCTCTAATAAATGGGCCGCTGACTTATGTTGACTAGATAGGATTAAACGAATAGAGGACATTTATTTGCGTCATGTAGCGTTTAATCAGTGACTTTGCAGTTTAGTGGGTGATAAGACAGAGTAGCTAAAAGGCTTTTAAGTGAAACATATGTATCAGCCTTGCTTTGAGTTGAGAAATAGATGTGAATCAGATAAAGTCTACAAAGGATCAACTGAACAAGATTCTCTTCTACATATGCTCAAAAAAACCCGATAGTGATTATTCATAGATCTATTAAAATAACTTGGTTATTACACTTTAGTGTACCAAACTTAAAAGCAACTTCCGAAATTGGTGTGGTTTCCAAAAGAAATTTACTAGGTGATTTACACTACAGAGACACAATGTAACAATTGTGGTTGATGAAAGTATAGAACTCAAAAAATAATAATAAATTTTTATGCATACATTATGAAACAAGAAAAAGGTGTTGATACGTACCAGAGCAGTTAATAAAACACATAGTTTTGTCATGAGGAAGAACAACAAATCAAATGGATTATGACTCATAACTACAATGATTGCTTGATACCATCTGTTCAACTAAGAAGTAGGCAAATTATCCAGCGGTTCTTGAGGCCAAAGTTACCACCTTTCAAGGAACATCTGTTTCCCTTCTGGTGTTCTCTCCGGAGGATACAGTCTTATACCAGGCATCTCTCAAAGCATAACACTCTCATGCTTGGAGGTTTTAAATAAGAGGCAACCCATTCTACTATCCTCTGCCCATATTCACAAGATGTCCAGTCTTTCTGTTCTTGACACCACTGCAAACGGTGCAGTCATTGGGCTGCTATTAATAATATGCAGCGTTCAGGAGGACAGAGAAGAATAAAATAACGTTTCTTCTTCGCATATATCACAATACCGTAAACGCGAAATCTGTCGTCGGTTGTCGTAGGTAGCTGCTGATAATGTGTCTGATCGGTTCTGATCTTTTTTGCCTACAGAACGACATACCGGTCATTACTTACCATTATTTTCCTCTGCCGACTACCACCAAACTTTAATATAGATGTACCTTTCATTTTCAGCTTCAAGCTTGCTGATCGTGCCACCACTTGTAAAGTCACTCTGATGGTTTCTTGTAGTCATTGTTATAAAACTTGAGATTTCACTTCCCTCACAGAATGTCAGAAAATGTGTCCTCCTTTTTTAAATATGTTGTGCGTTTGCGTAGCAAGATGTCGCTTTTTTGATGTCATAGTGCTGATATTTGTATATGTATCACGCCTTTCTAATGATCTGACATTTTTTGTTCCTAGTCACAAAGAAGAAGCCCTTTCAACGTTTTGATGGTTGTATGTCAAAAAATGCATTTGTTACCTTAAAGTTTTGCATGCTAGAATATATATGTTGTATGCATGTAAATTAACGCAATAAAATTTCTTTGTATAAATCAGTCGTGGCACAGGAAGAAGCTTTAAATGGATGAAATTATACATTTTTTAATTTGAGGAAGATCACAATTACATCATAATTAGCATTATGACTTTTTTTTAGGGACACAAAGCGTCGTTATGGCTTTACTGTGGCTGGAGGAAAAGAGCAGGAATTTATTCTGCTTGGAATTTAAATGCTAAGATTTCTTCAGATCGATGGTGATAAATTCAGGATCCTTAGTGATTTTATCAATGAACAGCTTTGTCAGAATCTCCGTTATGAGAATGTGGGAAAGAGCCAAGCTGAACGGTTGGGGCGTGGAGTTGCACACACACGTGGCAATGTGTATGTAATAATGTGACATGCATATATAAAGTGTTATATGTATGTATAAATTTATAATTATATATATATGTAATGGCGTAATATGCATATGTAAAGTCTCAGTAATAATAATAATATGTAATGGTAATGTGTCATGCATATATAAATTATGGTATACATGTGTGTGTGTGTATACGTATATGATTATCAATTATGCAATAATATACTTGTAATGTTAATGTGTACATATATAGTATAATTATATATATATATATATTATGTATATGTATATATAATATCATATATGTATATGTTATATGTATAAATATAATAATATGTATATGTATATAATATATATATATATATATATATATATATATATTATATATATATATATATATATGTAATATTCTTCATATATAGCTATATTATATATATATATATTATATATATATATATATATATATATAATATATATATATATAATATATATATATAATATATATATATATATATATATATATATATATATATATATATATATATATATATATATCGCGATTATTGAGATTATTGAGTTGGGTTTTACTTGTATAAATGATTTCCGTTGTAATTGAAGATAATTTCAAATGATTGTGAACGTAAACAAAACTTATATGATAAAGGAAATACTTAATATTATTCAAATAAAAAGGGGAAGACAAACAAAAATCGTCATAGATTTTAATTTGTTTCTATCTTACTTAGATATTTTAAAATGATTAAAAAGTCGTCCTTTTGTTGATAACATGGATAATGTTAAATGTATGAGGAAAAAAATGATTGCTTGAAAAAATAGTTTTTTTAAGTTTAATTTAGAATAACGTCGCACTAGAAGCAGCATGAGGGCTATTAGTGACGTACCTCGTAATTTGGAACCAGGGTGAAGTGACGAGGACGACATCTGAGCTGTTGAAAAAATAGAATAATTCCAGTTTTAATTTTGACAGATCTCTATTCGAATTTTCATTTAATTTATGTTAATAATAAGTTGTCAAACTAAATAATTAAAACATGATTTCAACGCAAAATAAGATTTAAAAAGGATCAAATATATTTTTCAAGCATGTTTTGTTTCATTTTTATGCGAGCAAAAATGATATTAAAAATAAAAAACAAGGACACGTTCTTGTGCTGCTTAATGTTCTTTGCCTTTGGTTCAGTACTCTCTACTTTCTCTTGTTATTTTATTTCTTTTTATCTAAAAATAAAAGTAATATGAAAATAATTTAAGAAAATGCTGATAAATGCAAATGTATATGAAAAACTGATATCTTACTCCAAAACTTAATAATTATATTCATAAAATAAATCCTATTAATCGCAGATTTCAGTAGTACCCGTAATTTTACTCCATCAAACAGTTTTATCATGTAAATATTTTTTTTTTCATACTTGTCCTCTAGTCTACCCATGTGACGCACATAAACAAAATTTAACATATTTGTATTTCAAATCCTTATCTTATAACTTATATATTAATTTAAGAGAGAGTTTATAATATAATCTTTCACTATCAGAATTATTATCCTATTTTCATAAATTATTTATATCCAAATAATTTTCCAACTTAAATTTTTTTTTCCTTCTTAGAAACTAATTTCAATGCGTATTATTTGTTAAACACGAAAAAACTATATCAGAATGACAAAAATACAAATAACGTTTTATCTTATAATTATTTAATTTTTAAAATTATTTTAATTAATTAAAATTATTTAAAATTTGTACTGGTTCACAGGGATCATTGATAACATATTTTCTGGAACATGAAATATGAATTCCGGGAACATATTTGAAGATCGAAACCCTGCCTTTTTTGTGTGTGAAAGCATGTAATTATTTCTTTCGCAAACCCCACGTACCACGTATGCATTCCATAACCAGCTACAAAGTAAAAAAAAAAACATCTTTTAGTGTCTCAGTATTTAACGCAATGAATGATTGGCTTATTGTTGGTAAATACAGCTTTATATTCTAAAGCAGGCCTGTCCAACCCACTTTGCACGCTTGTTTGGAAGCGCATTAATTTCGGGAGGCCACATTACACACACACACACACATATATATATGTTCATACTTGCGTACTCGCAGACGGCTTTGTTTTATATTAGTCGTTCAGCACCTGAGGCCACTAAAGATTCACCGTATAGCGAGACCGATGCACGTTAAATCTGGTCGAGGTTCTCCCAATGGCAGCGAGTGAATGATTGGAGATAGAGTTCCAATTCAGGTATGATCCTTATCACTTGATCAAGGTTTATAATGCCGAGATCCTTCGCCAATAGCCCTCGTGTTACTTCTCAGTGCGACATTAATAAACATTGACAATTCCATCATGAAAGAATAGTCTTTAGTATTCATGTACAATCAAAATTTAAACTTTTGTTCAGACGACCCAGCACCTGGGGTCACATATTGACACCTTATAAGCCGTGGTTTGGACGAGCCTTAAGTAATGTTGGTATGGAATTAAAAATGCTAAATCTAATATGAAAAGATTAGAGCTGCAGGAACTTGAACCCTTTCAGTACCGGAGGGAGAAAAAAGAAGTGCTTCGCTGTTCCCGCAGCTTCTTACCGCGGAGTGTCAAGCTGGACCTAGACGATTTTGACATTAAACCTAATTCGCGAAACAAATTCCTCTTAAGTCGGCTATTCATTAGAATATTTCTATTTTTATATATATTATTTAAAATGCATCAAACTTAATATGTACAAAAGAAAAAAGATTTAATCGAAAATTGTAAATTTTATACATAAAATTGTTACATAAAAAATCATATCTTTTCAGAAAATTCAAATTTTACTTACATTTGTCCATAAATTTCATGGTGTGATGATGTATCGTTACATGGAATTTTAAGATATAAAAAATGAACCTTATTTTGCTGTATGGTATTTTTATATATAAAAAAAAATTCTTCAATGCATAGTCTAACGTCATATGTCTTACACATATATTTTGTCAACTTTTGAAGCTTCACGAAAGACATCTGCGTCGTCCTTTCTTTTTTTTTTTTTTAATTAATGACTAGGTACAGATTGGGATTATTTTCGCTAACATCACTGTCAGATTCATTCAATAATTCGTAAATCTCATTATCTGATAAATACTTTCTTTTCGTCATGGCTGCCGCTACAGATAAAAACCAACCGAAGGAAACGAACAGCTGAGAGCATCTGCTACCAAAAGCAATAACCCCTATAAACATCCATTAATTCTCATTCGAGAAGCAAGCAAGAAAGAAAAAAGCAAAGCGAAAGCAAGTGCACCCTTTAAATCATGTCATTACATTTAAAGAGCCGAGCCGTAACATGTGCTTTTAACAATTCCCTCCCTCCTGGTAGCCGGAAATGAAATCCAAGCCCGTATCACCAAGGTCAACACTCCAAATAGTCTATCTGTATAGATTTCGTGGTATTGTAACGCCATATAGTAACATTTAAAAAATCAAATAAAACGTTCGCATCAAGCGTATCTGTATTGATTCGCTGGTCTGCAGAAGGCATTCTCGGAGTGTATCTGATGTGATACGCTGGGAGTGAACGTGTTAATAATATAATTGAACGTTCCATTTTGTCTTCAAACCCTCATCGGCTACTATTGAGTAACAGTTTTTCTTCCATATTATTTTTATTTTTTACCTGTAGTTGCTATTACAACGCTTTGGTCTTTTATTTTGAAATTTTTCAATAGCCCCTGTAGTGTGGTATTTCTTTCTTCAGACCTGATATTGCATTTCTTCCCCATAGCTTTACGGGATCATATCGTAAAGTTTTAATTATTATAAGAAATAAACTTGATATCTAGATAAAATTAGTTCTTCCTATTAATTGATCCTTAAACACATAATGCTGTAAATGATAGCTATATATATGTCGAATGGTTTGATTTCAGTAAGCCGTAGATTGAAGTAACTTACAGTATCGTTAAGTTAGAATTATTTTCTCGGGGGAACTGTAGGGTTCTAATTATTATTAAAATAAATCGAGGGATGAAAGCAAAATTTTTATTTATTTCTCTGAAGACTTCTGTACATAGTCACAGTCCAGAGTTATTAACAATGGTTATTATGGTAGCGGTTTTTCATACAATTTTTCTTTCACTACTTTCTAGAGTCCATCTAGTGATGTAGGTATGTGCTTAGAAAGAGCTCTTTTTAGAAGAATAATTGTACAATAATCCTTAGTTGAAATGTCTGAATTCTTAGTAGGAATTTGTTGAAGAGTAATATATGCAAAACCTGCGTCAGTTTTCATTATTTTTTTTTATTTTTTTGTAAACGCAAGGACAGTTTTTGAAGAATAACTGGTGACTTCGTCTTAATGCAGTTCCACTATTTGAAATTCTTCGAGATTATGAGATGGAATTTCTTCCCCCCCCCCCTAAATATCGGATGTAATTCATTCTCCGGATAATATAATAAATTAATTTTAATATTTTTTTCGAATCTTCTTGTTTTCAATTTCTTTTTTTTCTGAGAAACCTGTTACAATCATAAAGCATTTACTGAAACTTTCTTCAAATTCTTTAACCCATATTTGGTAACTTTTTTCTCTATGTTTTAAGTAGTAAATATATCTTTTCTTGCAACGTTAGTTAAACTTTACAGCACAAGTGTCTAAAGTGGCACTCCAAACAATTGTTTAAACTATATAGACAGAAAAAAATAATTAAAATAATAAAAAATGGTTGACCAGGGAAAAAGTGGTTAGTAAATGATCACTATGGTATTCCAGAGGAATTTTACCAAAGCCAGTAAACTCCATAGAAATAAAAATTTCGCCGTGATTCCTCGGAATCATGATTTTCTGTTCTTACATGAAAAGGGAAAGTTCTCGGAGGTTATTTTCTTATTGTATTCATTTAAATAAACCCATGCTTCACCAAGGGTAACAATTTATTCCCATTTTTATCCTGTTAAATGGCTTTCAAAGAGGACTTATAAAACGCCTTTTGTTAAGTCATATGCCTAGGAAAAAGGCACCGAACATTAAATTTTTAAACTTTTTTGAGCTGTAAAACCTTTTTATGATAGCCACAAAGATTTGTAATTTATTTCCATTTTCGTGGATTTACTTTCTTTGTTACTGATTTATGTTTAGAAACATTCGAAACAGCACGTATATTTTACGGGTATTCTTTTGAAGCCTTCATTTCATTAAGATGTATTGATTGGCCTTCTATGCAGAAGTAATTACCAAACTATTATTTTTCTTTTACGATTAATAATTACTCTTATCTTGTACTTAAATATTTTTATACCATGCGTTTCAATAACGAATAAGAATATTTCACTTTGGAAAATTGAAAAATACATCCTTCTACCCATGGCTTATTTACGTCCCATATTTTTGAAAGAATAATAAGTTCAAAGAATAAGATGGTAATTATAATTTAAAAATATAAATTATTTCCAGAAACTTGTGTATCCATCTTATTTTGATCCATTTCAAATATAATTATGGGAAAATGCTTTAACTATTTACTCGAATTATTTACATTAAAGTGAAAAGTAAATAAATTTTGAAATTTACAGAACCTCGTAATTTAGGATGTCTTCATTCTGGTGCATAACGATGAATTCAGGACTCTTTGATGTTGAGAACTCGACTTAAGTGAAGAACAACTCGGAAGAAAATGGCTGCCAAATCTGAATTGATGCATGCCACTTTTATTTTGGCGTGGATTATTAGATGGCAGTACATAATGTTAACACGAATTTCCTTTTACAACGCCATCTGTCATCAAGAACAGATACTTTTCCATTCATCATTGTATTCGCGAACCACAATATCAGCTTACAGAGTAAGCGAAGAAATACCGCCTATTTCTATTATGATACATATTGTTTTGATTATAGTTCGTCATTCTACAATTTGATCTGAAATTATCACGAAGAGTCACGCTATTCATCTAAGAAGAAAGGGTTTATTACATCACCAAATGTTTTTTCCCTATTGCCTCAGTTAGAATTAATTTTTGATGGTTCCATAAAGAACCAAATAAAAGAATTGTTACAACTGATTACAGTTGTTTATTTCATTATCTACTATATCGATTTATATGAGTTGCATACTTCATTACATTAATGTGACCCGATCAATAATCGGGCATTTATATATTGTCAAACAAATGGTTGCTAAAATTATTTCATGCCTTTTATTTCAGAGGAGAGAGTGACTGTTTATTAACTTCGTACTGCGAAGTAACACGAGGGTGATTGGCAGTGGATCTCTTAATTTGAAACCTCGATTAAGTACTGAGGACGATACCTGAGCAGGCAACTTCCACTCCAAGCCTCGCAAGGACTTGGAGTCACGGCAGACTTAATGTGCATCAGCCCCGCTACACGACAGGTCTTTAGTGGCATCAAGACACAGATCTACGACTTGAAAAAAACAAGGCCGCCCGCAAGTCCAAGACCGTAACCTCTAGGCTTCCGCGACCACTCTATTTCCATGGAATAATGTCGGCTAACCAAAACAAAACTCCCCCTGTAGCTTAGTCATATCGTGTCTTTTTAGGACCTTATTGGAATGTTCTGTTTCATATTCATGTAATAATATATAACTTCCATGGTTTAAGGTTTTCATCAACCGGCTATTTTGATTTCATGAGCGTAGTGTTAATCCTATGATATTTCTACTATTTGCCTCTATTTCTTTCTTCTCAATTTAATCTGTATTTTATTTATTTCATTGTAAAAACAGCTCATCATAATAGTAAGAAATAATGAAATAATGAAAAAATAAGAAATAAAGAAATATTCTAATCTAAAATATTCTAATCTAATCTAATATTTTTAAAAAAATATTAGATTAGATTAGAATAATAGCTAATTCCACGTATTTTTAAAAAAATTCCAAATTATTTTCAAAAATTGGAGAGAAAGTACAATTTCGCAGGAACCTTCATTATTTTTTGCTCTTTCGTATGCACTATTTTGCATTCAAGTATATAAAATAATAGATATGAAGTCAGTAGTAGAAATTCCACAGAATCAGCATTACGTTCACGAAATGAAAATGGCCTGTAGACGGGAGCTTTAAATGCGTTATTATTAGCAATATTTCAGTATTCCAGCAGTGTTCTAATCCGATATTAGTCGGATTATCAACAGAGCACTATATTTAGACCTTTTAATTATTCATGTTCATTCCATTCATTTAATTTAGAATGGTTATGTGGGACAAATACTGTTTCTCCCCTTTCACATCCGTTACCATTTCAAAACGCTATTATTTAAACACTCAAACGCAGCAGGCTGGATTTCATTCACCTTTTCAGGCCATTTCATAGCAGTGCATTTGTAATCATATTTAACACAAATACACTACACGAACACACAATAGTTTTGATAAAACAATTAAAACTCAATTTTGAATGACTTTTCTGTTTAATATAAGAGTTTATGATTATATATGCATTGTATGTTAATATTTTTGCGTTTAACTAATCCCCGTATTTTCGAATGTCCTTTTAAAATGAATTCTATCCTTTAGAGATGTAATACATTTTGATAGATAACGGTACTTCAAATGAACACTTGAAATACGAACTTAATGTTATGTGTTTCATGCGTGTGACACGATGTGTTACTTATTATTCTAATTTTTACAGCAGCATCACATTATATTAACGAGAGAGTATCTATCAAGACTTCATGAATTTGAACTCTGATTAAATGACGCCCACGAGCTGATACCACACTCTCCTAAATTCCACACAACAAAATTGGGAGATTTTGAGGTTAAATGCTATTAGACTACAGAAGCACACTTTATCTTACACAATGGATCTCCGGGATTCGAGACTCGGTCTCGATATGAGGATCCTTGATATACAGTGAAGTTCGTGACCGCTGGACATCCGATACCACCTACATTGAAATGAATTTTAAACTTAGGAACAAAATAAAAATGATAGTGTTCTATTTTATAAAACAGTGCATATATCATCAGTAATTAATGTATACCCATGCATGAAATATTCATATGATAATAAGTAATTAATGCAGGTAATAATTTGTTAATTTCAACGAAAAATTAATTATGTTGTAATTGATGGTTTGTAATGAACATTAAATGTAAACGTAAATTACCCTGATAACTACTAATGCTAGACAAAATAATGTGAGTCTTTAACATTAAGAGTAGCAATGAAAAATGATAATTAATCAATCTTAAGCAATAATTTATAATGATGAATGTAATGATATTCAGAATCAATTAAATTATTTTTAATTTCGAAAACGAATTTTATATAGTTTTATTTTATATTTTTAAAATGCAGTGAAGCATTTAAAAAAATAAAACCTCTTCACAACTCTTATGGGAATCGGAAAAAATAATTATACTTGAAAGCAAGCCGAATTTTCAAAACAATGCTCTTTAAACACATATAAAAAGGTTTTGCAGAGCAGCGTTAAAAAAAAAATATGTTTTCAATTTCTTGCTTCATTTATGCCAAATGGTTTGCAGTACAAATAGCTTTGAATATTTTAAGATTAATTTTGATATAAGAACTAAAAATTTATTACGCAAATGATTGTTCAATGTGTTTAATTTCATTTCATAGATACCAGTGTTGTATACATAAATATATTTTATTTGTTCAAACATTCAATTTATTGATTTACCCTTGTTGCAAATAAAATCTTTATTTTTTAAATAATTACCTTCATCAGAAATGTATTAGAGTTACACAAAAGAACTATCCATGATAGATTTCAAATTTTAAAATCCCTAACAGGTGATAAAAACGATTATTTTTTTTCAGTTGTATATCATCCAAGGTTTTGCATAAGACCTCCTGGAGAGGTGAAATAATAAAATGGAGATTTAGTTAATGAATTAGAAGGACGATCAATTATGATTAAAAATTAAATAAATAAATACGTAGAAAAAATATAATATATGAATTTTTTCAATACTTGATTTAAAGTAAAAATTTCAAAAATAAGAAATTTTCGAATTTATATGTAATATAAAATAATGCTTTTGACACTTAAAATTTTAAATTCAAATTTGATGATTCCAAGCATATAAAAATATTTTTCAGTTCAACAACAATTAAATTTTTTTTTATCCATTTGTAATGTTCTCTCATGGTTTGAAGATATAATAAAATGAATCACGACATTTAAAACGTAACAAAAACTTTTTTTAAGGCCAAAACACTAGTAGCGCTTCCAGAGAGCCCTAATGTTACTGCTCCAATATTAACGAACCTTCGATTGACTCTCAAAAAAATTCTCTTTCTTTCTCCTAACGGGGTTTTCCTTTTTACCAGCACTGCGTAGTGGAGGCTTGTGAATCTACCCGGTGTGGATGGGAACTTTACATCTCTCCATTAATTTATATTTGTTATAATTGTTTACAAATGTAACAAGGCAGCTGAAACTCTTAAAATCAAGACTCAAAATATTCACAAAAAGCAATATTAGTTCATATTCTCTAACACTAAATGCACACAAACAATTATAATAAAAAGAAGCAATAGTCATTTAAAATTTGCAAACGCACAGTTCAAACCCGCACAGTTCAAATTATCAAAAATCATACAAATTAAAAATCTTCAATTCAATTAAATTCATTATTTGCATTCATGATTTCAAAGTGATTTAAATTAATAAGATTTTCTAAATACAAAATAATGGTAGAAACAAATGAAACTACACACTCATATATATATATATATATGTGTGTGTGTGTGTGTGTGTGTACAGTTTCATTTGTTTTTTCCATTATTTTGCATTTAGAATATCCTTATGTTCAGTAATAATAGGCAATGTTCATATTAAACGCGATGCATCAGCATAAAGCCTTTTTGATTTCGCACAATGTTTGAGTTATAATAGATTTTTCCTGGGAGTATATCTGCATTTTCGGAGTCCTGACGACTGCGGTGCACATTTTTTAAAACAGGAACGCATTATGTTTGGCGTAAAATTCAATTTCTTTGCCGAAAAACTATGATTCCTACTTTTTCAAGCTCCAGAAAATGGTGGATATTGGGTAAACTTCATCTAACTTTAAGGATAAGAATGCTGCAACGTTTACTGACGAATCGTCAGAATGAATAATGTTCAGACGGTTCATCACAGGAGTATAAAAGGAAGGAGAATCGTTAAGCGATGCATTCAATTTTTTTGAACACTTTTCTTCTTGTTTGTCAGTCTTTAGTATTTTGTCGAATAACCTCTTTTTCGTTAACTCGGTGAGAGGATATTCAAGCTCTGTATATTTGGAAGGGACTCGAAATAATAATTACACAAAAATTGAGTATTTATTCGTTGAGTAAATTCTTCTTATTCGTCAGAGAAAAAGAGTTTTTTTTTTATCACACTCAATTTTTCTAGATCAGGCTGATGTCTGCCCGAATCTATAAATGTCTTAAAGTTTTGCATGGGGTTTCGCGAAATCACACTTCTTAAGGTTCACAGTGAAGTTCAGTTCTTAAAACCTCGATAAAATGATGTCTACATGCTGAAAATGCTCTATGAAATTTCATCAAAATATGGTGATATCATCTAAATACGCAAGAGCAAATTCTGTATAAGGAGTACGAGTTTGATTCTTTATCCTTTGAAAAGTAGCAGGTGCATTTTTCAGTCCAAAGCTCATAATTTTAAATTTGTATATTTTGGGGTGAGTTTTGAAAAGTTTAAAATCTCTTTGCGTTCTCCTGACATTGGGAATGCACAAATATCCTTTCTAAAGATCTAACGTAGTTAATACGTTAGTTCAACCGATCGACTGGATCAATTCATTTGCGTTTTCCATAGAGAAATCACCTGTTGCCATTGCACAATTCAGCACCCGGTATTCACATCAAAATCTCATGAACACATCCTTCTTATTCACACACGCTCCCGAATATGCCTCAGCGATGCTTTCTTCGACTACACCTTATTCCAAAAATTCTTGGATTTGTTGATCTACTTTTCCCTTCAGTGCTTCCTGGATTCTTTACGTAAACGGTATTTTCTGTTCAAAGTTTAGCTTTAAGTGTCAACTTTAGAATTTTTTACATTGCCCGAAAACATTTTTGGGTACTTACTTAACTATTCTAGCAATTTATTTTCTTCATCGGCTTCCAGGTGACTTATATCAATACGCTCCAATAAGTTTTCCATTTCGGGTCTTAGAGAAGTTGGAGTGGGAAGAACTTGTTCGAAATCTTTATTACCTTCGAATATCACCTCTACAGCATTCACTCTTGAGTAATCCTCCTTATTTTGTTCACATGACAATGTCGCATTGTTACATCACTCAATTTAATTTTGTGATTGAACAAGATTCAAGCCAGTTATCTCTCTAGGGATGGTCCATTGTGCGTAGAACTTGTGCGTTGAATCAGGTATCAATAATATATCCTTTTGCCCATCTGAAAGCTTTTAAACCGATCTTCGCGATTGAAATATTTTTGTGTAAGCTTATTGACTCCCAGCGGCATTTATTGTTACCTGCTCAGCAATCATCTTTGTATTGATCTTTTGTTCTTGTAAATAGTCCACCACAGATTTCCCCATTCTCAACGGAATGACATCACCGTATAAGGTAGATTTCAACAAACTAAAAGGAACCCTAGTTGCTCCTAACGTGTATACATTAACGTGAAAGGTGAAATTTCTGTTGGGCAGTTTGAGGCTTCTTTGTATGCGAAAAGTAAATACGGGATGTATTTGTCCCAATTACTTAGACCAATCCTAATAACATGTGCAATAAATTTTAATACATTATTGTACCTCTCTGCGAGTCCATTTGACGCAGCCTATCTAAGAACGAAAAATCATGGATGACAGCTTATGCGCTTCATTAACTCTTGGTTTATTTGGGAAGTGAAATTTGTCCCCATATTACTGGCAGTGACATTTTGGATTTCTATCTTCCTCAATATTTCCATTAGTACTTTGTATGCGGTTTTGGCAGACAACTATTGAAGCAAGATCACTTGCGGCCTTTTGGAATGCTGGTCTATCATGACAAGACAGTATTTGTGCTTTCTGGTCAAAGATGGATCAGTCTCACCTATTGTTTCAACATTGTGGACCTCGAAAAGTAAGTTTGGTAACCAAATAGGATTTATCGGTATTTTGTCTATGGCTTTCTCTTTGCTTTTTAACTGACAATATTTGCAAGATTTGCAATAATTCAAAATGTCCTACTTTAAATCAGACCTCCAGAAATTAAAACAAATCTTTCACTGTTTTTTTAAATACCATATGATTCCCAAATACAGTTTCGTGAGCAAATTTTTAGAATTATGTTCTCCTAATTTTGGGCACTGCCAATTGAGACACCTTCCTCCGAATCACTTTATTGTTGTAAAATAACAAAATATCTTTAAAATAAAAATTCCCAATCCTCAAAGTAAATTGTTTCCATACTTTTTTCTAGGTCTTACATTATTGTTTCTGTTCTCTTAACAAAGTACTTTTACTTACTCAATTTTCATAATCATTTTTCTCCTGCATAGGAAATAATATTTCCAATCATAAACACTTTAATTTTCTAAACTTGCTTTTCATTTTCTGCCACACCCAAACCATCTTTCGTCATTAAAACAGATTTCAGTCTTTCACACAAATATCCCTAAACCTCCGATGATGATTTAAAGCTTCCAGTTGCGTCTACAGGCTTCTGAAATAGTTTGTATATATATAGTGGAATAATAGTTTGATCTTAGATTTTAGTTCTTAGTTAGATGATTAATTCTTCTTTTCATTTGTGTAGTTATCATCAATTCGCGCAATTCCTCCAAAGGGTGTATTTGTAATGTACGAATCCATTCACGAAAATAGTTTGTCAGTTTGTATCTAAACCTCCCCTCTCCTCTGGTGATGATTTATTTTTTCTGATGCTTTATAAATAATTTTCTAAGTTTCTCTGGTGTTAACTTATATCGTATTAGAAAAATTTCTTTCGCTTTATCGTAACCTTTCGTGATTTTGTGCGATTTTGTGCAATATGGTATTGTAATAGAATATAACACTTAAATAAGTTTTGAAAATGCTTCTTTATTCTTGATTTTTTTTCATCCCTAATTGAATGAGGCTTCTATTTTTACTCTGAGTAAAATTTTTAAAATAATTTTCTTTTCCTCTTTCTTTTCATCTAGTATTATAGTAGAGTTCACCTCAGTTATCACTGTTCCGGATTCAATTAAAGCTGTTACTTTTTTTCCGTTGACAATAATTTCATCGTATTAAATATCACTCATGGCTAATTTAGATTCGCTAAAATTTTATTTACTTCTGCTATCTAAAATGAACTCAATTCGAATTTCAGCCGTCACTACTTTATCGTCCTGATTGTCGACACTACAATTCACTCCTGTCGTTTGGTATCTTAAAGAAAAGTTCTCAGCTAGGTTCTACAAACCTTAAATATAACATTATTTCATTGATTTTTCTTTTGTTTCTTCTTTCGGAGTTCTGGTGATTTATATAGAGGGAGGTGTAATATATTTCGTCACTAGTAAATTCTTTTGTTCTTCCCGTAATAGACACTTATTAAATGCTGAATACTGTCATTAGAAATTTTCTCTAGGTCTTCTGTTGACACTCGTTTTAACACTTTCATAATCGTCTAATTTTGAAGCGATTTGACAGAATTTTTTGAAATGTGTCCATCCGTAGATAAAATGATCATATATTTCTGATGGATTTCTTCTTTTGATTTGTTGAGTTATCATCAAGTCGCACAATTCCTGCACAGAGTGTATTTGTAATCCACTAATCCATTCATGAAAATAGTTTGTCAGTTAGTATGCAAACCTCCCCTGCCCTCAGGTGGTGATTATTTCTGATGCCTCACAAATAATTGTCTAAATTTCTCTGGTGTTAACTTATATCGTATCAGAAGAATTCATTTCACTTTATCGTAATCGTTTGTGATTTCTTAGTTTCACGTGCGATTTTGTGCAATATCGTATTCAAATAGTCTGATTAAATTATAAGACTAATTTTCTTTTTTCATTTCAACTCTTTTAGCTTATCTCTCAAATAACACAAGATACAAGCTAATATTGTTGTTATACGGATCGAATTTTGAAAGAAAGTTTCTATGACTACTTTTGATATGACAACGATCTCCGAATTAGTTTTTTCTCCCATTCTAACTCTTTCATTTTCTAAATGTAATTTCTGGATTTCATATTCCATTTCTTGCTTGCATTTACTTTCATCTATTTTATCTTATCTTTTCTTTTCATCCTCTTGTAATTGTTTTACATGCAATTCTTTTCTACGCCCTTTTTATGTATTGAGCAATACTCTAACAAAATCTTACTGATAAGCTTCAAGTTTCAAAATAACATAGATAAATACTGTTAATTTTTCTCTGAATTATTTTCATACTCATTTCTCGAGTAATGAATTGCAAGTCCTCATTTCTTTCTTTCGACATGAAAGTCATTACAATTCGTATATCAGCAATATTAGGATTATCACCAAGTTCGCAGAATCTTAATCATACTCAAAATTCACTACTTCCTGTAATAATATAACCTTGTAATGCTCGTTTATGGTTCGAAGACAAAGGGAAATGACTCGTGAAATTTAAAACATCGCAAAAACTTACTGTAATTGCTCCTACGCTACTCTATGACTGACACGAAACAAAATTCTCTTTCTCCCTCTTCTCGGGTGGTATTATCAACGCCGCGTTGAGCAGGTTTCCAAATTATTACTCAGTGGGGATGGGTATACACGTTTTATGTATTGAATATAGAGCCCATTGATTGAATTAAAAAGGAATATAAAATCTGATAAATAAAAGGCTCGAGGAATGCAAAATTTACAAAAAATCCTCATGTGGCTGAAAATTTTGCAACGTAAATGCTTAAATATATACAAATAAATTGATTTGAAATTTATAAAAGGTCATTTTTACAGATCTTTTTTTTTTCATTTAATTATGTAGTATATCTTTTACTGCAAAAGTTTATTGATAATATTTTTTTTTGTTATAGAAATTTACTGGGACAGAAGTGCAAAAATATACTTTGTGTAAATGCTTCATGCAAAGACTATATTTATGATATAATTTCTTTTTTTAAGGAATAAATATAAAATTAAACTAAAAACAAAATACACAAAATCACACAGATATTACAAAGTTCATTTTTTCTTTCTTGATCTGCGAGTGTGTTGTGTTTGCAAAGGTTCTAAGAATGGAATGTTGCAATTCAACGCAAAATGAAGAAAAAAAAAGTAATTATTTATGGCGTATTACGGGAAATATTCTCTTTTCCCTCTGATAAAGTTTCGTGATAGCTTTAGGAAAAAATGTGAACTGCATTTCTATCTTCAAAGGAACTGCAGAGAGGAAAATCGATTTTATGAAATATTTCATATTTTTCATACAACAAAAAATACAGCAAAGTAGCATTTAAAATAGAATACATTGAATTGTAAAAATAGTTGTTTCCATAAATACAATTAGACAAAAATGCTACGTTTGCGTTTTAATTTCTTAACTCTCGAGTATATTTAATACATTAATTAACAAGCAATATTTTTATGTTTCTTTTTTTAAAAAATTAATGAGTTTTTAATTCACATAAAATTATAAAAGTTCATTTTCTCTCTTTTTTGGCTCACTTTCAGATTTATTAAACATTGCTTCCGTTTCAAATGAGACCTATCCTAAAAGAAATGATAATATTTTGACTATATTTCGATAAACCATTTATTCTCTTTTTAGATAAATTCTAGCGATATCTTTGGAAAAACGTAGGATTTCATTTCAAAAGAATCGCAGAGATGAAAATCCATTTTCAGATAGGCTACATATTTTTCATAAAACTAGAATATAAAGAAAAAACATTTAAAATAGCTGCTGATGATGTTGATGAATACCAAATCTCACACTTTCTATAAACACATTCAGATAAAAACCATGTACGGGAACTAGTTTCTTCTATTTAAGTGCTTTTCTCATCCCAAAGACTTCAGAATTTTACTTTTTTTTCAAATGAGACTAAGCCGGAAAAAAACAAATTCGGGAATATATTTGGAAATTTGTCTTTTTTTCATTAAAGTCTAGTATAAACTTTCCAAAATCAGTTGAATTTATTTTTTATATAAGAATCAAAGAGAGAGAAATATTGATTTCATGAAAACTGTTATAAATCATTAAGCTAATTAAATAGTACTTAAAATAAAAAAGTATTTTGAGCTTAGACACTGGCAATAAGCAATTGTAAATCCCATTTTTATAACATAATTTTTTCTTCAAATCAACAACTTACGCAAACAATTATTATTTTCGTAAGGTTTAAGTACATCTCCTTTAACTCCCTTAGATATCTATAATTAAATAGAAATATTTTTTACACTTTTTTATACTAATCTATACTAACTATTATGGAATGGTAGAAAAACATATTTTTTCTTTCTTAGATATAAAGAAAAATAACACTGAGAGAGGATGGGGAGTCAATGTTACACTTTAAAAATGAAATCATCATGATCAATGAAAAAGAAATAAGGTTAAAAAAAAAATTGTTGCATTTTCATAACAATTAAAAAGCTAATATGTACTCCTCATCTAGCAAAAATTTAAACAAAGAAAAAAGTGAAAAAAATTTATTTTTGTTTAGGTTTGGTTTTATCAACTTCGCAGTAGAAGCAACAAGAGGTCTATTGCGACGGGCCTCATAATTTTGAACCTCGGTCAAGTGACGAGGACGATACCTGAGCTGGCAAACCCCTCTCCTAATTTTCACTCTACTCCAAGGAAGGATATTGAGCCTAGTCAGATTTAACTTTAGTGGCACGCCATGTAGTCGGGATTGATGAAAATTCAATCATTTTTCAATAATCTCTACAATTACTGTACTTCATAACTGAAATAGGAGTAGTTTTTGCAGAAAGGTTCCCTATTCATTTGAACTAACTATAAGTGGATGTTCCTGACCTGGTTATACGCTTTATATATATATATAAACGTGCTTGTGATATAAATATGATTTCATGATAATTATGCAAATGATTATAGTTCACTATAAACTGCCAACTATTATCTTACGAAATTCAACAATAGCATAAAAGGCTTTCCTATTTAGGATATTAAGCTTTTGTTCGAAGTATATAGTGGTCAAAGGTCAATATATATATATATATATGACAGATTGAATGGAAAGCATTCGCAAATTAACTCATAATATAGAGAAACCATTGAATAAGAACTTCAGGAGAGAAACATACACATCATTTACTTTTTAATACACTAAATGGAATTTCCATGAATTGTAATCCATTATAAAATGAGATATGATTACGCAAATGAATATGGTGTTTTTATTTAATGAATGTGTTTATTTTATTTTATTTTGATTAAAATTTTAAAAAAAAACTTTAAAAGATATATTGATTATTCATCATAAACTTCAGTCGAGTTTTATTCGTAATAAAATGATCTTTATTACCCAAGAATTTTATGATAATTATGTTTGTGAATGTTTATACAACTTAATACAATATAAAGGCATTTTAAAACACTTATACGATGCAATGTTTGCCAAAACATTGGTGTCATTTTGTGGCGCTATGTTTAAGAAATAAAATAATATGAGGAGTTAAATAAGTTCCCGTGTTAGGATTGATAAATAGGATGATACAAATGGGAAAAAACAATTATGGACATTGTTCGTTGATCGTTTTTACCTTTTTCTAAGAAGTCTTTGAGCATGTCATTCTTAGCATCCCAAGAACCACTTCTGTCTTCCTCGGAGCAGATTCGGCTATAGCAACCCGTTGTTTTGATGGTTGCTAGGCTTCTGGTGTATAATGATGAATCCGGGTCGTCCACAGGTGTAGTGTGTCCGATTATTAACATCACTCTAAGAACTCACACACACTTCTATACTTCATCACTTTCTTCAACTCTTTAAAAAAATCGACTCCAATAAAAATATTCCAAAAAGTCTTTTGTTGTAATTTAGTGATAAAAACAATTTTAAAAGAATAATGTAAGGTTATTTATTTTTAAAAAAATTATGTCAGCATCTACCTCAATGTATTCTTTATTTTATGTTCACACATTTTTGTTGACACCATTTTCTAAAAACAACAACATGTTAGCACACTTTAATAAATATTATCTGAATTTTAGGAATAATTAAACATTTGTAAATCACAATAAATAAAAGTAGAATATCATTGGGAAGACTGTTTTACACTCAAAATGAAAATACAAATGGAAGTAAAGCTGAATAGTAGGAGCGACCTCAGCGAAAATTTGGCTGCCATCATCATGTCGCTAAATTTGGTAACAAAATTAGATTTCTTTAGAATAACGTAGAAATATTTAGAATATTACTTAAAAGGGATATATGTGAACTGTGCATTTGTGCAAAAGTAGATTCAAGAGTTTTTATTAATTGTTATCTGTTAAAAGGCAGTTATTGTATCTACTAGATGATCTCAGAGAATATGCATTTATGCAATAGTGGATTCGTGTTCATTGTCATTTAAAAGGAAATTGTATTTAATCGAGAGTCTCAGAATGTGCATTTTGGTGATAGAAGATTCATTTGAATCGCCATAATTTAAAAAGAAAAGTTGTATTTACTAGAGATTCTCAGAATATGCATTTCAAATATAGCTGATTCAAGTATTTGTGATAATTGATCCTGATAAAACAAGTTATAACATATACTATATATTCGTTTGATAAATTAGTTTAAAATTTTTTCATAAATAACTTGGTATTGGAATTAATTAAAAACATTTATGTAAATCGCTTTCCTTATTTGCTTTGGCAAAATAAATTTGGAGAAAAATAATTTCTCCGCAGTTTAAGTTTTATTTTGGAGTATATAGTATTATTGTGTGTGTGAGTTTCAGTTAATTAGTTTAAAGCGGTAGTATTCTTCCTATAAAAATGCATTGTATAGAGTTGTAAATGTGAATCGTATTTTGAAATGAATTTGATAAAATATTGAGTACACAAAAGATGATTAAAAATTAAATAATATTCTTTTTATATAGAATAAATAATTGCGCACAAGTCATACATAAAACATTCAATATGCACCTGCTTCAGGACAGAAAATACATCTTATTAAGTAATTTAAATCCAACATTACGGATTATATTTATAAAAAAAATAGAGCTAACTTAACAGAAAATGCTCATCTTAAGCGATTATATTCACCTAACTGCTCGGTCTTTCCTAAATTCCTTAATCGCAAAGTCATTTTAGTAGTAAGATTATTAGTAATAAGAAACTTAAGCGCAGTAATAAGAAGATTCACATTAGAAATAAGAAACTTCTCTCTATAATGGACTTTTCGAAGAATTTGTGTAAGATAATACACACGGGAAATTTTTCTGAAACCAGATAAGTTTCACACATATTAATCAATTGATGTGGAAAGGTGATATCTGGTAGATCCTATGTGATGCAATTGAAAAGATTATATAAATACGAAGAGTTACAAAGTAATTATTCATTTTTTAAACATTTAACCTTCTGAAATTAATTAATTCAGGTCTGAATGTGATTTCTTAAAAGTAAGTACAAATCCCATTTAATATCCGAAGGAATGTAGTGAAATTCAGATTATTATACGAAATAACAGAAATAACTGTGTAAAATGCATTTCCCCTTTAACTGATTTCTGTACATAATGTAGATCTGATTTCTGTACATAATGTAGTAAATTATATCTACTAATGCTGATTTGTTCGAGATTTGGAAGCTTAGAATGACGTAACTCGCAGTATTGTAAATTTTTGTTTAAAACCCATGGCGGTATAGTAATGTGTAATTTATAACCATTAGCTTGTATTCTTTTAGCTGTTCTGGTCATTAGCTGATACTCTTTGTTAAGTTAAACCTATTTTAATTGCTTTTAATAAATTACTGTGGTTGATGTGTGATATTGCTGGTTCTTAAGCTTTCTGGTCTGAAATTAGGTGACCTTCATAATATTAACTAACATATGTGCACTAAATATATATACTATTTTAAGCAACTAAGTAGTGAACAAAATAAATTAGGAATGAATAATATATCGAAGTGGTTTCCTTAGTTGGATTGATATTTTTTTAAGATTTCCCTTGTGAATAGAGAAAAAAATATTTTGTTTCAGCGAAGAACATTTCTCAAAGTGTATAATTTGCTTCATGTATTTATCGCTAAGCATTATCTTAAGATCAACTGCAAGGAACTGAAAAACCCAAAATTTAAATGTATGATATATTAGGAATCAATATAAAGTTTCAATTATTATTAAAAACAACCGAGACACATTGATAAAATTTATTCTGCATACTAATTTATCTTTGCTTGCATAACTATGTGAATTATATCTATTCCTCTTAATTTGTTTGACATCAGAAAGTCGCATATTGAAATAACTCGCATTACCTTAAAGTTTTAATTTTATTCGGAGGCATAGTTCAGTAAAAGGTACTAATGAAACAATCGAAATAGAAATTTAAATTTTATTTATTATTTTTAAGTTTTACTTCATAGTCACCATTCGAAATTTTACATATTTCGAAGCTTTTCTTGATCTTTATGAGATCGCCGTTGTAGAACTCAGCACAGACTGAACTATATCTCTTCAGAACTTCCTGAAACAGAAGAAATTAAAATTAATACTTTCAACATTGCGTACATAAGGTTCAGTCAACACACAGAAAACATTTTATCCAGATCTCGATTACTTCTTCGAATAAACCCCTTTAAGTTACCTCCTCATATTTCTGAAAAATACTATAAATATATTGCTTCAGATTGTATTCGTGCTTTTGTAATTAATTAATATTTTAGAATAAAAAAATACTGTTCAAAGTGACTTATATATTAATTAAACAGATAAATATATAAAAAATGTATTCATTGTTATTAACAGACACATTGACACAATAATAATAATCACATATCTTTAACGTCAATATTCCAATTTGAATAAAAAACATCAAAATAATTTAATGCTGAGGAACAGTTAATTAATCACATTCTCATCGAAATATTATAATGAAGAATTCTACTTATCGTAGTAACTCTAAACAGTTGACTTAAAATTATTAGATTGAATTGAAGTAGACTCCCAATAAAGAGATCCGAATTCAGTATAGACGCTTAATATTGTTTCGAACATGAGATGACGATTCCTTGCAGCGATTCTCTTGTGAAGAAAAAAAAAATATTACAGACATATTATCAGTCAGCCAAATGAAAATTAAGCAATCCCGCCTTGAAAATGAAAAGTACCCAAATATATTGAATTCTAGGCAAAATACCGTTCTGGAACAAAGTTGCAGACCTTTCGTGAATTTTCTCATGAGACGTCATACATGTCCGAAAGAGGTATAAATATGTCAAGAGCCATGAATAGTTTATCAGTTAATCTGTGAGGAATCTGTTAGTCTGTCTGAAGTCTGCTGCTGAGAAGAACTACTGGAAGCAATCGGAAATTTAAGTGAAGCGTGTCGGGTGAATTTGCATTGAAGCAGCTTGCATCTGCCGGGATTTGTCGGAGCCTGCCCTGGAATTGCAGAGGGTTGCTGCGGAACTAATTTATTGTTAGAACTAGTCAACTGATGAGCTGAACGTTGCTGGTATAACTGTGAGCGTCTTTAAAAGCGCTATTTAGTTCATATATGTCTTTTCTGTTAGATCCAGCGCGTCTTGTTTAAATTGATATTGCCCAAACTTTACTACCTGTGTGTCATCCTGAAAATGTGAGAATAAAGTGACATTTGTCGTTATCCTCCGTGTCGGAATGATTTCACTCCCACACACAACTCCCACTTTAAGCTTAGAACTCTATCTAACGAACTTAAAATAGAGATACTTTTGACAACTTTAAACTTAACTTTTTCCTAATACCTCTCTATTTCCTCCATCTTATTCATTTTCTATTCTTCTTTTACTGTAAATCTAATTAAAATATTTCTCGATTCTTTCAGAAGACGAATTTCTCTTTTCAAACATTGTACTCACGTATCTCCAGAGATTAGTTAAACAGAAATTCGGTTGAGAATCATTTACACACCTAATGAGAATTATACTTACGTTGTTAACTCAAACAGTCGGCTTGAAATAATTGGATATGATTTAAGTAGATTCTTACTGTCTGTATTCGTGTCAGGTACACACGCTTAGTATATGGCATTGATGTTACTCGTACAAATACAGTTTTCATAACAAATATCTCTGTAAATAGCCCCAGAGGATAGATGAAAGGTAAAATCAGGTGAAACCCATCATTAATATTTTATATTATTTGATCAAATCGAAACAAATTTAATTAATTATCTCATGCATTTTTGAAATAATTATGAATTAGTCATTAATACCATAAGGGTTAGTAGAAACATTTATAATTTTTTCGTAATTGTAAACCATCTTTACTTGAGTCTCTCACAGGTGTTTGAATATAAAATTAAGGTAAAACTTCATTGTTGAAAGCATTGAAGAGCAAGTAGGTTTTGAGTGAAGAAACTCATATCTCTAATCATCTAGAAATTCAGAGAGAGACAATTTAGTGCTATAAAGTTTTGTGTGCTGCATTTTGTGCTTGGCTCAAGATTCTATTGAAAGATAAGTTGTTGTAATTACTTACTATCCTCAGTGATGCATGGACATAATATAACATCATTAAGTTTTGATTCTTTTAATTTTAATAAACCTACAGTTTGAAGTTTAAGATTATCTGTTATGGTTTGATGGTCGAGATAATTCTAAAAATCCTTTTTCTGCTAGCTTCAAACAATTTTTAATAAATAATTAATGTGATATTTATTTAATTTGATTATTTAATTATGCGTACTTGCAGTAAGTCTCAACATAATTTTTATCGTGTTGCAGTGTGATCTACTTGCGATTTTTCCTTTTACCAATACTAAGGTTTTGCTTTTTAATTATATTTAAATTTCAAATCCCTATCCAACCGAATGAAATGAGTTATAGATAAATTATTTGAATTTAAGAAATGTAGTGAATAGAAGTGAATTAACGTACATATACGACCTGTTAAATCAAAATTATTGTAATGTACTTTTTCTGATGCAGATATCACAATTGTTTCTTCTCTATATTTTAATTTGTAATGGAAAATTTTGATAAAGTCCTCTATCAGGTACTCTTTGTCATTCTGGCGAAAACTTGGCGACTTAGAAGGATGGTCGCCTCAGTAGCGCTCTACACAAGCAATGACATCATGAATACGTTTCAATTGCAAAGATAACAAATATTTAGGGTTAATATAACTTAAATTACCACATTTAAATCTTTATCAATTCTAAAGTCGCCGTTTGTCAAGTAACACCTGATAGTTGAATTGAACTAACAATGGTTATACCTTCTCAATTAAATATATTTTTCGTTTACCGAAAGTAAACTAATTATATCTCATGATCATTGAGAGAATCTTGTAGTGTTTAATATATATTATACTTTTCATAAGTAAAGCGAGTAAGATGTGGGAAAGTGGGTAAATTTAAATATAAATTTGTTTTCCCTCAACCGTCGTGATTAATCATTATATTGTCCCTTATTCGGTATTCTACAATGGGAGGGAATTCATTGTTTACATTTGCTCCATAGATTCTGGGGTAATTGAAAACAGACTTATAAATGTGAATATTTCCTTTCTTAAATTTTCATTACAAGGAAATGCAAAAGTAGAACCTTAACTATATCTTTTAGTGTGTTAAACATTTTTTTTTTCCTACTACTAGTTCGAAAATAGGAAATGAGTGATACGTTGAAAATGTGTTTATAGATACCCAATCTTTACCTATTCCTACTTATGAAAAAAATTAAATTGAAGTCAGTGAAAAATTGGGAAAAAAATGATAAAAATCCCTTTCTTATTGAAAGATTTTGATAATTTCAATAGCAATGATATAAATAAATATTTTAAACTGGTGGTAGGATCCTATTTTTTGCCCGTGTCTTACCGACATAAAAATTGGTGCCAAAACTCACGTTAAAACCACCAAATAGACAAATGTAATTAAGCAATTTAACTAGACTACACTTAAATGCAATTCTTATTTTACAGTAATTTGGTTTTTCGTTGAAAAGACGTGTGCTACAATAGACTTTTTGGTATTTTTCCATTTTGCCGATGTAAATTTCGCAAACAGACTTCCTTGACGACAGCACACATATTGACTACAACACAGTATACACACAGTCCGTTTGGCGTTGGTTGTATCATTTTTGGCGACTTTATCACTTGCTCTGGCTAAATGGAAAAATACCGAATTTTTCTTTTAACATTCAATTAGCCAGGCTCAAAAGCATCGAAATACCTTTAGGTTGTAAGATTTACTCACTTATTCATTGCTACCAATTTCAGTTTTCGGCACCATTCCATTATGAACTTATTTAAAATCATTGCTCAAAATTAGTATCCGGCAGGGTGTTAGGCTCTATATCGCAAATTAACTTTATAGATCATTAAGGTATCAAAAAACGTGGCATCAAAAGCGTCATCACAAGTAATAGGAAAAAAAAATTTAAGTCAATTCCTACTTAAGTCAACAAAGAAAATTTTTATTTTTTTAAATTTTATTAAATAATTACATTTAATATAAATATGTTTATACATATGACAGAATCCTAATATTAAGTGGGAAAAGAAACTTTTTTCCAGAGATCTACGCGCTTCGTCACTGACGATATTTATTCCTAAATTTATATCCTGCTAAATATCTTACATAAGAGAAATTTTTTCCTCCCATATAAAACTAAGATTAATTATTTGAAAATAAGATAAAGAAATTTTAAGCTTCGACGAGATTCGATCCGAAGGCATGAAGATTCTACGCTGAAACTCAACCAAATTTGTCATTGCAAGACAAATGACATGTTAGAAACGTTGGCATGTTTCTTAATTCTTCCGGCAAATTAAATGGTTGGAATGCAGATTAGCTCAAACACCCATGGTGAAAGGAATTATTTGGCGTTATTCTTACAAATGTGGCTACTCTGGTCATTTTTAGCGGACTTAACGTTCAGCCAAAAAAAATCGTCAAGTTTGGTAATTTTTTAAATCGCGCCAAGTGTTTGGGTTAAACTGCATTTTCACCAATTACATTTAAATAAATGAATTAATATTTTAAAAAACTGTATTAACATCAAGTGTCATCCACTACAGGTTTAAAAATGTATTTAAACTTGAGCGGATAAATAAAAAGTAATTTATTAACGATTGAAAATTTGAATAAGATATGTATAGAGATAGTGTGAGCTAATAGTAGGAATTTAAAAACAGATAACATGGCACCAATCCAAGTAGATCTATCCATTCGTTTAAAGCCTACTGTGTGCATGCTTGTTTAAAAAATTTATAAATTACTGGGCCAAAGAGCTATAAAGACTACCAAAAATACACATTTAAGACAAAAACTCCAAAAATACTTGAAAGATGGTTTCCACTTTTTGTCCTGTTTATATGAATATGGTCCCACATCGCACTATTTAAACAAACCAACAAAACTATAATGACTAGCATTAAAGCCAATTTCAGAATACAGCTAAGTACAAGGTGACGAAGACATCACTTTATCGGCATCCTTTCGTAAAACCGTCTATTTAAGCTAAGTATAGAAAATGTAAAATATAGACCTATTCCAAGACCCATATAACAAGAACAAACTGGACGAGAAATCTGAGATTCGAAAGGTATAAAATGTTACTAAACCATAGCAATTAATAAATTAAAATTGCCATTTGATTTTAAATGTATAGAATGAAAACGCATCTTTTCATCTAAGAATATAAAAAAATTGCATTATTGACACATTTAAATGTCGGTGTAATTTTTACCTTTATTTATTGAAATACAAATGTATTGAATGAAAACACAGCTTTTCATCTAAGAATATTAAAAAATTGCATCATTGACACATTTAAATGTCACTGTAATTTTTACCTTTATTTATTGAAATACAACGAAACTAATGCCTTTCTATTCAGGTCCACTGATTCAAAACCTGCTTTAAATTTTTACTAAACAACACATTTTAAATCCTTAACTAATTTTAATAATCCAACAAAATATTAATATATTGATTAATCTTTAAAAATAATGAGAATATAAATGGTTCTATACAACTATAACAATGAAAAGCCGATTTTAATTTGAAACAACTCAACTCTTTCAATTTTTACTAACTTCAACTTTCATTTCAAATTACTTCAATTTGCTTGGTTACAGGTCATAGAATGCGATGATTGCCACAAGAATCGCCAGTTTGGCTTCAGATTTTGCTAAGTGAACACGCATCAAGTGATTCTTTGAAAAATCGCCAAAAAAGCTAAAGTATTTGTTTCTGGGCATTGTAATTCATACTGTTTCATTTGATTTTTCATTTCCTTTCATAACAATCTGATTTTGTAGCTTTCCTTAGCGTTTCGATTACATTTGTTTGATTATCATTATTTACTGACTTTAGATGATGGATGCTTTTTTGACTTTTGGCGAGTCTTTCGTTGCAGGTAGCACATCCATGGAATGGGATTGCACCGAGGTCCATGTGGAGGAGATGGAGTGGGACAGCTGCGAGGGCGATGAACCCATGGACTGGGAAGAAATACCAGAGGTAAGATACGCCAAGAAATCAAAAGCAAGTGAGTCATTAGATATTAAGACTAACTTTACTTTTCAGCATACGACGACTTCAAAAGATCCTAACAAAGTAAGTAAACCTGTTATACCTAACACAACTTTTCCGGGGAACAAGACTGCTCCAGCAGAAAAAAAGGTCAGTTTACCTGTAGATGCTAAGAAAAACTTTCCTGTCCAGGTTCCGCCGACACCTTCACAACCGAAAGCGGTAAGTCCTCCGGCTAACTCAGAGATTATCCGAAGGAAGATCCGTACTAAACCAAAAGTAAGTCCACCTCAGGTAAGTAATAATTCTGATAGAGTTATACTTAAGGCACGTCCTCCAGTTCTTATCAGGTTGTAAATTATTTGCATCAATCTATGTAATAAAAATAACCATTTATATTCACCAAAATATTTTCAGACGCAATAACTGCTTCTCTTAATTTTTTCTTCTTTGGATAAAACATAAAAATTTATAGAATGTTTTTCTATTTCATCCAAAATATTTTACTCAGGAATTTTGAGATATAGACATGTCATTTCCGAAGATCTTTGAACTCTAATTTGATATGCTGAAAATAACGCACAATAAATAAAAATGCATGAAAAAACTCATTTGGCTTTTTATTTTCCTTATCGCCAAATACATATGCGCAAAATATTAAGACTTATTAGAAACATTTAGAAATCATACAATACATTAAATCTGCTCTGAACAGTTCTTTTGTTATTCTAAATTTGATTCCTCAAACGTAACAGCTGTAATATCAAATGAAGTAACAGATTAGCGTTATTCAAATTTACTTAAAATGGATTTTTCAATTTACATAACATTTAAGGAAATTAAAAAGAAAATATTGGTTATTAGACATTCAGAATAAATATAGAAGATTGAAAATTTAATTCAAGGATATATATATATATACATTTTAAAAGATAGATATTAGAATTATTATATATATATATATATTTTTTTTTTCAAAAAAAAAAAAACTTTAACCAATTTTTTCTGTCGAAATAATAAAATTTTAGTCTACTTGAAAGTAATTTGGGTACTTGTCTATTACACCGCGTCCAAAGATTAATCGCCAAGCTACAAAGAAATATTGCCAAGTAAGTTGTATCAAAAGATTGGCTGCATGAGTTTGGCGACGACTTGGCGTAATCATAATTTGATGGGCGCCGTTATAACAGACAAGTACCGTAATGGGTATATCTAGCAAACGCAATTTTCGTTTATAATACGTGGTTAAAGTTTTTTAATATAAATGCGCATAGAATTTTGATGGAATAAAGAAAAATTGTGAAACATTTGATAAACTGCAAGTTATTAAATTTCTTTTTGTTTAATATTTTTTCAAACTTATAGTTCTCAATTTGTTTTATTGACTGGAATGGTATTTTTGCAGACAAACTTAAACTAAGTAAATTTAAATATAACTTTCAAGTCGCTGATTTATTCCCTTTCGTTAGACTGCGTTATGTTGCATTGATGTATGTCTAAGCAACATTTAATGGTATTTTCTAAATAAATTCTTAATGCTCCAAATTAAATTATTTTAATTTTTTGCGAAAAAAATTTTAGGCTTTGAGAGTTTACATTAATAGCATTAAAGCAAAAATTATGTATCAAAATTACTTTGAAATTGTTTAAGGATCTGAATTTCTTATGAATTATTTAAATCTATTTTTATGAGAAAAGTGTTCGAATGGAAATCAAAAAGACCTTGTTGCTAAAGTGTGAAATTCTTAATTGAAGGCAAATATGCATTCAACAAGCAAAGAAAGTTAAATTTCCTGGTGTGCATACTCTTGTAAGCAAAATAAATAAAAAAAGCATTTTATCGCTTAAATATGGATGGAATAGAAGACACCTAGAATTGTATCATTTCAAAGAAATGTCATACTGTAGCATTTACAAGAAATTATTCAGATTTCAACGTTCAGAAATAGTTATTAAACTTCAATATAAGTCAGAAAAGAAATAAAATTTTAATAATTAATTTCATTATAATTCTGTGGAGGATATATTAAGGAGGAAATATTTTAAGACCCCGAAATGTGACTGATTAATAGTGGAAGCGTTGGTCCACTCCCACTAACCAACGCAGAGTTAGGGCCCCACCAGTGGCCGAGCGTCGAAGCTCTTCGAACTGGGAGATGAAGATTGTCTACTCGTATACTGCGAGATCTTCATCGGGCCGACCGCGTGGGGTTTCCCTGGTTCCCCAACGTGTCACACGAATGTGGGCCGGCTACCCGTGAAGACCTCCAGGAAGGCACCCGGCTTGCAACCACAATTATTTCCAAATTTCAAGTATTCAGAAGCTGGAATAGCGTGATTAATTAAGTACCATTGCAATTGCTTTTTCCTTTTCAATCCATGTTCTAAATTATTTGTTGCAATGACGGTGTTATGAATTTTGTTCACTTATCAAACAAGCGTGCCGGGTATTTTGTTGTGGACGCGTTGATTCACGCCCCTTCCCATCAACGCATGACTTTATTTTTTTCAGTTTCACCCGATCTAGAGACAAGACAGAAGGACCCACTCCATTTAGGTGTGCAAGTAAAGGGGTTGTCGCAAGACTTCCCCGGGGCTGTCCAGAAAGGCTGTATCAGGAGTGAAAAAGGGAAGGACAGCCCTCGAGGGACAACAGGTAGCCGACCTCCAAGTGGTGTTCCTCGGGCAACGCTGTGCTCTCATGAAGGAGAACAGTGGCTAACTGGCTACATTTGAAAACGAAACAGTCATTAATCACTTTTACTATATTCATATTATACTAGATATGGTAGTAATTTTCTATACCTCAGTTCATTCATTTTTAACTGTGGGGTTTTATATTCCGATGTATGAAAATAATTTAAAATGTACAGAATGGAATTTTTTTTGGAATGTATTCCTATTATGAAAAAAAATCATAAGTATAACTGTCATATGGAAAAAAGTATTTTCTTTTAACATTTATTAAGCGTATTGTAGAATCTCAACTCTTTAATCTGAAATAGCATTATAAATAGTTTTATCAACAAAAATAGCAGTATATTGATGTTATGTTCGTTACTATATATCCCATATGGATGAAGTGCTAGAAATTTTAACTAACCAATTGACCTTCCCTAAACTGAATTTACAAAGATTCACACATCAATACATATCAGTATCTATACATAAGTATCAAAAAAAATATTTCTATTGTTGAGGAAATATGAAATATTTTTGAACATTGCTTTTGTCAATAGACTAGATTCTTTCAGTTACGATATTATATAGAATTCTTATTTGAAAATAATAATGCGTACTAAAAATTAGGATTAATTTTATATCACTTTTACGGGATATTTTAAATATTTAGTTGATACAAACGGTTTTTTTTTTTAAAAAAAAAAAAAAATATTACACCAGAATATAGCATTAGGTTTTCAGGAATTTCTGTTTTTGCAATAATTATAGTTCGATACTTTCAAAGATATGAATATTTGTTAAGTGGTCACTTCAAAAGTGAAATAAGAATTTTAATAACTTTTATATACAGTACCTTTTAGTAAATAAAGAATATTACTTAGTGTAGAGTTCTAGCTTATTTTACATAGCATTAGGAGAAATAATATATTTCTGATATTAACTGTTTTTCCATTATCTTTAATCGGATATGGATACCTACACTCATCTAAATTTCTGAAATATTTTTTTCTTCTATTGATGGTTAGCGCATTTCAAAATCAAACGGTATTTAGTGTCAAGCAGGGTATATGTAAACAAGGGGTATTAGTAAATATGCTATATTTACGCCTTCTCCGAGTTTTGAATAGTAAATGTAGATAAAATTAAAAATCAGGGAACACTTCAGGATGAAATATCGAGGTTAGACAGTTTTTGTGGAAACATATGATAACTCTACTGGGCTAGAAAAATAAAGAGAGACAAGTGTGTAATGTAGGATTTCAGTGGGCTGCACTTTGTGCTGAGATTAAGATTATAATAAATGCGATTGCTTATTAAAGTCACACTGAGAAGCAACGCGTTATCTGTTGGCGACGGATCTCGAAATTTCAAATCTGGGTCAAGTGACGAGGACGACACCTGAGTTGGTACTCTTCTCTCTCTGAACTTCAACACCACACCAATGGGGGGGGGAATTTGAGCCTTGACAGATTTAACGTGTAACATTCCATCAGCTATACGGCGGGTCTCTGGTAGCATCAAGGCTCGAATTCAAGACTCTAGAAACCACAGGCCATGAGACCACGATCCTTATAACTAGATTGTAATGAAAAGTATTTTGTTTCAATTATTTACTATTTTCAGTGATGCATGAATATAATAGAGAACCATTAATTTTAAAATTTGATAGTTTTAATGAGTCTGTTGATTACTTAAAAAGCTAGGGTTCACTGATTACGTCGTTATGCCAAAACTATAGAAATTTTATTTGCAAACGCTCGTCAACTACAAGAAAAAACATAGCGTCTCTCGCTCCAGAGTATCAGTTGCTGAAGAATCCAGTATACTTCGCGCTCTACTACTGCAGCGCCACACTGTTGCCACTAAGTAGTATACAAATGTTTAATAATTTTGAGAGGCTTACACAGTGGATTCGCAACAGAGTCTATAGTTTCATGGCTGCAACTACTCCTAATTGTTTGAGGATGAGGTAACTATAAACATCGTTTTGCTAAACGTTGTAAGCAATTTTGATAGATACTTCTTTATTCTGTGTTTAATCATATAAAGTACGTCTTAACATTTGTTTTCTTGTTGTTCCGTGGAATATTTCTGATTTTTTCTTTTATTAACATTAGAGTAACTTTCTAATTACATTTAAGTTTCCAATACCTTTCCAAACAAATGAAACGTTCTCTAGGTAAATTATATGAATTTTAGAAGTGTAGTGAATAGAAGTGAGGGAACATATATGTAAGGCACATTAAATAAATCGTAGTGTTCTAATAATAATAACGACGAAATGTGTTCTTTTTTCTTGTATCGATTTCACACTTGTACTTTCTATGTATTTTATAATACCAGTATATATAAGGCACGATTTAATCGCAATGTTCTAATAGTAGTAACGATGAAATGCGATGTACTTTTTCTTGTATCGATTTTACACTTAGATCTTTGTATTTTTCATCTCATGTTCTTCGTTATTCTGCTCTTGCTCCATATCTTAATCTAATATATCAATCAAAAACTATTGAATTACGATGGAAGATACGTAAAAACACACTAAAATCCTTATTTATATAATCACTGCAGAAGACGTAAAATCGCTCCGTCTCGAGCCCCTATTAACAATCCTAGATTATAATTTAAATATGAAATTATGGCTTAATATTTCACTTGTTCTGAGTTCAACAATTCTTACTAACAGTTACTTCCAATTTTAATACTTTAAAATTAATTTTTTTCCATTCACAAAACTATTAATTAGGTTGCTTCAATTCAAATTATAAATATATATTAGCAAGTCGTTATCGTTTCCGTTCCTTTCATTTCTATTTCGTTTTTATATCATCTAAATTATATAATCACTTTTCATTTTGGTTGGCAAGAAATTGTAATTTCATGTAATCCAAATTCCTATAACATGCAAGAGGTTAGGTAAGGAGAAAAATGCAAATAGTGCAACGTCCGAATTTCTCCCAAGAAAAAAAATGTGATTTACCGATGGGTTCGATAACCCAGTGGAAATTACGAAAATTTAATTGGATTAATATAAAGGCCAAAATCACTGGCTGCATTAATGGATGAAATACGTCTCAAGTCTGAAATTGGTTAGCCTAAATTTTGAAGGAATTTTCATATTTCTAACTAATAAAACTTTCTTCAATTTATGAATAGTATCGTAAACATGACAACCTAAAGAAAAATGTATAGAGAGACCTTACAAAAGTGTGAAATACAACTCACTCAGACAATAACTTGCACTTTGAGAAAACCTACCAGGGAGATGTCTATGTGTTGAATTCCGAACTATAATTTATAATATGACAAGTACAACAACAAAAATATCGCTTTTAACACATTTCACGTTAATTTTCCGTCATCCTATTTCGGGTTTACTGAAATACTAAATTTCCTTCGTTTGGTTGTCTATTAAATCCATATTTGCTGAAATTTCATTTAGACATCAGAGTCTTGTACCCTGAAATACATTTTACTGGTTATCTTTGTCGAATTACGATTTTAAAATTATTCAAACCCCCACTTACATGAATATATATTTTCAAAAGAATACAATACAGCTATATGACTCAGTATATTTATACAACATCTTATGAACTATACCCGATCAATTCAAAAGACTGATAAGTATTACTCGCGATCCCTTTCTACGCTGCGGAATGACAAAATAAATGACATTTAAAATCAGTTATGAAACGACTACAGAAAGACATTATGCACATTTAATACACGGTAAATAATAAAACGGTTACTTTTACAAAAAAAAGTCAGTGGGTAAACAATTATTAACAAATTTGCTTCTCGTTGCTAATTAAGTAATCAAGCGTCCAACAAACAGAAAGTCACTCACAAATGATAACACAGTTATTTTATTCAGCTCAATAAATTATCACAATTGTATCCCTCCTACTCTAATTAGGGTAATGGTCTCCGTTTGTTCCCGCCAATCTGATGTTTATTATAATAAATTAGAGTATATATAATCGGAACCAATCGAGTTCGAATACTTAGTAGAGCATTAAATGAGGGTTCGAATCCTTTATCCTTTGTAAATACTCTCCGAATTCACTGCAAAAGCTCCTGATGCATATATCTTACTTTACAACTTCAGATAACGAATTTTACTACTAATAAACTACCGAGTACCGTATTAAACACTTCGCTGCTTATGTATGCATCTGCTAAATTCCATTCACTATACTCCAATAACTCTAATTGAGTCAACATAAACCATATTTTACTTATTGGAGAAGATTTTTAATTTAATCAAATTCATTTGAAGTTCCCAAAGTGTTATTTGTATCTGGGAACGCAATAGAGCCCTCGTCATATAATTATCGCAAGTGAAATATACTTTAAGAGATTCAGTACCGTGTAAAAATGACGAAGTCTTAGAAAAAGAATTTTCATAATTTTTATTGTATGACTAATAAAGAAAGAAATTCTTCCAAATTAAGAAGGTTATCGAAAGTAAAAAAATAAATATTTGCCATTGTAGTTTGATTTTCTAGCAAAAAGCATATTTATTTTTGTCAAACATAGTGTAACTACTGTAAAGGGGTCAAATAATGTTCATGACTTTAAATTCATATTAGGTCTTTGTTTTAAAAATTCTGGAGCATTTCGAAAGCCAATTTGTGACTGTTAAATGCCCTTCACACACAGCTGTTACATCAAACATTTACAACTAAAATTCAACAATAAGAGCAACGATTTTACGAATAGTTAGCTGATTAGAGGAACATCTGCGGTTTGCATATATACTAAAATATTTAAAAGAGAAAATTCTCAGGAAGTCTTAACTTAAATCGTACTTTTGGATTCATTAACTTTGGAAAGGAAATAAGAAAAAAAAAGTAGACTTAAAAGATATATAGATTAAATACACAATCTTTTAAAATAGATTTTATTTCTTTATATTATTATAAGAATGTTATGGTGAAGGTTTATGGATGAAATTTAAGAAAAAAAAAACATTGTTTATTCAGATAAGGACACTTGAATTTAACATTTTATACAAGGTAATCTGACGTATGGATTTATTTCCTTAAATAATGTTCTGAAAGCAGAGAATATTCAGAAAGCAGTTTTGAACTACAAATTAAAATTTCATGTGTATTTAGAACGATATTTCTCATGAAGCTCTGTAAAATGTTCACCCATGTGCTTCTATAAAATAAATAGAATATTCAATTCTATTAAATAGGTCAAAAGTCTATAAAGAATAAACGAAAGATCAAATCAAGGTTAATAATTAAATATTTATAATGCTCTATTAATAATCATTATTAATCCTCTAATTTATACATGTTAAACCGAACGCTTGAATAATGAATGAAAAACAGTTTGAGAAGTACAATTTTCTTTAGTTTACTTATTTTTTGATTCCTAATCGTGCATTTTTCAATTAAAAATAAATAATAAATATGGTTGAAGATGTAGGTTGACGGAAGCTAATTGATGATTATAATGGAACAGACTGACAACATAATCCTCTGTAAATATGTCATCTTATAATTTGGGTCCGAAGAAAAGCTTACAGGTGAATTAGAACTCATGCACACATGTGATAAAAGCTTCCTATTAATCATTCGACTAATTTTAATGTCTTATATTTAATAGTTAAGAGAGATATATGTGAAAGAGATACTTATATGTCAAGTCCAAATTTTTAATTCATAGCAATAATGTTATTAAAGTTAATATCAAAAATTTGAAATTTACTGGGAATTACCATGAATATTGAATTGTCCATAATCATTTTTTACTCATAACAATAGTAGAAGAATTTTATATGCTGAATTCATGAATATTTGTATAACGGTTGAATACATTAACAACACATTTTTAATAAAATAAATATTGCAACGCATCCACTTCGTTATTAACAACAAGAGCCATCGAGTCTTAATAAATAATTGGTAAGTAAATATTTTAATTTATACCTTTCTTAGAATGACCAAAAATCAAATTATGTTATGAGGGAGTGAGGATTATATATATATATACACACATTTGTGTCTAGGTATGTGCACAAATAATGAATTCGATTCCGATTCAATTTCTCACTTTAAAAACCACTACTATTTTCACCTTTCTAATCTTTAAAAGCGACTATTCCTATCGAATCTTATTAGAGAAATCAAGAACATTCTTCAATAAATAAAGAAGTTTCATTTTATTAAATTAAATATATTTACACGAAATACAATTTTAAAAACTATCCTACATTTACAGCATAACACTGGCGCTAAATTATTAGCGATCAAAAGACACCAAGAAGTCAGTGTGTCTGAAGAATACAGTTCTTCACATATATTGTTTTTAGTTGCTAGATTATTTTTAATTGTATATCGCACCAGATGGACCGTGCACTTTTTAATACGGGCATTGTATTTGCTTCTGAACAAAAATAAAGATAAATTGTAATGAAAGTTGAGTGAGGAAGTGAGATATTTCCTTGGTAGAAGTGTATAATACAAACGAAATATGGTGGAAAGGCGTTTACTACTTTTATGTACAGTAAAAGTTTAAATCTTTATTCAGATAACACAACTCCGTTCAACGCAGGGTGACACCTTGAGTACCACATGTCGCCCGTTACTTGTGGGTTGGCCATGTCTGGTCTAGGCGTTTAGAAAAATGGAAAAAAAAAAGGTAAAACTTGATTTTATAAGACGAAGGGTTGTAAATGGAGAAGGATCGCTGAGGAATCTTGGCGGGGAGGGGGGGTATATTAATCCCTGTTCTCCAAATTCATCAAACCTCATTGGAACGAGAAAGTTCACTAGGAAGCTTCAATATCCTTATATCAGTACTTGCAAAAGAAGGCCAGCTGCTGAGGACCAAATTATGTTGCGAATGTAGATCGTTTACTTAATCACGTCTTCAACAAATTGAGAATTCTACTTAACATAATAACAGCAAATAGTAGAACTCCGAATACTGGATCAACGTCAAACGAAGTCTTAAAGAATAAATCCAAATCAGGAATGTACACTGTGGTGTATCTCATTTACCTAACTCATCTGCCATTTTAAATAGTAACATAACCATAATTGTAAAGTGTTTAACTTATTACTCAGCACATATATATTAATTAAAAAATTTACACAAAAATAACTTAATACTATAATCAATTTTCTTTATATAGCCTTATTTATAATATCTATAAAAATAGAATGTTCACTATTCCTTCGGTCGGATACTCACAATTTATATAAATTTCAAAGGTTACTCTTATCCGGATGCTCGGACCGATATGAGTTAATCCACAGTGAAGAAATATTCGATTAGACAGTATTGGGTTCTATTTGCTTTAGATTAACTTGAAACGCAAGTAACGTCCGGGAATTATTCATTTTTTACACTCCTGTTGTCTTTCTCCTACCGATATCTTTTCTATTACAGCAACTTTTCCTTCTCAACTGTATTCTTTCTATCTATGTTTAGTTCTCTTCGTTGCTTTTATGCGACTTGTTTATATCTATTCACTACACATTTAAAATTACGAAATTTTGTATAATCCCGTTTATTTGGTTCGAAAGAAGTTGACGATTTAAATGTAAAATAACCCCGGAAGCTAGTTAAGAGAATGTTCGCTGATAGCCATTGTTTCATCACTTTGAAGATTGCTTCACACTATCTATCTGGATGACTCCAGAAAAGATTCCTTTACATCTATTCTGGAGTCATCCATCTTGCTACTTCCTCTGTCGCTTCTGTCTCTCTCCATAATGCCTCCAATTTCTCTGTATAACAAAATCCATTTAATTGCATTTCTTGTATGGTAGTGCAAATTTACGTTTGTAATAATTCTTCCACAAGAAGAGATTCTCAATTTAAATAATATAATAAAGTAGCCCAAAAGGTTACTTAATATTAAAAGCACTGAAGAACCCGTTACAATATTATAAAAGAAATACATCAAATGAGGTTTAATAAATAATTACAGGACATTCATTCTAATTATTGGCCTTATTCATAAATAATTATATAAAATGCTTAACTTGATTCACTGAAATAGCTTTGGGCTCATAATTCAGAATTCTTTTATTGTCATATTTCTTTAAGGTCCCATCATCCATTAAATTTTTTTTCATATTTGATATCAATAGTACTATTTCTTTCTTGAAATTGATAGATTATACAAATAAAAATATATTATCAACTCACATTTTTAAGAAAATAAATCGAATGATGTGTGACGATTCTATAAATTACTATTCATAGATGATATATACCTCATAAAGTTCCTATTTTTATTAAAAATAAACATAAAAATATTGATTAACTATTCCCTATGTTTGTCAGTTTTAATTTAAAAGTAATTATCAACGCATATTTTTATCACGACTTAATTTAATTAAAAAAGAAAAACACTTTACTTTACTTTCATACTATTATCGCACGCAGAGTAAGAAATATAAGATTTTTTATACAATGATAAGAAAACTGCAGAAAAATAAACAATCGAAATATGACAGGCTCCTTCCTGTGAGTCTCTACACTTTAATAAAGTAAAAAACTCTATCTGGAAATTTTTTCATAACTAATGCAAATACTTTCCATTAATTTTACAAATACAGCGACAAATGTGTGTGTGTAAACACGTATTAAATCTATATAGTTACATTTAACACATTTAATTATTGTGCTAGATAGCTTTAATGGTTTCTTAACAATTATATAAAAAAAGATTATGCGTATAACATAATAACTTTCAACAACGAGACAATTTTATTTTATTCTTTTAGTTCTCTAAAGAGAATTAGTCCCCAGTCTTATTTATAGTTTAAGAATACGAGTATTTTGATTTAAAAAACACACGTTCTAATTATTTCCATCTTCAATTAGAGTGAGTGAAAATGTGTTCATTCTACTAACGGCAAATTTCTGGTACAGAGCTGACCAAGATGCAAAGTAAAACAATTTACTTTAAATAAATAATTCAAAACCTTAAGTAAAAAAGGTAACGATAATTTAAAGAGGCTGTGGAAACCAAATACATATTCCAAACGCGAAAACACTAATCAAAACAAAAACAAATATGCCTTCAATCTGCGAGTCTCCTTCGCTCATTGAATTTGCGTCCTTTATTTTTCCTGTTCCATTTCCATAGCTCGTGTCTCAGACACGGGTTCTGAACGTCATTTGTCGCTTTCCTAGTTGGTCACCTCGGAAGAACAATGGTCAGAGAGCATTAGATATTTCTTTGGATATTTACTTAATGTAATTAAACTTTATTTCTTGATTTCTTTCTTGTCAGAATTCAGTTATGATGAGTAATTAGTGGTCATGGTTACGATTATACGGCTGCCGTTTCCGTTGATTCGTGGATTCAAACGTTGATACCACTTTAGACCCGTTGAAGCAGGGGAGATGCACTGCAAATCTGTCGAGGTTTAAAGTCCTCTCGTTGGCATGGCAAGAAATTTTGGAGAGGAAGGGGCAAGCTCAGATGTTGTCCTCGTTACTTGAATGAGACTCAAATTTACAAGGTCCGTCGCTAATATCCCTCCTGTTCCTCTAAGGTCTGACGTTAATAACTAAGCAATCGATCAAATCACTTACAATGATTCAAGACCTTAACCCAATTGATTTTTTGTGATTATCAGGAGGCAAACGAGCATCCATATTTAAATCAGAAAATTCAAAGACTCTAGTTATAAAATTTCAGACTATAAAGGAGTATAAGTAAAAATAAAGCATTTTAAAATCAAGAGTTTACTTATAGGTAGACTAAAAGGTATAAATATAATTTTTCGATATAAAATATAAATAATTTATAAGATTTTGAAGTGCTAATACTATTTTTGATATTTAAAACAAGTAGTTTGATACTCTTAACTTATCGCTTATTACTCAGGTATCTTAGTTGTAAGCCTACAGTTATAATATATATATTTAATCACATAAACAAAATTTATTTTTATGCATTTTATTACATATTAAATCAAAGTTTGATTAAAAAGTTTACTTTAATTGAATTTATTTAGAAATTATAAGGTTTTATAAAACATACATCGCAATTGCTGAAATTATATTTCAATTCTAGACAAAATATTTACAACTGTTTCTGTACTAAGAACTAAATAATAGTGTTTATAAGCTAATCAGTATAAATTTTATACATAAAATTATTAAATTTAGATTAGTTTAGATTAAAATAAAAAGTTTTTTTTTTAATTTAAAAAAGTATTATTTACAATAAAAGAATAAATTTAATACATCTGTTTCATTTTAAGTATTTTCACATCCAAAATCTTTATATAAAAAGAGTTCTTTGAAAATCGATTTTGATACTCGGTGCGGAGATTTCGAGATTCCTTACGATAAATCTCTTTCTTCTGTCGTTTCGATTGCTGAAAATATTCTGTGCCCCTTGCTCAAAGGATAAGTACTTGACTCTCGGTACATTGCATTTGCTGTAGAATGGGTTACTTATGCACGTAAAAAATATACGCTAAGGTAGAAGAAAATCATATTTGTTTTCTATTTTCGGAGTCCATTTCTAGGAGAATATTAAAGACATGCAATTTTTTTCGATCTCATATCTCATTTGCAGGATATCTATTTTCAATTTATATTGCAAACTTTTGTGGCTATTCATTTTTTCCAATTTATTACTATTCTTTTATAAATTTTTTTTGACGTATATCTATGCCTGCAAAACCATTTCATCGGTGAGGATATTTTATATATATATATATATCATCCTTCGCATCAAACAGGGTTTTTTTTTTCATGGATTCATATAAGCTGTCATCACTATATTAACTTCACACTATCATGTAATGGATGATTTAAAATGATGTATTGCATTTTAAAATGCTCTACAGGACGGATGGATGTTTTCTTTTCTTATTGATTCCCTTTATTTTTAGCAACCGAATATTTCCTAAGCCATTTGCTTTCAAAATCCTTTGTTATTTATTTATTTTTTCATATTTCTTTCCAAGATTTCGCTTTTATTTTTTGATTTTTCTGTTGATAAAATACTTTTTTGTTGAACAATGAAAATGTTTGCTTTAAAAAGTATTTCAATATTATGAGAAATAGTTTTTATTTCAATTCCATAAGTTGCAATTAATTTAAAAAAATTAAAAATAAATCATTATGAACATGATAAACCTCTGCTTTACATTACATAAAAGACTGTTTTAGCACACACATTAGACCCTATTAATTGTGTAGTGGTTATAACTCGTGGTTACTAAACCACGAGTTATAGTTTTAGTATGAATTGAGAGATGAAATGAATTCCAAGAAATCGAGTGAAAATATTAATTTTCACCGTAGGTAGGAATATTCTGCATTACCATGACACCTTTTTGACATTATTTTTAATTTTTAAGGAAATCACGTATAGAATAAAAAAATAAAAGAAAAAAAAATTTCTTACTCTCAAAATTTGACCTATTAAATGATGGAATTTTAACTAATCTTACTGATATCCGGATCAAGAAAATAATCTCTTACGAAAAAATTCATGCTGAGATATTTCACTTTCCGAGAAATAGTGATATTTCCAATCCAATCATTCAGATCTAAAAAGATAAAAAAAAATACTTAAATGATAGATTTTGTCAAAGTCCAAAACTTTGAAATGATGCGTCTCAAAGCAATCTTTGGTCATCCCTGCTTTGTCAGATTTTTATGTTTTCTCTTTTGTGATAAAGATTACCGTCTGCACTTTTCGATCATGGAATTTGCGATGTCTATTTTCGTAAAACATTTTTACTCCATTCCTGTGCTTCTTTTTTGCTTGTTTTCAAGTGCTCAGTTCCTATTTCACTGACTAATTTCTCATGTGTACATTTTTTCTCATTCGTGGTATAAGTTGCTATTTCAAATTGAAACTCTAAGACATATTTATCTCATGATACATAAAATCAAAAGAGAAAAATTAATGTGTTTTCTTAACAAGAAATCTTGACCTCTTCTGAAAAGAAACAGATTAATGTAGATCGCATAAAAAGGAACCTCCTTTGAACCTCAAATTAAGCGAACTCGCGATTTAACGAACCTGGGGTCAAAAGTGTCGGACTCCTGGTATAAATGCTTTTCTGTGAATTGACTGTACGGATGTTGGTGGTGAAAAACATATGATTAGTGGATTAAAGTTTTTATGAATATAAAGCAATTCATTCTGATGATTTGAATTTAATTTGTAACATTATATCTTATTTATGTTTTTGAATATTAAATCATTTCTGTAATATTTTTAGTGCATCTTTATATACAAAAATACAAGAAAAGTTCTATGTAGTCTTGTATTATTTCTAATTAATTAGAAAAACTAATTAGAAAATCAGTTAATTACTTCTAATTTCATTGATGTTATGCATATAAATATATTAAAATATTATTTGCTTTTATATTGTTTTCAAATGCTCTTTCTTAAAGCTCCCCAAAAAGAAAATATAATTTTTAATTAAAATGAATCACATTTTCAACGAAAATGTAAACATGTAATTCTGCTCTTCTACATCAAAACAACCAAACTAATGTAAATTTTCAATAAATGCTATTGAAGTCTCAAATTTAACTTGATTAAAATTTTTATTCTTAAAGATAATTTTCGAAATTAAATGTAAGGCCTAAAAATGTAACTTTAACGTTTATCATATTAAGTTAATATCAAAACAGCCTTGAAAAATGAAAAATAGAATATTATACATGCTACCGTTTAAAGAGAACTTATTGATTTCCTAGAAAGAAGATTGAAAGTTAATTTATAAAATATTTTCTACTTATATTTGATTTCTCTTGTTTGCGAATTACGAAATAGAAAAAGAGATTTCTAGTTTTTTGAGCTAAAATTAATTTTCCCTTTAATTATTTAATTATTTTTAAGAATACTTTCAAAATATAAGATATTAACAACCAAAAATTAGTTCCTTTTAATAAATTATTGAATTTATCAGTTATAGAAAAAGAGAATCATTGTATCTCTGTTAAAAAGACACTAAAAAGATTTGATTAAATTTAAAAAAAAAAAAATCATCAGTTTGCATATGAACTAAAAGCTATGAAAACTCGAACAAAAATAATAAAAATATGAATTTTGATTAAAAAAAAATCTTATAAGCATAAGTTTTATTTCTTTTTTCAATTTTTTAAATATTGCTAATTTTAATTTTTTCACTGTGATTTTTTTCCAAATTGTGAAATCTAACTAATTTTGACAATCATTATGCAAATTAAAACTTTTACTCTTCTTAATTACAATTTTCATGCAATAGTCTTGCAAGTCGTGAAATTTTTCAAATTTTTATAAAGGTAATATACTACTCAAAATTTTTCTATTAATGTATTTTATCACAGAAAATTATCGTTCGAAAGATTTTATATTCAAATAATAATAATAATTAATCATGTCTGACTTAATAGAACTAAAAATAATTAACTCTATAAAGTCAGGACTATACAGAATATCTACCAAAAATTTCTTCCCACATATTTATTCAAATAGAACTCCTTGCCTCGAAAAATCTTCGACTTTTCTGACACTAAGAAATTCCCAAACACTTCCTTCTAAGAGATTTAGATTTCTCCTCGGAGCTAATGTAAACACACCTCTCTACTGATTTTGATGTTGTCGGACTAGAGGAATCCTATAATGAAACTCGAAACGAAATCTTTGCGGAATAAATTGCCCTCAGGACAAGGTGAATTTAACTGACAGGTTTCAAGAGTATGTTGTTTTCCTGTCACTTACGCAGATGCGGTTTATCTAGTAATCGATAACCACCAAAGAGGGGAAGAATACTTCAAACCTCTATCAATGAAAGGAAATTTAAAATTCTTGATGTACAATATCTAAAAACACAGCTCTAAATCATGATTTAAATTTTTTTAACTAATTCTTTTAAGTGTTTCGATATTTTATTGCGAAAACTAGGATTTGACTTTTCTTAAAACTTATTGCAACGTTTAATGGAAAATACAAAATCGAGCTAGTTAACATTACAACGCCATGAAAGAATCATCAAAATGGAACGGATGAATACCTACAATGATTCTGAAACTTTAATTACAACAAAAAAGCTCTCTTTTTTGCATTTGTTTAAAGTTTCTATTCACTAGCAATTTTATTTTATGAGAATGACATTTTTATTATAAAGTGTTGAAAAATATCTAAAATACCTGATTTCTTGGTGAATATATTGTACTTTCCGTTAAATCTCTCCTTTAGGCTGATTCTAAATTTCTCTAAGCATTGTAAGTAGATACACATTTCATAAAACTCATCCAAAATGGCTTTTTCTCAACAATATCAAAATATATTTACAGAATACATAAAATTAGGAATATAATCTCTTTCATACAGAATCAATCATTTTTCAAAATTTTAATCGATCATCTCGTTCTAGAATATCAATTAATCTGATCAAAATAAACGTTTACGAAGCATGTAATAGAATAATTCATCATCTAGTAAAAAACTTTTAAATTGTTTTGAACAGGTGTTTATATCGAATAGTATTAAATTAATCACATATATCTTAACACACTTATTTTTTTATTGGGTAATTAAATTGCAATGGTAAAGTTTAATTGAACGTTTAATAAATATAGAACTTCTACTGACGATAAGAAAGAACAAGATTAATCACTTTTTTTATCAATTAAGGATATAGATAAGGTATCTCACCTTTGAATTAGGTTCAACTATTAAATTCTTATCTTACCAATTCACTCGATCTGATACAAATATTTCTCGCTAACAGCTGGTTCTTATCTTAGCACTTTAACTAGAATTTGTGTTTCAATCCCATATATAACAGGAACTAAATAAATTATTAATAACTATCAACTTACCGTTATCCTCTACTTCCCTTTATTTTACTTCAGTTCAATTTCATTTATATATTATTACCCATAATTCAATTAAATTTACTTCTATCAGCAACTAGTTTACTTAATCACGCTTCATTTGGATTGAGAAGAAATTATAATTTCAGGCGATTCAGATTACCAAATATTCCTCAAAGTTGGTGCAGAAAAACAACGTGTAGCCTATCGTCACAATTTCATATTTTGCATGTAGATTATGCCAATGAAAAATGTACTATCAAATTAAGGAAAATAATTCTTTTTGGCATTTTTATTTAAAAGTTTAATAAAATGTTTAATTTAGAACTAAAATGTTTTGGACAGTATTTAAAGTAAATATAAGAGCGGAATATTATTATATTTAATTGAGTTGCTTATCGATTGACATTATGCGTTTAAAAAAGATATGTTTATTCCATTTTCAACTGTAAATTTTATGAAAGTTCTTCAGATACTCTCGTGCTTTCGAAAAGTTTTAGCAAATATCATAAAATCTTAGAGACCCCCCCCCCCCCAAAAAAAAAAAAATCATGTATGATTTTTATGAATACTAGTCGTTGATTATTAAAAGAGGCATTCCTTTGCGTCTTGATTTTTAAATAAATTAGAATAATTTTTAAGACGAAAAAATATAAAATGTAATAATTTATATTTGAAGTCAATAAATAATACTAATTGTTGAAAGGGAGTGTAGTATTGTTGAAAGGGACAGTTTCATACAATTTTAAAGTAGCTGTTTCAGATTCCAGACGACCTATTTGGGTGCTCAAAATCTGCAACAAATACTATCTCAAATTTTGAAAATCTCCTTTAAAATAATAATATCCACTCTCTCTACATAATATATCTCGGATTGTTGGAAAATCTTTAATATTAACTCATTTAAACAGCAACAACATATATTATTGTTTTATATTTAATTTAGCATACGCATATATAGTGTCAAACATAGGAAACAATTAAAACTTCAAAAAAGTATCGTTTTGTGTTCATATCCAATATTATTCTATTGAAGTAGTATCATTTTCTGCGCACTAAATTTTTGTGTTAAATCGTTGGGTTACTGGTGGGTTTGGAAAGAAGAAGTACCAAATTATAGAATGAGTATTATAATTATATGTACCTTTATCTAAAATGGTATCCAAATTATTTGAATTATCAATTTTTTTTATAATAAACTTTTCCCTTGGTCAACGACTTGCAGTGTTTTGCTGTTCTGCCATTTTTAAATTATGACAACGGGTGCACACCATATAAAAATACCATCCCTCGAAAACTATCCGAACAGTCAGTTCTCAAAAGGTTACCTCGGATATGAAGACCTGAGAATAATATCTTTTATTTTGACCATGCGTTTTATAATTGCACTCAATTGGGACCGTAGGTCGTAAGAAGATAAGGATAAATCGATGAGGCATCATCGGGTGCATCCCCCTGTTTACTAAATGTATTTATCACTTGAAAGAAAGGAAAGCTATTTTGGCTCAGCTTCATATATGCTGTAATTATCTAAATAAGTTAGCAATTGAACAGGTCATGATTTTGCTTACAAATAATCCATAGGTAAAATAAGATGGCGCCTTAAAAAGTACTCATAATAATGAGACTTAATTTCAGTTCTCGTAGTCACTGAAGCCCATTAGTCTTGGTCATCGACTCATGGCCGGCGATAGTTTGATATCTGGTGATACAAAATGGATTACCTATTGACACATTAAAAGGATTAAAGAGCACACTGGTAACCCAGACAACTTGTCCTCTACACACTGAGGACTTCGTAAGTCTGAATATATGAATACTGTTGCTTACAGGTGACATACTGAGAACCAATATATTACAAACTTTTAAAACTTAAAACAAAAATCTCATTTGGAAGAGATATTGTCAGCAAATGAATAATGTAAACAAAGAACTCTGAGAGAAGAGGCATGTAAAATGGAAAACGCATCGAACTGCATTATTGTAATGCCTGGTTATATGTTGGTTTGGCGACGCGTCAGAAAATCACAGAGTTGAGGTGGTGAAATCTATCAACCTCCCCCCCTCCGATTATCAACTGTTTCTCTATCTTCAACAATTTTGAATTAAAAAAAAAATTAAAATTGAAGATGTCAATCATGAAGTATCCGATTTCTTCGCCTATCAGGAAACGATATTTTTCAAAAATAGTATTTACAAATTACTATCACGCAGACAAGAGAATTCATATGTATAACGATGCAAATTACATTTCACAATAATTATTATTAAATGTATGAAAAATGTATTATTTCTTTTCACTACACAGCTATACAGAACTTTCCGGAAGACCTAACATGTTCTTCAACCATATTTTCCAAAAGGTCCTTATTTCGGTTCTTTGAAAGAAATTTGGTATGCTTTACTTGAATTGTTAAATATTTTATTTTAATTTCATGATTTTCTAACGCAAAAGTTATTCGTTTTTCGTGTTCATAACAAATGAAAAGTTAATTTTTAATTCTTAAGTGTAAAAAATAAAATAATTTTCTTTAATTGTAAACAAAACCTTTTAAAATACAAAATATGATTCTAGAAATGGGATATATTGAAATTTTCTAAATATTTCAAGAAATATGACAATTTAGCTATCACAATAAAATAATGCTTTTTCTGCTCTTAAAAATATATTTTTATCAAACACTTTTTGAATGAATTTTCACTAGAAAGATATCAAATCTTTCTTCCAGAAAATTTTTAGCATTGAAGTAAACTCGCATCAGACTCAAATGCTTTCAGACCAATGCAATACATATGATCAAATTTCATTATAATTCAAACATAAAAATTTTCAAAACTAAAAGAAGTATGGGAAGACACAAATAAAATAAGATTGTTTTCCAAATTGCAAAGATTTTAAGTATTGCCTCTTTTCCAGCGAAAACCAGAGAGAAATGAGATTCCTCTCGGAAAAGAAGCGACATTTTTTTTTTTGAAGAATGAAGGTTTCATATTTTTCATCAAAAAAGTTTACATACTTAATAGATAGAACGGGATTTTGAATGTGATTCCAAAGAATCCTTTAAGAAACTGAATTCTTTTTCGAGAAAATATTTTATGCTGAGGAATTTGTAGAATACAGTTTGGGTAGAAAGGACCATACAGAAAAAGTCCCAAGAAAATATTTTAGCTTTCTACTTTAAAGAAATATTTCATAATAAAATTTATTGTTTATGAATGGGCATAATTTCCTCAAGCTGTCAACAATGCCTAATTTGTAAATAGTAATTCAAAAGAAAAATTAAATGTCATATTAAATAATTATCGATATTAAAAATACTTCCTAAAATTAAAAAACTTATTTTATTAAAAAATGAGAGTTAAATTTTAAATATTAATAAAAACCATCTTAGTTATTTTATATTTATTTCTCTTGTTTCTACACATGCCAAACATTAAAATTCACTTAATGAATATTTTTTAAAAGTTATATTGAATGTATTTACAAAATCCCTGCTGAATTTATTTACAAAATCAATTATTTTTGAAACAATAGATATTGAATTGCTTATTATGATAGATAATTAGTCATAGAACGATAATTGATTTAATACCTTTCGATTATATCTCACTGTTTCATCACTGTTGGTTTGAAAGTAAATTTTCCGGATTAATGTTCACTGATTAATGGTAATTTCTTAGTAATCAATAGTTAAAAAATGGTTCATTTTTTCCTGTAAAATAAAGAACTAATGGTTTTAATTCCGCCACGTTTTTTCCTTCAACTAGAAGTATGGGCACTTTAAATGAATTTGATTGAACTGAAAATCTGTACCAATATACGAAACGTAGCTTATGTTGATTATATTTGAATTATTGAAGTATACATAATAAATTTGAAGAACTGAATTTTTAATCAGCGAAGTATTTAATACCGAAATAAGTTAGAGTGAGATAAAAGTTGTGAGTTGAAATCATCAATGTTATACATATGTATCATACTTGCGCTAAGCAAGAATTTTTCTGAGTAATCATAGAGAGGATCTAAATTGGGTCAAGGGTTTACTATTTCATAAACCTTCTAAAGGATTTTATCCTATTTTTACGGTAACTTTAATACAAACTTATTATATTAAACTTTAAATTAAACGAGTATAAGGGTCTTTGCCACAGATAGAGAAGGTTACGGATTTCATTTTGATTATTCACATACCTGAAGAACATAACTTTGTTATCATCTTTGTGAGATTCTAGTGATATTCATTGGAGTATTGTTTCATTACTTTTTTTAAATTAAGATTCAGAATGAAATAACGTGGGTGATGTTTTAAATTCATTAAAACTTTTTTATTTTAATGTCATTGTAATCAATCGACACTAACACAATTTGTTTGAGTTTTTTGTTTTGTTTTATATACGTTGTACTGGAAGCAACACGAGGCTTATTGGTGACATACCTCGTAATTTTGCACCTCGGTCAAGTAACGAGGATGAATCCTGAGCTGGCATCCTACTCTCGTAACATCCACATCATGCCTACTGGAGGACTTTGTACCTCGAAAGGTTTAACGTGTATCACCCCTGGCTACACATCAGTCATTGCTACACATCACATTGTCTCATCAAGGCACGAATCCACGACTCGACGAATACCGCCAGCCATGAGTCTGAAACCATGACCACAAGGTTACCGCGGCCACTTACGCATTTTGTAACACGCATTTATGTAGTTGTAAAAATATAACTTATCAGCTTCATTTCAAAACTAACAGTTTTAATAAGAATTAAAACATTCAAAATTCAAATATTTATTTTATGTATGTTATAACGCCAAAATCAATTTGAAACTGGTTCTCAACTTAATTTTGTTCAGGCAGTCTTTTGCTGAGGAAATTAGTTAATTCTCACCTCCTTCTAAACACGGATTATTTCAGAATCTCCTTCGTATACTCAAACAAGTCTAATGACTGAAAAAAAAATCAAAAGTATAGTTAAAAAACAGAGTTAAGCAGATATCTTTTACCAAAAATTTATTGACCCGAAACTGAAGCGTATACAATGAGGATTTAAGTTTTTCTGATACCACAGAAAAAGAGTTTTAACTACTGTTTATAAGAATAGCGGCGTTTTTCTTTTCGCATAAAGCTGACTTTGATAGTTTTCTTGACTCAAAGTTTGAAAACTTTGTTTAAAAAGAGCTAATTCGAAAGATATAAAAAAATGTCTGTGTTTTAAAGGAAGAAATATCGATATAAGTAAAAAAAAAAGCTAAGTGATTTCAAAAATGCATCAAACGTTAGCTGGAATGTTACTTTAGCTGTCAGAGGGTTAAAAAATTTTCCGCACATACGAGATGTAATCCATACCGTATTGAGAAGATTTTTTAAAGCATTTTGATTTATATTCAATTGCTTTGTTATAAATATGTAGAATTTCTCACTATTTTCAACAAGAATATGCTATTTAAAATAACTTACTTTTACTTCAGTTTTTCTACCCCTGAAATTTAGAATTTTCAAATGATAGTATTTTCAATCTTATTCCAGAGGTATTCTTCCATTAAAATTATATATGACCAATCTTGGAATAAATTCGAATTCTTGTTTTCTGACCAATGTCATTCTTGGGTTTCAATTCTTGATTCTTTGGCCTATTTAAAGTAGAACATATTTCAATATTGTAAATTTAGAAAGTTTTCTTCATAATAGTATACCGCAACGAGGAACGTGTTCAAATAAATTCAGTTCCATAAATATAATTTCTAACGAAGAAATAATTGCTCTAAACGAATTCACATGATCGCTTGAAATATTTAAATTTCTTTCTTAAAATTCATACTTTATATTCCATTTCATATATTTGTATGAATGCATGTACGTTATAAACATATTCCAGACATAAACCTGTTCATCATCAATAAGCCAAATAGCTCAAATATTGCTGCTTTCTTCATTTAACTGAAAAGTTCATAGAAGCATTCAAACTTTTGAAATGCTTTCTGAAATTTTATGTAGTAATCATTTAGAACAGAGAAATGTTACTACATATATAATCTAACCATTAACGCATCATTACAATCAGTGTTATAACATGATATGGAATAATCTTAAGAATTTGAATTCAATATTTGATATATAAAAATAAGTAAGTAAGAGTTTATAAAGTTAGCAAAGCTGTTGAGAACGTTATGTGTACTATGTTATAGATATTTTTATGTTGGTCTATTTTCAAGGAATTTGTAAGAATCATAATATAATTTCTTAAGAGATTCACTATACCTCTTAATATTAAATCAAATAGTAAGATGTACTTTAATCAGTTGACCAAATCATCATAAAACGTTAAACCTAATACTTACAATTTATATTAATTATCATAAATTTCGTGTATAAGCCGAGACCTTTTGGAAATTTTTCTCAGCGAAATTACAAAGTTTAGTTTATATACGGCGCAAGTTCATAAAATATTTTAGGTAATTTTGCGTTAGCTGGTAAGAGATAAATCCCCAAATAAAGCATGATTTATTTTTCGTTTTAAATATTTTAAGTTTATGAGGAAAATAATTCTTCTAAATTAAAAAATTATTCTTTTTACGAACACGAGTTGTTTTTAATTTTAGGAAGTGTTAGTATTACTGGTGTTTACAGAGTCGAAACATCTGACATTGAATTGAATAAAACTGAGCTGAAATGAACAAAACGAAAGATTTGATGATGGTGAAATGTGCATCAGGCAAACAGAAGCATATCAAAACGTACTCTAGAAATAGTAATAAAATACAGTAGATAACGCACGCATAAAAATAACGAAGGAAGAGAATATTTTGGAAGGTATAGTCTAGCGAAAGAGGAATATTCAAACTTAAATTTTGGGTGTTTTGATGGCAACCTCCATGCAAAAAGAAAACAAAAAATAATCATATGATTTTTTTTGCATATGATTTTGGAATTATACAGTATTTCTCGAGATTTGACTAAAGGAATCCATTTCAAAGAAATGCAAAATCGCAGTGTGGGTTTCTCTCTAAATAATATATTTTTTCTATTATTATAAGTTACTGTTTTCTCTCGTTTGATTTGGTGTAACACGGTATGCTCCAAAGAATTTTTTTTTCAATTTGAGAAATTTGTTTAATACGTAGGCATATTTTATAATTATTAACAAGATAATTTTAAAAATGAAAATATATTTAAAAATTTATCCAAAGATCATGTTTGTCATTTAAATTAAAATTATTTGAATACGGCATATCTAACAACTACGTGGCCATTTTGGAGCCACTTGTGACGTGTAATATTTCCCCCTCCTCTCCTCTCCCTCTTACAGACCAAAGCAATGAACGCCACTCACAAAAGACGTGCTCTTGCTATGAGCTGTTTTAATACATTTCCCTTCCTTCACTATAATTCGTTTGTTCAATTCAATATTATATATATATATATATATATATATATATATATATATATATATATATATATTCCCGATGGGCAACGTTAAAGTTTAAAATAATGCTAAAAACGATCAAAGAAAGAAACTTAATTTTTATTCATTATTCATAAGAATTATCTTAACAATCACCATATGGAATCATTCTCTTTTCCAAGGTTTCTTGAAAAGAAGGCCATCAATGAAGAACTCAGTAGATTGAACTAAGTCTTCTCGATACTAAGGATCCCGCCAAAGTACAGTTTCCTGAAACCAAACAAATTACTATTCAGGTCTGTAATTTTTGGTATTATGCATATTTGGATCAATTAATATTCAGAATAATTTTTAATCAGATATATAGGTTATTTCTTAGTAATAATTATATTTTTCTGATATCTAATCTCATGTATATATATATATATATGTTTCATGTATGATGTTCTTCCTGCATTATTTAATTTTATCGATATCTTTCAGTGTACTTAAAGTCCAAAAGAACAAGACTCCAAATGAAGATGCGCAAGAGAAGGATAAAATACTTTATTTGCCACTGAAGCATATATAAGGTCACTCTCTCTCGAATCCCACTTAAATTGCTAATCTTCGATTAGGATATAAAGATGGTCTTAGCTTACCAAATCACTCGTTCTGATTTCAGCAACTCTCATTAACAGTAGCTTCGTATCTTTTGTATTGAAGCGATTCTTAGTCTTGGTACTTTGACTAAGAATCACTTCAATCCAAAAGATTAATGACGATATTTCAATCCAATATAATTACTAGTAATTATCAGCTAGACTTTATCCTCTATCTCCATTAGTTTTCCTTTCAATTCTAATTCATTTGTATACCACTATTTTTAATGCAGCTCACTTCACTTCTATCTTATTCATCCAATTTTACTAATCACGTTTTATTTTTTTTTGGGAAGAAAGTGTAATGTTATGCAATTCAAATTACTATAAAGTCATCGAGTTTAGGGAAGAGGAAATTGCGAATAGTCCAATGTCCCGAATGTACTTAATTTTCACTACATTTTAGAGACGCAAAAGCTGAAACGTTTTCTTAGTAAAAAACATTTACGAAATTATTATTTTTACTTCCATTAGTTCTTTATTCCTTCATCCTCTTTTTTTTTTTTTTTTTTTTTTGAAATATGTGATACATAACAAAACCTGTTTTTGCTATTCTGTCTAATAAAAATTGTGGGATCAACCTATTCTCGTGAGCTTTAATATAACTTTCGACTGAAATGAGCAATCTAGAATGAAATTGAATCTTACGGGGAGCCTCATATTATTTAAAATATTCTCATATATTTTAAAGTAATTTAAGCCAAATTAACATGAAGTTGAAAAAAGAGTTTTTATTTTATTACGTATTTTACTAAAATCGTTATTTGAAATTCATCATTGAATCACAATTTTATGATACATATGAATAGAACAAAACATGAACGAAATTTGTGTTATCAAATATTAATATTAAACAGTGTTCAACTCTTAAATTTCATCAAAGAATATTTATAATTTCAATAGTTTATTTCAATATATCTTCCATCGAATGATATTAAGCTAATAATAAACTATGAAATTAATTATATAATTACAGGAATATAATTTTACACTCAGTAAATAAGTATTTTAAAATTGCGTTAAAAGAAAGCTACTATCGATTATTTTCGTGTATTTTCAAGATAATCTAAATCATTTGTTGCAATCTTTATAAGCAAAGAAATATAACTAATTACGATGAAAGGCTCATTTGTAGTTCATTCATCTTACCAATAAATCAACTTCAGTTTACTTTTATAAGCGATTTGAATCAGAAACTCAGATGAAGTGGTTTAATTTCCGTAATGGTCCTCTGGGAATTAATATAGCATGGAAAGTTTAAGCTGGACGTATTTCCTTGAAAATTTTTATATATATATTTTAATTTTGAAGCATAATGATATAAACTGATACAAGAGTATTCCAAAATAATAAATGGGATAAAATTTACAACATTAAAAAAATTGAAATAGAACAACTCTTTCAATCCTACATCTGTTGCATTTTTCCCTTCAACGAACTCTTTAGGGTCATTTATGTGGCGTTTAAAATGAAAGTCTCAATAAATGACACAGCATTTATGTAAATTAGATTAGAGTTGGAGAAATGTCATGAGAATGTTTGATAAACTGCGTTTTATAAGAAACGAAAAATTTAAAAAGAAGTTTGTTAGTAGAAAAAAGAATGAATGGAAACTGTAAAAGAAAGAGTAGTCAATCTATTAACGAGTGTAAGTTACAGAGTTACGCTCTGTAACTGAATAGTTCACAATATCAATGTAGGGCTGACATCTACCCGATGATGTCGGATTTCGACAGATTAATGAAATGTGTAATGAATAAAACACAGAATGTGACACATTACAAAACATTTATAGCTTACCAAACACAACACATTACATTTAGGATGGTTACAAGATTGAAGAGGTAAGAAATAAGAATGTCAGCATCTGTCGTTAGCTCGCGTTGCTTCTGATTGGTGGGTGAAGTGCTACCACTCGAAGCAATAAATAATAATTAGATCGCAGCGAAGAAAGAACTATTGAAGGGTAGTGAATATGATCCTCATCTTTAAATCTTCTTTTGTGGGAGAGATACAAAGTGACGACGGAAGGCTTTAGTTCACCTTGTGTGCCAGCCAGTGTTTTGAAGCTTCGACATTGGGTCCAAAGAAAAGTCTAATTTCTTATTTTTACAGTCCTCTTATCGACGAGACAAAAAGGGATTCCTCCTCGAGATAGTTATTACGGCACTTTAAATTATGTCGTTGTTGTTGAAGAAAATCACTGCACTACTAAAGACTCATACCCTTTTAGTTCCAGTTAGACAAGTGGCCGCGGTAGCCTAGGCTTCGGATTCGTGATCGACAGTTTTCGTTCAGTTGCGGGTTCGATCCTTGGCCACTAAAGATCCGCCGTGTAACCGGGGCTGATGCACGTTAAATCTATCGTGGCTCAAAGTCCTCCCGTTGGTGTGAATGTTTAGAGAGGGGGGTGCCAGCTCAGGTGTCATCCTCGTCACTTGACCATGGTTCAAAATTACGAGGTCCGTAGCCAATAGCCCTTGTGTTGCTTCTAGTGCGACGTTAATAAAACTAAACTAATCCAGTTAGACAAGTGCTTAATTATTATATAAAATGTTCTGCCAAGTACAGTTTGATATACGGAAATGAAAGGAGAAGGAATAATATCGGGGTTTTAGATACCTTATGAAAAATGGAAACATTCTCAGTCTTGTTTTTAAGCAGTCACAAATGTTCTAAATGTCCTTTCGCTTCAGGCATGCATCTGTATGATGTCCCATTCTTCCCAGAAACCTTTAGAATATGTCATGGACAATATACATACTGAATTCCCCACGTTTTATGATAGAATCATTGACGTAAAATCTTTCAAGTAATTTGTTGTTTGTAAAATACCTAATTCAAGGTAAGTGAGGCGGTTGATTTCTAAGGACTAAATGCAAAAAAGTATAAAATTACATCCGCTTCATTGTGTGAGACATTCCAGACTTAGTTCTTTCACTTAACCAGTACTCTTGAATTAAATAGAATAGTGAAGAATGCTCTAATTCTCAGAGGGATGGGATCCAAACTTTCTTTAGAAGGCTCTATGCACAGAAACAAGTGCTGAAACTCAGAACTCTTGCATCATTTTGAGATATGCATTACTTAAAATAAACCATTCTCTTCCAGTTACTTAAACGTGGAAATGGTAAGGTTTTTTTTTACCTGATACGGAAATGTGAACACGAGGAACTAATAATATATTTCTCTTCCTCATACTATTAGCATTGAATTTTTTGATAACCATGTACATTAACAAATATGCAAAAGGGAAAAATTCAGATGTTGAAAAATGAAGATATTAAAGATAAAAAAATATTTATCATTCTTAAGGAGACCGGAAAAGCCTTACATCAGTCTCATGTTAAATTCACCGTTTTTAAGTACTGTTTTCTTGGAAACGGAGTAAGATAGGGTTATGGAAGTCTTATGGCACTCAGTTTCTGTAACATATTTTACATACTTTAACAGACCCTTTTCTGTCCAAGTAAAATAGAAAAATTATTAATAATTATTTATTCAATACCACTCCTTAATTCGTAATTTATAAACACACACACACTTTCACTGTATAAAATAAACAATTATCTACAAATCATCAAACCTCTGCGTTAAAGAGTATAATATAATCTGATCGCCTTAAAAGGTGAATTCTTAAGTACATGATAGATAAGATAGAGAAAAATTAACTCGAATCTACGTTTTGTGAAAATCACATTTTAAAATTTTGTTCATATTTTTATTGTTGAATAAAAAGGTAAATTTAATACAACGCTTCTTTATATGAAGGATTATCACCTTGTTCTATCTCATAAGAATCTTTTAGTTTCCTTTTTGCAATTTTATTATTAATATTTATAATATTTTTTTTTGATATTTAATAATTCTGCTCTCTGTCGATAATATGTTTTTCATTTGACATGTATGAATTCCAGTCTTAAACAAAATATGGCGTTTAGTTATACTTCCTTCATTAAAACAAGAGACACAGAAATAAAAAAAAAACAAAAATCTTAAAGTTTCAGTCGTCACAAATGTAGTTCTTAATACACGAGTCCAGATGACGCAACTCACAGATTCATTATGAATCAATGTTTTCCCATACAGACATTTTTCTTGGCAGATCTCCATTTATCAAACCTGTTAGTACAGGGTTCATGACTTCCATTATTAGAAGAGGAGCATGCGTATGCTTGGTGTGATCATACCATTCATCTTTTGCTTGGACACGATTAAACCTGCAACATACTTCAGAACCGACTGGACAAAGTTCATGATTATGAATTTTATTATTCAATATCAATGAAAATATTTAGCCCAAACAGCTTGTTGCATTTTTTGAAAAAGCCTAAACATTTCTTCAAAGAACTAAGCCATTAAATGTCTGCATCTTCTTAATAATATCGTCAGTTAGCTTCTTTAATATCCGTTAATGATATTCAATCGATAATTGTTTTTACCAGAAAAAATAAGCAGAGTTAAACAATGATAATAAAATATGAAGAGCAATCATTAAGGTGCCTCGTTGGAAAAGAAGTTTGTTTACATTTATCAACTCTTTAAATGGCCAACAAACTGAAGTTTTCTAAGAAAGAATTAAAAAATCACCACTTCCACTATATATATATACAGTATGTCAAAATGAATGCCAGTATTTCAAAGTTTTGTTATAATAAATGCTATTAATGTGTTTATTCAAAACATACTTGCCTGTAGAGGTATTATTATCAAGTTTATTATGTAAACTGCTGTTTGTAGAAAATGCAACACCATGAAGGAATCATCAGAATCAAATGAAATTCGCAGCAAATGTCAATTATAGGATATTATGCAAATTAATAAAGTTTCAGAGCCATCGCGCGTGCGCGGCGCGCGCAGCACCCTCTGAATTGATGCTGAAAGCGTATAAATAAAGTGCTGTAGCGGGACGTTGACAAAAGTCTATGATTATTTGTTAGTGGCAAACGTTTAGTGAGACCTGAGTATGCCTCCACGACGGAAGAATAAGAAATTCAAGCAACTTACGGAGTTTGAACGAGGGAGGATAATCGGCCTTCGAGAAGGAGGATTTTCCTATCGCGCAATAGCAGCTCGCATGCAGCGGAACAGTTCCACAGTGATGCGAGTTTGGAAGCAGTGGACCGACGAGCACCGAACAACTCGAAAAACAGGCACTGGACGACAGAAGGTGACGTCAGAGCGCGATGATCGACACCTGCTCCGCATGGCGGTGAATGATCGCACAGCTTCCTCCAGGCAGCTGGCAGCACGTTGGTCTACTGCTACAGGTGTACAATTGTCGGCTTCGTCAATTCGCCGTCGTCTGCTGCGCCGTGGATTGCGTGCAAGGGTGCCTTTATACAGGATTCCCCTCACGGCGAATCATCGACGGCTGCGTCGGCAGTGGGCTCTTGAGCACAGAGACAGGCGAGCTGATTGGCACCAAGTTGTCTTTTCAGATGAATCACGCTTCAATTTGTGGACCCATGATGGCCGTGTTCGTGTTAGACGTTATGCCGGTCAACGCTGCCTTCCTGAGTGTATTATTGAACGACATAGTGGTCGAACACCCGGAGTTATGGTCTGGGGTGCGATTTCGTATCATGGACGATCCAATTTGATACGAATTGAGGGTAATCTCAATAGCAACAGGTACGTCCGTGAAGTGCTACAGCCCGAAGTCGTTCCTTTCCTTCAAGGCATCCCTGGAGCTATCTTTCAGCAGGATAATGCACGCCCACATGTTGCGCGGACTGTTCGAGACTTCTGTTCAGCACAACGCATGCAACTTCTTCCTTGGCCTGCTTATTCACCGGATATGTCGCCTATTGAGCACGTGTGGGATATGGTTGGTCGGCGTCTCGTTCGTGATCCGCGTCCTGCAGTTTCCAAAGACGAACTTTGGTTGCGCATACAAGCGATATGGAATTCTCTTCCTCAAGCAGATATTCAACATCTGTTTGACTCCATGCCACGTCGTATAGCAGCACTTATTGCAGCGCATGGTGGCTGCACCAAATACTGATTTCGGACGCTTAATTTGTTTCTTTTGTTTTGAAAATTTCATCATTTATTTGTATCAGTACAAGTCGTTTCTGCATTAAATTTCATTTGATTCTGATGGTTCTTTCATGGTGTTGCATTTTCTACAAACAGCAGTATAGTTCTCACAAATGTTCAATATGACCTTATTTTGTTTCTCGGCATACATCAAGTTTGAAGTAAAATTCTGGACAAACCTTGAATAGAATATTTGTAGTGATACTGGCAAATCAATTATGGTCCTTTGAAATCAATCATAGTCTTTAACGAATCATTATACTTTACTTATATTTACTAGCTACCACAAAATAAATCTTGCGGTCAATATTTAGGGATCGAAGTTGCCATGAAAACAATGCTTTGCCTCGGGTAGATATGCGACTGATTCACCGCTGTGGCAACGCATTATTGAGGAGGCTCCACACTTCAGTCAGAAAACGTTTTGAGCGTGCCATCCTTTTGTAGAATAACGCTAGTCAGGTCATCTTGTTTCCCCGACAGAAGCCTTAATTGAAGCATATTGAGGTACACTATTACACTTGTTACACTAACAGCAAACAATACGATTTCATCTGCAAATGCTTCCTAAGAACTCTCTGCATAGTTTTCTGTGATACACCCAGTTCTCCTCCAACTCAATTTGTAGATTTTACTGGGCTTTTCACATAGTTTTCTTACATACATTGAACTACGTCTACTCACATTGAGGGACAACCTGTTGATTTTCCTTAGCGAATGCTGCTTCTCATAAAAATTGTCAATACCAACGATAAATATCTAATCATCCGACACTGAAGTATTTTATTGCGAAAGAGAACTGATCAAGGATAATTATCTATCCATAAATAATTATTATATAATACCTTATATTATTATTTTCATAATATTTTTTTCATATTTAGGGGACGTTAGCCTATATTACTCGACATCCTTCATCAATTTATCTCATTCTTAAACAATGAATAAAATAAAATCTTGTTTCAGAATAGTAAGTCCTTTTTAGCAATTTTCGAAAACTAAATTATAACAAATGGAGCAAATAAAATTAATATATCTAATAATTTTTACTAATACATTATTTCTAGTCAACATGTCAATCATATAAATTCTACTTTTTTAGTACTTTTGAAATGTTGTACAACAAACTCTAGAAAATATATTTCTTAACTTTGGAATTTACTTAAAAAGTGACAGGTGTACACGTTAAAAAATCCATAATATTCATAAAATCAAAATATACATTTGAAAGTTCGTAAGTCACTCAATTAAAAATGGGAACCAGGAATTCAGAAAAAAATATTGTGATATGATATGGCGCCAAATATTAGAATCTTTCTTTCTCGTCAATGATTACTGATTAAAAATCAGCAACTATTACTAGTGGTAGTGAGAGGTTACTATACCCCATTTTAGATTCTTTTTCAGTTCGATATCATAATGTGGATTTTAGACATTTATACATTATGGACTTTAAAGATAATCATGAATACATTAAAGTACTTTAGAATAGTACATCTTTTTTGTTTGTTATAAATGTATATTCATATAAAATGTCATTAAAATCTGACCATTCGTTTTTCAGAAATTTGATGAAATGGGAAAATATTCTTAACTTTGCACACGAGTGTACTTTAACCTTTACTTAATGATTTTTAGTAATCAAAATATATCATGATATATGCAATTGAAGCATTTATTTATATATATAATTGTGTTCTTCAAAATTTTTATGAATTTACATGTATAATGTGACCCAACAACCTTTCAGAATTTCACTTTTGTATATTGCATCCTTTATGCGTACCACGGCTGTATTTTTAATTACAGAGATATCCTTTAAATATCTTTGCTTTTAATGACGAACTTTAAAAGCAAATATTTAATGTTCCAGCTGAGATCATTTAGCAAGCACCGATTTCTTGAGAAATGTTCTAGGAAGTCTTAAGTCAAACAGATCAATATATCCGTTTTAAGAACTTAAGACATTTTATTGATCTTATACTAAGACTTGTATTAAATTATATTATAAATTACTTTGTTTATGGAATGCCGAAAGTATATATCTTAACATTTAACTTTTATTTATTTTTCTTAATTTGAAAATCGTTACAAACTCTCTAATAATATATATGTTTTTCCTATTAATTCCATCTACACCTCTCAATTTCTATTTAAAAAAACTTACTTTCTTAAGTTCTCATACACGATCTTCATTATATATATATCCTGTTTGCTCCAGCTATTAAAATTATTTTTAATTTGAAGGAACTATGAATAACACGATCCACACTTATTACTCTCTTTAAGAAATTAACTTATTGATTATAAAAAGAAAATATTTTTGAATGATTTGTATCTGCAATTTTGTTTGTTTCCATAAAAACTCATTAAGACTAATAATCTGTAAATTTTAGAAAAAATAATCTGCATGTTTCAATGCAAGGAACGGTTTAAAAACAAAACAAATATATTTAAAAGTGCTGGGTAAGTAAAATTTAATCATTTTTTACTTTTTTATATCATTAAATGACATAAACTTAGAAATATCCAAAATCGTATGATACTTGCACTGTTTAAATCAAAACTTTACAGCGCAAAATGTAATTAATGTTTTTAATCAAATGACATACTGTAAAATTATTATACACAAAATATGAATAGCAATTTGCAGTTTTAATTTTTCCAACAGATGAAGACCCAAGAGTCAATCGCTGTAAGTTGTTGTACAGCTATGATTTTCTTAGTGTTGTCATTATCTAGCGACTGTAATATTACGGTGGACAATGTCCCCAAAATTTGGACTATGTTAATTAGTGACGTGCTTCCTCTTATTCAACACGTTTTAGGTAACCACACTGTCTAGTTTACATAGACAGAATCAGCGTTTTAGTGACGCCATCCACAGCAATATTGTGGCCACCAGATAATGGCTTAGGAAAATATAGCTTAACGAGTGTATGCGAAATCAAAGTTGAAAGATGCTACGTTAAGTTATGGATCCGTAATATGGTGAGGTAATGAGGTGAGAAATGTAGTGTGTAAGGACCAGAAGTCACAAATGATCTGTAATGTGGTAAAAGTTCCACATCCGTAATGCAGGACGTTTTGCATGCTTAAGTAGCATGTAAGAAGTCTAGAAGCAAGTACTTTAAAACAATATTAAATTAATAGCTTCTGTAATCTCATGACTATATCCTTTGAGAATGCGATAGCTCAATCATAAACTCGTAATAATTAATTCGGTGCTTGCTTGTATATATGTATATATATATATAGGTGTGTAATCACATGGCTTAGTCTGCAGACTTTATCTGTGGTCTCATTATTGCAACTTACTTATTTAACTGCGACATTGAACCCTTGCAATAAAAATAATACCTCATGTATCCGACGAAATATGTAAAAGAAGAAGAGCTTTAAGAACAGTATGTAGAACATTATTACTAAGCATTTTATTTTTTAAATTAAGGCTCTTTTAATGCACACAAAAAATCAATGTACTCCAAATATTTTGATTTGACATTTTAATAACATCGCATTTTGAAACAATAGGAAGATTACTGGTGACGAACTTCATAAACTTGAAAGACGGTCAAGCAATGAAGACAGCATCCCCTCAACAAACTTCCACACCACACCAACATAAGGACTTAGAACTTAGATAGGTTTAACAGCCGGTTTTCAATTGAACAGGACGCGAACTCACAAGTCAACCCCATCTATAAGTTTGCGACATCACTACTCGGCTACTGTGGCCCTTTAGTGATTAAATATTATTAAAAGGGAGATTTAAAAAATAATTTTTAACTTAATTGAACACGTTTCACAGCTGCTGAGTAAATCTTAAGTACGTCAAATTAAGGAAAATCATTCAATTAATTTACGCATTCCAATAAAATAATATGTAACACTTTTTTTTTATATTAAATATTTTTATCAATCTTTAATCTGAAAGAAAAAAAAAAGTATCATTTTTTTTTTAATATTTTTTTTTGTTTCTAAAAGAAACTTATATCTTAAATTGATTTCTTGTAGCAATGCTTTTGAAATGTCTGTTTTGAAAATGTAAAGTGAATTCTACTTTTTAAAATTTTTGGCTCTTTGGGAGTCATATTATACGATGCCTGCAGAGTTGCAATGACTCTCTCCCCCCAAACAAAGAAAGGCATTCAATTAGAGAGGAATCCTAAGTGCAGGTATGTTTAAACTTTCCAAAGTGGTTTTCAGTGCGAATCTGCTAGACAATGAGTGATGATGTAACATTGTACATAATGTCATAACTGTGAAAAATTCAATTTTCATAATCATTACATTATATATATATATATATATATATATATTCTCTCCAACATGCAAATCGTGGGCTAGAAGAAGAATATATTTTCTCGTACAAGCAGAAGGGCTTGATGAGGAGGACGTTATTTGACGAAATGAAGGAGGAAAGTAGCATTATGCGAACGTTTTTTAGTGCATTTCTCTCTTAGAAAAAAGAATTAATATTCCCTCTCCCTTATAAACAATAATTCAAAAGACATTTTATCATTTCTAAACTGAAAATAGTCTCCACACAGAAACACACACATATATATATGGAAGGGGGGGAATAAAATATTAATATATGATATTAAACTTTAGAAAATATTTATACATAATTTAAATTGGCACATGTTCATCAAAATCTTTTTTTGTGTGTATGTCATTATTGTAAGAATTTAAATCGATACGGTTCGTTTCAGAATAAGAGTGACATTAATAGTATAACACTTATTTAATACATATTTATGCCTAAATAACAGGCATCTACACAGAATGTAGAGTTTTTTTTTTGTCACTTCACGTTCATAATTAAAATATCAGTTTTTTAAAGTTAAGTATTTATATAATGTAGCCACAAAATATACGAATTTGGTGAGTTTTTAATGTTACTATTATTATCATATCTGATTTCTTATAGTCTCTCCATGACAACAATAATAGAGAAATCATATAAAACTTGTTTGTTAAAAATGTAAATAAACTGCATTTCACTTCTTGAGATTCTATAAGATTGATATCACATACCTCTTTTATTATTAATCTCCCTCTCCTAATTAAAATTTAAAAACTATCAAATTATTTCTGATTAGTTCATATTTGCAAAAATAATCCTATCACTCTCATTAAAAATTTGTAAAATGTTGCATTATACTTTATATTCACAGTAATTAATAAAGGATATTTTATTTTTCTTTGAATATTCTTATCGACTAAGAAAAATTTTCTTACCACACGATAAGGATTATAATAAAATAAATACTTCGTCTTTATCTCTATCTTTCTGTAATGGAAAACTGTGACATCATAAAAAAGAGCAAGTTACGAGTAACTATCTCATCTAAAATTTATACGCCACATTCATTTTAGGATATTAAGAAAACTAAAAGCCAGATATTTTAGATTAATTCGAAAAGTTACTCTTGTATAATTATTCACTGAGCTTAATATTGAAAATGGTTCCTGAATTAATGAGATGGAAGGAGACGACATGAAAAAATTATAAAAAAAAATATAGGTGGTAAAATCACCAATTTATTTTATTTTATTCTTAGCTTATCAATTATGATTTAATGCTCAACGAATTGAAACAGTTTTTCTGTGATAATGATTCTCATAATCAGAAATTAAAAAACAATATTAGTCTGAAAATTCCCTATTTAAGTTGGATTTACTGCTCATACGGCTATACTTTATAAATATGCTTATGTTGGATTAATGGTGATATACTTCTTGGATATTGGGTCATTTCGTAGGATTAAATTCGGAAATATTATCCAAAGATACTTATATGATGCGAAATATAAGTCAGAGACTCCTAATCATTTTTGGCCCACCGCTTTAAAAAAAAATTACTTTCTGCTGTTTTCTCTGAATGAAACACACAGAATCTTGTTCTTGAAATTAATAACATAGTAGGGAATTTTCAAACATTTAGTAGACATTTAAAAAGACTTCTGAAAGTCCGGAAAAAAAAGACACGCAGAAATATTCTTTTCTTTTATTCACTCTTTCGAATGCATTTTATCCCATGTAATTCAATGCAAATAATCTAGTTCTGTGAATAAAATTAAGAAACTATATAGAATTAACATTACTCTTAAAATTTGCAGAGGCTTGTTGATTAGAGTTGATTAAGTCATTGAAAACAAAGCTATCATGTACTAATCGTGTCCAAAATTTGAAGTATAAGTTTTGTTCATCAAACCGAAACATACGCACACACATAGTGATGCTTTATGTGGTGCAATGCGCTTGCTGAAACTTCTTCATATGTGTTGACTTCTGTGTTGACTTATTAATGTCTCAATGATGAGCAACATGAAGGCTTAGGCAGTGAACCTTCGTAATTTTGAGTCTCAGTCAAGTGACGAGGACAACACCTACAATGACATCTCCCTCTCAAAATTTCCACACCACACCAGGGGTATCAGGGCATGAACCCATGACTCGACGAAAACAATACGGTTGCAAGTCATGACCATGACAACTAGTTTATCGGTGCCGCGGCTTTTCCTTGAACTCGTCAAAAAGTCATTGAAAACAAAGCTATCATGTACTAATGCCTACTTTTAATGCATTCTTTTTTTAAAAAATATGTTTTAAATTATGTATTTAAACAAACTATTTTAAATATGAAACAAACTTTTCTCCTCGTTCTTGCTTGTATTGCCCTTGAGTCAGCAGTTGGTCTTCAAAATCTCCCTCTAGAGTTATTCAACACCTACCGTTGGGTGGAACTGACCTCTTTAGAGGTCATTGATTTAAACTTTGAGAAAAAAAATTGAAAAAGAGTTCACTATTTCTCCAGAAGTAAATTGCGATAGTATTTATACAACTTTCGAGAAATAGTGAAAACTTAGAAAGTGTGTAATATGATACTGATAAACTTTTTCCTGATACATACAAATTTTTTATGTTTGAAGAATGTTACTTAAAAAAGAAACAAATTTGAAACTCTTTATTCCCTTTCAAATCAATCTCAGCAATAAGCTCAACGACTCAATGGTTTAAGTCGCACAGTCGCTCAATTTGAAATAACTGAAGAAAAAGACATGAAGAATCCAAATAGCCTAAGAATTCTTTTAACTAAGTTAATATTGAGCATTGAATTGAGATATATTAAACTGTCTACTAATGGGTATCTTGGTAAACATCTCTGACACATACAAGCGCTTGAAAAAGTACCAGTTTAAGAGTTCAGATTGTACCGGGTGGATCAAAAATCAGTTAACAGTTTTAAATTATTATAATTTTTGATTTTTTAAGATTAGAATGCATTACTTTTTATATATGATAGTATACATTAAATGAAAAACTTTTGAAAAATAATATCTATTTCTTAAGTATGGACTTTTGTCGTATTCAACTCAGAATATTTTTATTCAACTTTTGAATGATTTGGTATACAATATCCTGATTTTAAACACATAAACATTGGCTATTCTAATTCATTCAATCATGTCAGCGTTTCTTTTTCAATTGATAATTCACTCCAATATTTTATAATCTTCATCCTTCATATTCGGTTTTCACATCGGAGATTTTCGATATTCATAAAGCGTTGGAAAGTATCCCCAGGCTACCTAATGAAATTTTTATTAATTTAATGGATTCTATGTGTGCATTAGAATCTCTATAAGCCAACCGAATCATTCTTCATAGCCACTGATCATTGATACATTAAGGAAATTCATAAAAGGAAGTCGGGCAACATTCAGGTAATTTGCTGTTGTATTATCTCACTTGGCAATCAAACAGTAGGTAATGCAGCTAATTCTGCGACTGGTGTCTCTCTCTCCCACCATTCCTTATTGCGATATATTGCCCCCCCCCCCCATTAAATAAGCTATTTATGACCACTGGCAAGATCAATGGAATCTGGAAATGGACAACAAACTGCAAATTAAACCCGCGATTTCTCATTAGAAATCATTTTTATGTTCAAGCTGGAGTGTAATTTTAGCTCTTTTACGTATTGAATATTCTAGATTTACACATAAACATCTCTTCTCTCTGAGGATCCCCTTTGTGTAACTGTTGTATTTGTCCTCTTAATGTGAAACACAGTTTAACCGAGTGCTCAGCTTCGATATCTTATTGTTTTAAATCATTTTTTAAATATTTTTAATTGACTTGGTTGGGGAAAATCCCCAAATAATATCTTTAATTTAAAATATTTTAACTTAGGGTTCACGCACTATGTCCCAAGAGCATTCACTCAGTGCCAGAATACCTAACCAACCAACCGTCATGATTTTTATAAGAATTCATAATATATCTTGCTGTATGCCTTGAAAGTCATGAAGAATTTTGAACTGTTCAATGTTTTAAGGATTTTTGGATTGAAAACGTATTAGTTAAGGTATCGAAGGGGGAAAATGAGGGAGTGACTTTTGGAGAAAGTGAGGACTGATTCCAAATTCTCTAGAACAACGTCGTGGCGGTGTTCCTTTTTTTCATCTGTGTTTCCATCCACGCATTACTATTGACCTGATTGAGAGTCCAGAAAAGCTTTCCAAATTTTGGAGTATCTTTGATAAGCCCATATGTCTTAAAACACTTACCCAAGGCTAATATCATTCGCCTAGAAAATAGGTATACCAAACAGTGGCACATGTGTCAAAAGTGGAGCATTGGAGGATTACCAGTGGTGCTTCAGTCAATTCTGAATGAGCTATTGTGGGGTCAAGTTTTGAAGGAGAGATTTTACGAGAGCGGTTTGAGTATTTATTTATTTATTGATTTAAATTTTCTGTGATACGAACATACAACTGTGATCTTTTAGCTCTTTTTCAACACTTTTTAGAGTTGTGTAGTTTTCTAGAGCTTTTTTAATAACTTTTATCAATTGCATTGTAAAATAAAATGTTGAAGAAATAGTAAGCGTGAATTTAATGAACAGGGGAAACTGAATTATTATTTACAGTAAATTCATCATGAAGACAGTTTTGCATTGCTTGTGAAAGTACTGTTTCTCATAATCGAAAGTATGATCTTAATGGTCATTATAAAATACAACATCAGACATTAACAAAAGAAAAAAAAATGAAGTTTGCTCTTATTGTGAAAAGATTTTAGTTGAGTTCAGTTCTTTTAACGTCTCACTGGAAGCAACACGAGGACTATTGGCAACTGACCTCGTAATTTTTAGCCTCGGTCTGTTGACGAAAACGACACCTGAGCTGGTACCCCCTCTCCTAGCTTCCAATTCCCACCATCGGGAGGACTTTGGGCCCCAACATTTTAACGTGCATCAGACCTGGTTACAAGGTGGGTCTTCTTACTTTACTTTTTACTTATTACTTTACCCAATATACTTGGTTAAGTAATTTTTGGAGATTTAGTAAAGACAGAGGCATTTCAATAACTTTTAGCAATGACGAAAAAAGAAACCTTTTTGTGATGGATAAGAAATTGTTAAGCCTCGTCTCCAAATACTTACTCAGCATCTTGACAATTGAAAGGAATTTAGACGAAATTGCTAAGTCAAGATAGACAGTTATAATATGTGTTTAGGAAATCACTCAAGATATAACCCAGCAATTGGTAAACCTTATCCATTTCTGTACTTTCTTTTCTATAACTTTGGATGAAGCTACAGACATATCTGATGTTGCACAATTAAACATACTTTTACGAGGAATTAATGATAGTTTAATGTCTTTGAAGAACGTGCCAGTCAGGAGTCATAGCATAGTAAATTAAGATGATCAGATATATTTGAAAAATTGAAATTAAATCTAGAAAATCTAAAGTTAGATTCTATCAAACTCCTCAATATGTGTACTGACAGAGAGACGTCAATGATAGGTAAAGTCAACTGTAACTTTGTTTGATATTTTATAAATACTTTTATATTAAAGTATCATTGTATTATACATTAAGAGGCACTGTGTGTCAAAAGTTTAAATATGTAACATGTTACGCCATTGGCTGTGAAATGCATAAAGAAAATTAGAGCAAGATCATTAAATAGATAAGGATTCAAATAAAATTGTATATTGTTAGATTTGGAATTTGGTCATTTTAACCTTCATTGCGCTTCATTTAACCTTCATTCACTTTGGTGTGATGGCTTTCTAAAGGGCACTTTCTGAGTAAATTTTGGAAATTAAAAAATACTGTTTCTAATTTTTTTAAAATGGGAAACTAAACTACCTGATAAAATAATGCTATTATTTGTCAATTTAATGTTTGATTAAACATTTTTAGTTGATATTGCTAGCTATCTCAATGACCTAAATTTAAAACTACATGGAAATAAGCTAAGCCTAGTAAATAGCATCAGTTTATTTTTGAGGTGAAGTTAAAACTGCTCATTTCTCAGTTAGAAAATGTGAATTTCATGCAATTCTCATGCTTGAAAGAGCACAGTGAATGTACTATGAATAAAAGGAATTTTATCAAATAAATTGGAAAAATCAAGATATTAGGGTAGGGACATTTGAAAGTTATTTTTATGATTTTGTACAGAATAAAAGGGTACTCTCGCCTTTATAAACTCATTTACCCTTAGTAAACCAAATATAATTCAGATACCTAGTAACATATATAAATAAAAATGAGTGATTTTAAAACTAATTCTTAAAAATAAAATTTGATTAACTTTTCCAGATCCAAATATTTCTGATATAATTAATGTCTGACATTAAGTACTATATGAACATTACCCAGACTCGAGAAAATTTATAAAAAATTATATGCACCATTTTGGAATTACAGACAGATATGGACAAGCATTTTCATCAATGAAATTGATTAAAAACAAAACAAGGTCAGAATAATTTATTGAGGTTTGAAGAATTCTCTGCTCCTCTCAATAAGAAATTTAACTATCACCATTTAAAGACAAGTGAAATCCAAACAAAGTCAAAAGTTTCATTAAAGGTAAATAATGTTCATGAAATCTAATTGATATTGTTTTATATGCAATAATTAAATTATTTAAAGAATTAATTATTTCTATAAATACATTTCTATAAAAATATTAATAAATATTCGCAAGCAGAGAGGACAGAAAAATCCAAATTCCAAGCTGATTTCACTCTCAGTACCAACAGATGTGATCCATTTAGAGTTATCTTCATTAAATGAGACTCTTCAGCCGCCATAGCACCATCATGATGCGATAACCCTCTCGTTAAGGAGATATCATTTCTGACTATTGTAGATTAGTGCTTCATTAAACTGGCATTAATTAATTAATTTAATGCGTGATTAAGTTATTCCAGTGTCCCCTCCGAAGCGAAGCAGATTCTCTCCTTAACTTTATTTACCAAGCCCTAACCATGAACATAAGATGGTACAAGAAGTGCTCGAGTTAGGCGGTTCATTTGTCAAACAATTGGCGCATGTTGTGTAAAGGGTTGGCTACCCTTTAAGATTGATCAAGAACAACGATTTTACTCGTATATGTGATTTGTGTGAGAATTAAGGTATCTTTTCACGTACTTTCATAGTAACATACTTTAGATTGTATTCTTCCATAATTAAAATACAAACCTTGATTTTCAGAGCCTAAATACAAACTAAAAAAATAGTTTTTTCAAAATTCATTCACATTTTAAAGTGCTAAGTGACTTTCCTATCCTCTTTTTCTTAATTACGTACCAGCGTGAATTTCAATGACACAGTTCAATAAACTAATACCTGGAATTGTTCAGAAAGTAAATGAATTAAGAAATCCAGTCCATGTAACTTTATTATATAGTTTGAAAAGCTCTACATTACATGTTATAAATTCTACTTGTAACTCTTAATTTTTGATTTAGGTCTCATAGCGCAGAAAATACGTGAAGAGGAATTTGTATTTTGTAACTCGTGAATTAAAATTGTAATCCACCGTATTTTTTTCTTCTTTTTGCATCGCAATTCACCATTAAAAGCATCACAAATCAGTCGGCAAATGAACGAAAAGTCATACAGAAATGATATTTAAGATATTTTATTCAGATCTAAGAATAATCAACACTTAATACTTAACCAAATAGATAATGCGTAAAATTAATTGCAAGTATTTTTCGAAATATTTTAAAAGAAACTGTAAATATGTAGTAGTTCTGTATGTAAAGGGTATTAATAAAATAAGTGCAAAATGGCTTAAGAACTTTTAATTTCAAAAAAAAAAAAAAAAAAAAAAAAAATTTATGCCTGTTTTTTTTTTTTTTTTTTTTTTTTTTTTTTTTTTCAATATCAATGTTATTTCAGCTCTTCAGAAATAACTCTTATTAATTTGGACTATTTCAATCAAAAATATGGATTAGAAATTTTTAGATTAAATTAAGAACACTTCGATGACCATCTCAGAGTTCCAACCTGAATATAGTGGAACAGTTTTGGGGAACTATACCTCGAGATGCTTATAACAGTGGGAGATAGAAGAGCAGCAATTCTGATCTATTAACCGCAATTAAAAATGATATGTATATCGTGAACCCTGACTGCTTCTAAGCTCCATCTAGCTCTATGAAATGACGATTAATGCTAGTAATTAAAAAAGGTTTATCACGTTGCTTACTAAATTAATTTACATTTACATTTCTTAAAAATAGACGTTTCATAAAAATGGGTAATAGACATTATATTTTTTCAGGGCACTGTATATTTATATTTTCTTTTTATATTTGAGTAAAATTAGTTCTATTCAATAAATCTATTTTGACACAAATATTTTCATGTCTATCTTTTGTTTTGAAAAGTATATAAACGGAAAATTTACACAAAATAAAAAATAAGAGATAAAAGTAATAAACAAATGAAACAATAAATTTCGCGCATGTATTTCTGTGGAAAACGTGTTCATCGCCAAAGCTCTGATGTAAACTGTTTTCCTTGAAAATCGATTTCCATGTCCATTGGTAATCTGCTGGGATTTTGGGATTTCAGTTGAAAAACGTTTCTTCAATCCAAGAATCCATAAAATATATTCCAAATCTAGGCTTAAGGGGAAAACACCCACTCTGTATATATATATATATATACCCTGAAAGATCTATATGTGTGCAGTGTCAAAAAAATAGTTTTTGAATTTCTTTCTAGAAAAATATTGTTTGAAACCTGTTCCACCTTCACCCTTGGCAAAGGAAACAGAAGTACGTAAATTGCTGTCAATTCTGGCACTCTTCTACGGAAAGTTGTAATGACACCCAATTCATTTATGACACCCTCAGCGTATTTGATAAACGTGCTGTTGGTGACATTTGGCAAGGATTTTCCCCATTGCAAGAAGGGGGACTAAAATGAGATTTCTTCGAGACATTTACTAATTATGGTGAATATTGTCCTAGTAAACTGTGCTGTTATAACCCATCGAAACTTTATGAATTTTATAAATGATATAATTGTTTTCTATTAATTGAGATGTAATTTTGTTTCACATATTAATAAATTCTTTGTACTGAGTATTCTATCATACACTTTCTTAAAATGTTAATTTCCTCAACGTTATTATGTATTGCAAGCTAAATGTAAAATTATTTATTCTTAGTTATACATTTACAATTTTATGTACATACATTTATAAAAAGATAATTTTGAATGAACGAGGATTGTTCAAGAAATAACCATGTTAGGAATGAGAAATGAAGTATTAGGATTGGCAGATGGAAATGGTGTAACTCACAGTATTTTTATCCATTTCCATTGATCTTCGTTTTTTTTTCCTTGTCTCTAGTATGAAAATCGTCCTGTGAATGATACCATGTTCACTTCGGGGCAGATTCACTGGAAGCAACACATCGTTTTTATGGTTTATGGTTTTCAGGAGTGTAATGGGACTCGGTTACTTAGCAGTCATGGTCGTGGGCTCTAGGTCCGCCTTGTTTTCGAGATTGCGGGTTCGAATCTTGACACCACTAAAGACTCGCACGTTAACTCGAGTTGCTGATGCACGTTAAATCAGACCGGGTTACCTGCGTAGTAAGGAAGTTTTTAGAGAGAAGTGCCTGCTCATATGGTGTCCTCGACACTTAACCGAGACTCAAAGAGGTCCGTCGATAATAGCCTTCGTGTTGCTTCTCTGCCGACGTTAATAAACAATCACAATCACTTCAAATGTGTAATAAAAAAAATTCGATGTTATCGATAGTAACAACTCGAAACAGAATCATTCAAATTTTGATTCAGCCATAATTGAATTCCAGTTTAAAAACAACAAGTGAATGTTATCAAATTTGTTTTAGCGAAGTTAACAGGTGAATGTACAGAATGTAATATCAACTTTCCTTAATAACGCCATTTGTCAACAGATACATGCACTTTTTGAGCCTCTTTCAAACTTATGATATAATTAAGAAACTAAAAGTAATTTAACTTTTTTAACAATTGGATTAAAATCTTTAATGAGAAATGAAGAATTTAGATACCAGCATTAGAAATATCATCTTTGTAAAAAAATAGCTTTAAATGTCAGCCCGTAAATATTTTAAATGTAACAAATTAACTTTGAGAACTTATTTAAAGATATGAAGAAAATAACGGCGTTTGTCTTGAGGCTTTTCTTTAAAGTTCAAATTTGAAGTAAAATCCATAAAAATTTGAACACTAACAAAACATTAATCACATAAATTATATTCAGCTGCTTATGCATTAGTAATATTATATTGTAAATATTTGTATTCAAATTTTTTCAATAAAATGAATTGATTTTGATATTAATTATTCTTCATTTAACATTGACTTACAATTTTAACTATATTTAAAAATATTAAATTATGATAAAGTGCTATCATTTATATTAAATCAATTTATATAGTTTTGAGCCCCCAATTTAAAGAGATAAACTCTTTTGAAAATCAATTATTTATATTTCTACTAAAATACTTTTGCAAATATACAAAAAAGTTGAAAAGAACTTTTATCTTAATTTTTATACTCACATACAAAATATGATTTTGAAGGCTTTGCTGACTTTATTTATTGAAGAAAAACTACACCTGGGAATAAACAGTACATATAAGAAAATTAACAGCACAAATATATTTTCAATATATATAATCCTCAATAAGAGTTATTTCTTCATATCTTTTAAATTTTATTGAAACAATGCGAATTTTGAAACGCCAAAATCTTATCTTCAGCACTTAAAGGAATTCATTATTTAAAAGCATAAATACTTTATTAATATTACGTTTCTTTTGCTTAAAATTTTACATTTAATGTAATATGCTTTAAATGCTTCAATATTCGCAATTTAGTATTAATAAATAAAGGGCGTGTTTATATGAGTCCATAGAGGTATTATTTGTGAGAAATTGGTACACAAAAAACATTCTTAATATAAATTTTAAAATTACAAACAAATGTGCCTTACTGTGGTGAAAAAATATGTAATTATTTTTTTTTTCTTTCTAAAAATGAGTTTTTTAAGATTCTGGTACATTTTTCTGAAAATATATTCGTCCACAGATCAAATATTTATTATCTGAACATTTGCCTTTATTAGCTATTACAATGTCTAAAAGCACTTTGATTGAAAAATTGTTCTATGATCTAACTTGAGTATATTCCTGAGGTAATTTCAATGTATGTGTATTTACTGCACATCAAAAGATTTTGTACCAAATTTCTTTTATGATTACAGATACTGTGCACAATGCAATCACATGTAAAGTGAATTTATGTAAAAACCACGGAAATATAGCTCTTTTGCTGATGATTCGAGCTCGTGTCCCTCTAGCCACAAGCTGTGAAGGTTTTGAGGCTAGTCTGTTTGAAAGAGAAACAGTTTCTTTAATTTCTTGTGAAATAGCTTTAACGAAAACTGAAAATGAACTTTTTTGCTCAACTCGAGAGTTAATTGTCATGAAATTAACTTCCAATACCACATGGATCTCGGGGTCGTTCACTTCTTAATTTATGCTGTTATATGTTCAAATTATGTTTTGCTCATTGTGAGTCCATACCCATGGTCGCGAGCATACTGTTTGTAATGTTTCAGCATGCATGAATATTTCATTTTCGATTCAACTATAGACCCTCATGTAGGAATTAAATCTTTCGGGGCTCAAAATTATCCTTTGGAAGGATGTGGAATTGAAGAGAGGGAGATGACAGCTTACTAGTGTCCTCATTAGTTAATCGTAACTCAGAATCTCTTGATATTTAATTTAAATCATCTTGCTGATATGTATGATGTTAAGCAGTTTATCAACCAAAACAGTAAATATTTTTCAGGCTAGTAACAAATTACTTAATATCAATCGACAATTCAAATAAGAGGCCCATTAAAGAAACAATCTGTGTTAGTTGATACTGAAATCTCATCATTGTATTACAAAATATTTCTGTGAAACCCCAAAAGGAACTACTAAAGGAAGCTATATTTATGACTTTTTATCTGATTTTGAAAGACATCTATACCAACAGATATTCGATATAGAAAGACCTAGAAATTCGTGGAAGAAATTTCTAGTTATGATTAAATATTTATGAAATTTTCTAATTAACAATAGTATGATCATAAGTATTAGAACCTAAAATCAAAAAATTACAACATTCAGAAAATTGTATTCAGTATAATTATCAGTTGATAAATATTTATATTTCTACAGAATTTTTGTTCTATAATTATGTTATATAACCAAATGGACAGTTGATTAATTACCTCAGAGATTAAAAAATAAATAGATATTCTAGAAAATAAGATATGACATTGAAACTACTGAACGTATATATGAACTTCATGCCATCAACATATAGAGTATATTTTAAAGATTAATTTTACCAAATACTTTTTTCATTTTTTACAGTAACTTCATTTTAATGCACGTTATTTGGGAATAAAAAAGATACACAGCTTCTTCTGTTTTCCTTTCGATCATTTTTTTTTGTTTATGAAATTGCAATAAGAAATTTTCAAATTATGTTCTTTATTATTTAAATTACCAGATTCCTTTCTATACTTAGAATTCTCTCCTATACATGTTTATTTTTTATCTAAAATATTTTACTTTATTTTGTTACTTTGTTTCCATTTTACTCGATTTTATTTATTGTAAAATAAGAATAAATTCTTCAACTTCGTGATCTGAAGCCAAATTTCACCCTTTTATGCAGAAAGACAGAAAAAATTTGTTTACCTTCGCTTGCAGATTCTTGTTTCTTTTTTCCTAAAACATAGGCTTTAGCTTGGCATTCGATTTCAAATATCTCTTTTTCTATTTTTATGCTCTTTTCCAATATTTCTCTTTTACTCAAGGATTCTTTCTATGACATAGAACTTCCATTTATTTTGAGTATATTTGTTAAAAACTGGAATTTTTTTGGATTAAAATATTAATAATGTCTTCGGCAAAAAAAATGAGTTCATTTTATGTCAAGTGTAAATAATTCTCACTAATTTTTAATTTTGAAAAAATACAAGTCATACTTTAAAATTAACTGTATAATTTTGAGCGTGTTTACATTCGTTAGCCGTGTGCCTAACTTTAGGTACATCTTGCATAATATCTACTGCATTTAAAACTTTAAACAATGGCAGAGAGCTTTTAAATATAACATTTTATACACTGAGTATAGCTAAAATTTCTAAAATGTATTTTAATAAAACTTTAAATCTTATGATTTAAATTCCCCTTAATTTTAATACAAATACAATGGTATGCCTAAATTTAAGAGTATTTATTAGAAAAAAAATAAGTTCACACTATTTAATAAGCAGTATCATTTTATAATGCAACGATTATAAAATAGGTTTTCAGGAGAGTGTACCAGAATCCGAAAAAAGACTATTTTTTAAAAAAAAAACACAAGTACAGATATTTTTATCACAATTTAGATGTAAATATATTAATAAATTTTAAATTCAAATTTTAAGATATCCTATCTACCACATTCCAATAAATAATACATCTTCTGATTCATCGAAGTACCCTCTATTTCTTAATAGTAAATTTTTAAAAAAATTATATTTTCAGGCGTTTTAGAGTTTCAGTTACCTTAAGCAGAAAAGGTAATTTCTATAAATGGAAAAAAATTTAAATTCTTAAATTCTATGTTTAATTCTATATGTATAAAAATAACTGTATGAAAGGAACGTAGAGTCAATACGTTGGATGCATAATTTGATTAACAACCTGTTCTGTTACATGCGATTGTTTTCAAAATAAATAAACAAAATATTTTTAATAAATACATTTTTAATATATTTTTTACGTTAAGTATGCAAGTAATATTCATCAAAATTCTGAACACCATATTCTTTCTGAAAGTAAATTACTGAATGTTTTAATCTTTTCGTGTTATTTAAATAACACAATCACAAGTAAAATGGTTAAAATCAAATAATATTAGCATTTTATTATAGCTACATGCAAGCCTAAATCTTTCTGCTCGTACATTGGAATTGGATTATATATTAAGACCAATTACAAAACTAAAAAAATATTATTACAAGAATCTTCCCTTGGATGTACAAGTTATATTCCTTATCAGCCCCAATAAGGAGGATCACTGAAAATGACGCTTTATTCACAAATATCCAGGAAATAACGAAACATATGTAGTAAAATTTATATAGATTAACAGCACATTCAGAAAAACAGCACTTGTACAGATAAGCAAAACTACAGGAACGGAAGCAACACTTGCACAAATCAACAACACTATAGAGACGAAAACAACACTTGTAAAACTCAGCAACACAAACAGATATTGAACAGTAGTTTAACAGTACTATTTCGTAATTTTCCGCTCAGTAATTTTCAGCTCAGCATTTTACTAGTTCCCAAGGTGGACAAAATCACTTCAAAGTCAAGCTACTTTATATGAGGATCTCTGCTTATTTATGATTGTCATGGTCAGGTTTGAAGTCTCAGAAAAAATATATGAAAATTTCAAGAAAGAGGAATAAGATGTATGATAAGATGTACCATACTTGATTGGTTCGTATCAGGAAATTGCAAATGATCCAGAATAGCTTAGTATTTAATATATCATACATTTGTCGATAAGGTTAGTATTGTGCATTAGTATATTCGTTTGAATAGAACATTAATGAGGTTAGTTCAAATATATTTAAAACTAATAGCTAATGGAACATAGTAATGAACAACTATCGAGTAACGACGTAGACATCAATGTTAGCGAGATTCTAATATCTAAGAAACGTCTTCAGAGAATTGTGGTTAATTACATAGCGAAAACGATGAATTCTTTGTCTCCAAATGATCCAGGATGAACTCGGCTAGCCTAAGTCGTCTGAACATTAAATCTGAACAGGTCCAGGAAAGGAACTCACGTTATATTATAATCGAGACGAGGAATGGGATAGGTAAAGCAAGAGAATATATACTTTTCTTCTGCTGCTTCTGATGTGATTTTCTGGTAGCTTCTAGGATATAAATATCAATACAGTAGGTGTGCAATCAGATAAAGGTAATTTGCATAATTGCAGAGTTTATTTCCTCTAAGCTGCCACCTTGCAGCAAGCAGTTTAAAGAAGACCAACACATTTATAACTTTTCTCAATCGAAACTTTTCGAGAATTTTCATTTTTTCCTTAAAGTTTCCAAATGGTCACCAAGTTTGTAGTTAAGGTCAGGGTAACTGCTTAAACCTCTATAAGCCCTCTCAAAATATCTATAAATATATCTTTTCCTGTATAATTGTAAGCTCGCAGAGAAGCGGCATTGCAGGTTTGTAGCAATATAGTATGTAGATGTACCACCAGCATAACATTTATTTGATATATTTATTTGGCTAATAAGTAAACATTAATCAGTAACAATTATGACAAACATAATTTGAAAAAAAAAAAGTTTTTAAGGGGGCATGTTACCATGTGAGTAATTTCTATAATTAGATTTTTTTAGTAAAAGTTTATATTCATCAAATCTGAACACATGTAAAGTACGCATTGGTGAAAACGAAAAAACTATTTTGAGGAAAAGCTTTTTAAAATTTAAATTTTTTAAGAAACATTTCAATCTTTTAAAATTTCTGATTCTTCTAAAAATCCAAATATTTTAAGCAATTTTTTTCATTAAGTTCTTACAAGTTTCACTCATAATGCTCTGAATGAGTTGTTATACCAGGGATATTTACAGTTTTACAAAAAAAAAAAATTCCATCAGCACTTCGAAAAATAGCAAAAGTAACATCTACATCTAATTTGGTGAGTTTTTTTTTTTAAATAATTATTTTTATAAGACAATGTATATATTATTTGATAATTCTATACACAGAATATTCAGGCAATTTGTGCAACATAATTAGAGAAAATTTCAAAATTTTATATTGATTGTAAGAAAAAGCATTGGCATTTTAAATACGTAAACTTCATGAAAATTGAAAAGAAGAGAAAAAGTAGTTTAAAATTTTGAAGGTCACTGAAAGAGATGACCTTAAAGCACACTATTAAACAAAATTTAAATAATACATCTAGTGCTATGAAATTTTGTTCATATATTAAGAAATATCTTTGCTATATTTTATTACGAATAAAAATAAGGCAATGAAATATTTTAAAAATAATTTAGTCATATTTAGGGTACTGTGTCCATTTAAGTTGGAAATGAGAGTATAGTTCTTCATTCTTAATTGTTACTTAATTTATTTTCATACATCAAATTAGTATCACAAAGAAACTAAAATTCTAATTTTTGTGGAATAAAAATAGACTGCATATTATTACATTTAAGTACAAAACACCCTTTTCAGCAGAATTTCTCGATGTGAATTTCAGAACGAATTATTAAATTAGTTATCTGTAATAGTAACGTAGAAGACAAATGGAAACCACTACAACATTCTAATATTATTATTATTTTTATTTTTTTTGAAACAAATCTTTTCTTTCTCATATTTGCATGAATTACAGAAACTGTTACTATACACTGCAAAATGTACTTCAAAAAAGAAATGATTTGTTGGATCGCAAAAGTCATTCATTGTATTATATACTACTTTACGAACTATATAATTAAAACAATCATAATACTTTGTAACACCTCTCTTTCAATTACTTCAGTAATCAGTATGAAGCGAATGTTGTTTATCAATAATTCCACATTCAAATGAAAAGTACATCAGATAATTTTTAAATTATTTAATGGAAGATACTTCTGTTGATGGATCAAATTTCTGTCAGAGGGATGTTCTTTAATGGGAAGTATTACTTTAATAATTAAAGTTCAACACTTACAAACTCACTCGGGTTCGAGTGAGAAATATGAATAAAATTTAAGGGTTCGAGCAGAAAATGAAATTACTTTCTATATGGAGTTACTCCACAAAGAATCGTAATACAAAATGAATCTACTTCCGATATTCACATTTTATGTTACAATCTCTATCATTCACCATCTACCGACTACTCTTACTCATTCTTACTTTCTTATGTGTGCATTTTCTTATACCTGTTCATAATACTTCTTAACTTCTATCAAATCTGCGCACGCCTCGTTTCATTTAATTGGAGAAAGGTTTAAATTTAAATAATTCAAAATAGAAAAAGTCACCAATGTTAAAGGAAAGAAAATCACAAATAGCCCACTCTACTACGTTTCTTTAGCCTTAAATAAATGAGTTGAATGTCAAACCCTGCTATCCAAATTAGAACCAACGCCGAATTAAAACGACGTACTCCAAATAGAGTACAAAGTACTCCAAATTAGAACCAACAAAATTAATTGTTGATTATGCCAACAAATGCTTCAATTTAAAAAAAAATTGCATTGAGAAAATCAATTACCTCGTGACTAAAAAGAATAGACAAGGAAAGGAGAAAAGAAACTCCTATTACCTTTATTTATTTCGTTTCCAATTATTATTTGCAGTAAAGTGTTATGCGATTGTCAGCTTTTTTGCCTACTAACCGAAGTGGGGCATGTTTAATAGCGTGTAAGGCCTCATTCCGGTGGTACGCTATATTAGTTATTTAGGTCCAAATGTCTGAAGATATATCGAGGAATATCTCTTGAAACCAACATCACTTTTATTTTTATACTACAGTACAAAATATCAATTATTTCTAGGAAGCTATTTGGAAGAGGCACTTAGCTATTAGCAGCGAATACGAATGAAACATAAGTATATTTTTATACTTCATTTTGCAAAATAACGATTCAATTCAGATTAACAAAAGATAAAAATAAACTTAAAAATATTATTCAAATATATAATTTGCCACATAAAATAATCAAGGATAGTTAAACATTAAGAAAAATTACATAATTTATAAATTTATTTCGGTTAAAGGTCTTAATATTGATTTCTGTTATGCATTTTATGTTTTATATGTTTTAATATGTTATTACTTTTTGAAAATGACACAGGAACAAAATATATTTTTTCTTGACCAATTTAACTTATTTTTGTTTTATTTGTTGAAGATGAAAAAGATGATATACCTAGAAAATTTAAAAAGGTCAATGTATCATTCATATACACCGACAAATAATTTAGAAACATTCAAGTTTTCACAGTTAAAAATGTTTTCAATTTTATTAAAACATTTTTATTTCAACTTTATTAACAGTATTATTATTTTTGATGGATTTTTTTTACATCCTTACAAAACAATCGCAAAATTTAGGTGGAAGAATTGTATGGACAAGAGATTGACTTTAAAACCTCAAAACCAATTCATAAAAAATATTTACCCCTTCAAAGTATTTTGATGAGGAAACTTTTTGATTTGTTATAAGTTTTTGGTGCTTTATTATTTTTTAAATATGCCTTCTTTTTTATATTTAAATGTTTTGAATGTTTCTTAAGTGGAAATTGGTAAATGAGGAGGAAAACATTATTCAATTTCCACGTTATGAAATTGTTAAAAAGCTTTAGTTTTTAAATCATAACCAAACTTTAGTTTAATAATTATTGTTATACTTTAATGTTATCATTACCACCCCTATTAATATAAGCATTTATCAAATACTATATAGTTACTAATGCCAAGAGTAAGTTGCTACATAACGTTATTATTTTATTGATTTAAATATCGTGCGCCTATAGACCAAATAATTTATGGATGCATCTTCATTAGAAAGTATGTAGGGTACTGACAACACTTCTTAAGTAAAAAACTTTTATTTATTATGTATAATATTGATTAAAATATTATGAAATTAATATTAAATTATTCGTTAAAGTATTATGATGAAAATAAAAATATACACACTATTTTTAAAGTTTTCAATTTAAGATATGTCTCATGTGATAAAAGTATGTTTCATGATTGTTTTAATTCACTTACTCATTTTAATTAATACACTCAATAACAAAAGCGATGCACCAAGAAGAAGTTTAACGAATGATTTCTTCCTCAAGAATTACTTCTACAAAAAATAACATTCGATAGCTCATTGATCTACGTTTTCCCTAGTACAATACACGGCTGCATTCACTCGTTGAGTAGACGTATGTCTTCCTGTGGGAATACTTAGAGAACTACAATGATAAGAAGTAGAAAAGCGCTGCATGGGGGGCTCAGTATTATCCTATTGAAATTTAAAGCAAGGGGATACGTAAAAGAAAGGGCAATACTACTGGACATAGTATCTCGTAGTATTACCGCTGTGAAGTAAGGATGTCACAGACGACAACCAGAGGGGAGTGGTCAACAAATGAAATGGCATTTCACACTTCAACTCCTGGTTGTTGGGCTATGTAGTAGACAGTAGTCAGGTGTGTATCCCACCGATCTTCTGGACATCTCTAGATGTGTCTTTTCTATTCATCAGGCCTAAATTCAAATTAGGATTCATCAGTAAATACAACTAAACTCCTGTCTGAGGGATTCCAGGAATGCTCCCTGCACCAATACAAAAGTGCTATAGGTTGTTCAGTGCTAAAGGGTAGTCGGAACAATGGCATCCGTGACCTCAGCTTCCGAGGTCGAGTCGTTTATCGATGCTCAATGGAGTCATTGGTGTCCCGGTAACACATAGAATCGTTGATAAGGACGCGTTAGGAACTGTGAGGGCCGCTTGGCCGAACAATCTGTAGTCGCTTTCGGTTGTCTGCTACCTTTTTGATTTCTGCCAACATTATTAACTGGTAACGTCACTCTGACCCAAGTATCGAGCAATCCTGGGATTTGAACACTATCAAATAATTACTTGAAATACAAAATAATTTTCTACTCAAAAACTGGAACAGTTAATTATCTTAAGAATTGTTTTGATGAAATATAAATAATCATGATATAAATTATTTACTGATTCATCAAGATGATTAATTAATTCAAATAATACAACTTTTTAACATTAACTGTATAAAAAAAATTAAAATATATAAAATGACAGATGAAGTATGTTGACAAAGTAATTTACCAATTAGATATAAATTTACACATGATACTTTATAAATGTACTTCACATTTGAGAAAAAAATTATATGAATTCCAACTGCCAACTAAACCTGAAGAGAAAGAGGGTAAACTCTTTTCTGTAGAAAATATTTTCATCTGTTACACATATTTTCTCATTTACTTGAGCATGTACTACTTTCTGATACCAAATATTTTTCTAGATTTCTTAACTACATCCTGTAAAGAAGATATATGAGCGTGGTGCAAAAAGTACCCGCTTTTGACAATAGATGGTGTTGCTAAGGAAAGTTGAAATTAATATTGCTTTCTGCCTTCTGGTTAAATGGTTAAAATTTAATTTTCTAGTCTGGTTGAAATTTAATTTTCTAGTCATTTGCATTTTTGCTCATCAAAATTTGATTACCATCGCATCCTGTTGTCTCCGTCTATTAGACCTGGATTCCTCATTATGCATCGGAAACCAAGTTACAATAAAATCAAAAGTTCTATGCAAAGTTTTACAAAGAATAGATTACACCACTCAAGGTGAACTTTAATTTTTAAAATTAGTTAAATTACTGAATTATATATAAGAAATAAAATAAACGATGAAATATCAAGAAATGGACAATATTACTATATATATAATGAATATATTATGATACATATAATTTTCCCGATATTAAAATTAAAGGAAACGATAAATTATTAAATTGAATATCTTTAAGCTAAATATAACTAAAATAAAGAAAACGATAAATTATTAAATTGAATATTATATTGGCTACATGTATTTAAAAATAAAGGAAACAATAAATTATGAAATTGAATATATTTAAGCTAAATGTAATTAAATTTGAAACAAACGATAAGAAATTGAAAAGTGACCGCGTGCGCCAAGAATGATCCACCTAAAACAATACCCCTCCTGGGTCACTAATAACATTAAATCAGTATTAAGATCATTTGACCGTAAAACATTCAAAGGTGGAAGCCATTTTAAAAAGACGTAGTTTGAAATTCTTGAGGCAAAAAAAAAAAAAAAAAAAAAAATGCTTGCTTCACAGCTGTTTTAAAATTCTGAATAATGATTTTTTTTATTTTTAGCCATACCTTGATTCTAGCTTACTTATGATTTAAGGAATACATAAATCTATAAGTAAACAAACTACTTCACATTTATATTTTTTTTTTCACTTCAATCGAATAAAAGAAAATTGGGTATATTTATTATGACATATTTTTGAACATTGAATTCATTAAGGGTGAAAGTAGATATCAGGCATATATTACATGTATTTTATTTCAATCCAATAAAAAATTCAGGAGAAATATATTATGAAGTATTTTGGAAAATTAAGTTCGTTACTGGTGAAAGCAGACATAAAAATATACGCAAAAACAAGGTCCATTTTTAAAATGTGGTCTGGTACGACATTTTTGGGTTAACTCAAACAATAACCCCTTATAGGTGGCTAATAAAAACAAAGAACTACATCTGAAAAATCTGCCTCAAAAAGCATTCTCGTACCTAAGAAAAGTTATAGCGTTGATTTTTTTTTTTTTTTTTTTTTTTTGAGATACAAAGGGCGTAAATGACTTGTAAGAAAAGGAAAGACGAACTAGTGACAAACGCACAGTAAGTTAACCTATTCCCATGTCCCATTACTATTACGGATCTTTTTTAACCCCCTTGCGCTTATTCATATATTTATGAGCATATTATTTTTTGTTTCGAAATTATTTTCTGATTTCTTATCTGACACATAAGAAAACATTCCGCTAAGAAGATTTAGGTTTCTTCTCGCTGCCGTAGTAAACACTCCTTCGTTGATTTTGAAGATGTTGGACAGAAAGGTTTCTTTTATGGAATCCAAAATGAAATCTTTGAAACCTAAAGAATATTCAGAACAAACTAACATTAAGTGACAAGATTCAAATGTGCATTTCAGTCTTGTCACTTATATGGATAAGACACTTATGTGGTGATTGACATTTTCACTGTAAAAGGGGTTTGAGATTTTGCAATGACATGAAAACTTCCTCCCTTATTTTTTTAGCAACTGCAAATAAAACGTTATATTTTTTTTAAAATACAAAACTTTCAATCCACCTCTCTTGTAATTTTATATTTTACATTTTCTTTCTTAAATATTTAAAATTCTTCAAATTAAATTGTTTAAATTTAATAATTTAAACTCTTTTTCTCGAAAAATGTAAAATTGAATAAATATTATACCAAAAATATATTTCCTCATATGTATAAGTTATTCACATTCATGTTGATAATTTTAAAAATGTTCATATTTATTTCGGGATAAAGCTAAATATAGTACTCATTAATAAAATAAAAATGGCCATTTTGTAAGTATTAATCCTAATCTCACTAACTATCATTAAAGTGATCTGTTTCTATATCATAGAAATCTATGTGATAAATACTTTTCGTTTATATTTTTGTAATATGTTCATACATCATTCACATTTTTAATAGAGCATATAAATAACTATCTAAGTACGAAAATAAGCTAGTATTTAGGTACATAACCAAAAATGATTTCAATGCGTTTTATATCCTTTTTAGTCTTAAATCTTAACCAATAACTGCTGTGTATGTAAATTTCAGTTGTTCCAAGAATTACCTTATATACTCCTTATGTCAAAGAGCTTAATTTATTGTGAAATATAGCTTCATTGTTTGATTGTTTATTAACATCGTGTTTAGGAGCATCACGAGGTTGTTGTTGACGAATCTATTATTTTTAAACCTTGGTCAATCGCCGAGGATGACACCTTTCAGATAGCCCCACACTCTTCTTACTTCCACACCATCTCGACGTGCGAACAATGAATCTCGACAGTTTTAATGAGCATCAGCCCCGCTACATGACAGATTCTTAGTAGAATTATGACTCAAACCTACGGTATTATTAACACCGATCTTGAGCTGGCTATCATGATTACTTGGATACTGCAGCTTAAATTTCAAATATTGAATAAGACTTTTACTAGGCTTGAAATCTCAATAGAGGTAGTTAATAAAAAATGTTTTACTTGCTTATATTTACTTTAAGATTAACTAATCTTCTTTATTGGTTTTGTCTACCTAAAATATCCAGAACATGATTGCGATGTGTTCAGATCCACGTCCAATTAGTTATTCTAGCATGCATCATATTTAGTAAATAAGAGCAGTAGATTGAACATTTTAATCACTTAAATAATATAAAACAGTTCCTTTGCATTTTTCTTAACGTTTAAATTAAAATAAAATTGTGATTGCTTATTAATGTCAGACTGCAAAGCAACACGAGGGCTATTGGCGAAGGACCTCGTAATTTCAAACCTCTGTCAAATGACGAAGGCAACATCTGAGCTGGAACTTTCCTCTTCAAACTTTCACACCCCTCCTGAAGGATGAATTTGGACCTAGACCAGATTTAATGTGCATCAGCTTACGGCAGGTCTTTAGTGGCAACAGGGCTGGAACCCATAATTCGACTAAAGCAGGTTAGGCCATGAGTCTCCGACCATAAGTACTTAGCTATCGTGGCCCCATGTTTATTATAAAATTTAGTAAAATGAAATATGAATATTAATCTAGACTAGAGCTGTTTTCAGAAATTTCATATACAATATTAAATCATTTATAAGAACATCATATTCTTTAGAATTAATATAGCATTCTTTTAGAATTTACTGGAGGATCATTTGATTTTAGAATCTTGTATATTACCATATGCTTTTAGAATTTAATAGAATATTATATGCTTTTATTATTCTATATCTACAATATCATAAATGCATATTTAGGTTCACAATTTATCAATAATTTCCAAATTATTTTATTCAGTCTCGTACTCACCTTTATTTATTTTTCTACAAAATTGAAATTTATATGCAATTAGTTAGTTAATAATAAATACTTTATACAGTTTTCACTAAAAAATGCTATCAATAATATATATTTATTGTTGTCTAGCAAAATTTTACTTTTCATATGAGGCATAAAAGCAAAATCTGGGATATTTGCTTGGTTGTATTCAAACCGTAATATTTATTTTTGAGATTAAGTCAATATAAGAATGATTTTTTTGTCCCATAAATGACATAATTGTTAACGAAACAAAATAAACTTACCTTCTTCACACAGAAAGTCTCTTGCTTTACAAACAATAGTTTTATTTCATTAAGTTATACGTATAGTTAAAAAATGTTACATTTAATCAAGGAAACGTATGTAAATATACAGTTAATATTTAATTAATTAATTAGTATTAATTGATGCTTAAAGTATAATGAAAAGGAAGATAATTATAAGAAATAAATCTTTGTTTTATATTTTTAATTTGAATTAAATTAACATTTTACTTTTATTTTTAATTTTCGTGATTGATTTAATCAGAATTAATAAACCGTACAATTATATTACAAATTTTACAATACAGATGTTGAGGATTCATCCATTTAGGACTGCCTTATAAATAATTTTCAAATGCACATTCATACATTTAATTAAGAATAATTAACTAGAGATACTTTCACAAAATAATAACCATACAAAACAAAAGTGAGATTCTTCCATAATACTGTTAATATTATGAGGCATTTAAATAAACTCGTGGACTCTAATTATGGATTCAAAATTTTAACTATCAAAGGAAGCCTTTATTTTCAATTACGCTCTACAATTTCTAATATCTATCATATAGTGAAGATGTAATAGTTTCTTTAAAAACTCAAAAGGGTAATACTTATTTCCATTTTTTTTATTTTGCTCTATTTATATTCAATTCTTAAAATAAATCAGTAATATATTTTAAATATTGTAAACGTTTTATTTTAGTATTTGACTATTTCGATATACATTTATTTATTTTTTTTATTGATAATCAGACTTGTAAAAAAAACTTGACTAAATTCGAGGAGTTTCCTAAGTAGTTAATATAACTTATCTCCTAGAAATTTCTTGACATTAATGTACCTGAGGGTATTAGTTCTGTCTTATTTCAAACTGAAATTTTGACGGTTGTAATAAACGCTGTCTCTGTAAATATTATATCTCTCCTCTTTATGTTTTTAAAAGAATTTTGGTTTTTACATCACATTTTCACTTTAAAATTTAATATTTTGGGAAGTATTTCGCTTTGCTGGTAAAATGGCCCAAAAAAGTAATAAAGTCACGTTCCTATGTTTCTCTAAATATTCTTTTTGTATTAAGTTTAACTTCATTAAAGCAAATGGAGGAATAAGAAAGGAACAAATTTGGTATTTTATGAACAGAATTTTATTTCTTATTGAAATGAGTTAAATATATTATAAAAGGAGCCAAGTTCATATCTCATCTTCGTTCTCAGAGCTGCTCGGCAAATCCCACTTATTGCTTTGATAACATTCTATTCAAAGAAGTAGATTCATATGTTGATTAATTTTGAAATAATCTGTAAAAGAAAGACAAGAGAACAGAACAAGATGAGTTTGTTATAAAAATTTGGTACAAACACGGTTACTTTTCAACATAATCATCGTGAAGATTCAGATTTGTTAAACGGAGAACAAGCTTTCTTTTCCTCTCTTCGAGGAACGTTACTATCAGTAATATGAGATGGACTTCGAACCTCCATTCCTCTTTTTTTTGTTTTCAGTGGCTCTTCGTTCTTCATAAAGTTTGACAATAATCATCTACTTTGATCATTAGTCCCCGGTTCCATAAACTCTACAATCAAGGCACCTTTTTAGTTTCGAAATCTCGAAGCCATGACCATGCAGCAAATGAAGGTTTGTTTGAACAGACTTAAATTCTTATCCTCGTTTATCGTGAATGCTGGTTCACCCGTCTTTAAGTTGTCTACATCATTCACGCACAACACTATCACTCATAAAATTTTCCCGTATATTCGGTTCCCTTTTCAATGAATATTTTTTTATTTCCAATGGCAAGGAAAAATACAAACATAAAAGCTGGAACAGATTAAAGAAGTGACCGAAATCATTGCCTAAATCATTCTCTACCACGCCAGAAAAGCAACGTCGCCATGAAAGGATGCTCATCGACGCAGGAAGTCTCTATTCATTGGATCAGCCCAATTATTGAGAGGTGCAACTAAGGCTCGTAAAAATTCTAATCCGATGGAGATGCATACCAGGTTGTCATGACCCATTATCTTTTTTGGTTGTGACTAACCACCAGCTTTGCATTGCTGAACAATTCGAAACTTGGCGAGAATGGGGGCGGAAAGACATGCTGAGAAACACTGCCGATAACTGAAGACCACTTTGCCGAAACAAGAACGTTGCCAGAAGTGAACCAACGAGGAGGTAGATCTACATTGCACCTCCTTTTCGGTGAATATCAGCTACATTATTTTTTCCCGCAAGAAGGAAACGAATATAATCACGCAATTAGCACTTGGTGGTATCATTAATTGCTCCATCTATGTTTATGTGCCTACAGCTTAATTTTAAATCATTAGATAGTATTTGTTATAAAAGAGTTATAGTTAGGCACATGCGCAGTCACCCACCATGCATTCCCACTTCCTACCGTTTGTCTGGTTACTGAGAAACTCTATCGGAAAGTTGAAAAAAATCGCCCCTCCTGTAATTAATTCTTATTGTGAAAAATTATATATACAATTCTTAGCATTCTTAATATAATCTACTAGTAATTATTTATTGAAAAATACTAAGCATTGTATTTTAATATATAATGATTTTTTTACTCTGTTCATTAGAAAAAGTTTATAGTCTTGGGCTGACTGTCCTCCATTGTTTAAGTCTACCGACATCTTTCAGTCCACTTAAACTCAATAAGTTCTTGACTACAATTGAAGATACGCAAGAGCAAGATAAAATAATTTAATTATCTTGTAACTCGCGAATGTCACTTAACTCGCCGAAAGTATATTATAACTAAAAATGAAGACTCAGCTTATCTATTAACTCATTCTGATTCCAACAATTCTCACTAACAGTAACTTTGTAATGAAGCACATAGATTAAGAATCACTTCAATTCTAAAGATTAATGACGATATTTCAATGAAATTTACTAATAATGACAAGCTTGATATTCTCTATTTCCGAAGCACTTTTTTTTCAATTCTATATAATTTATATTTTACTACTATCGATTAAATTCACTTCACTTTTATTTTCATCTAATTTGCTTGATGTCGCATTATTTTGGTTGGGAAGAAATCATTATTTTATGCAATTCAAATTACTTTGAAATCCTCGAGGTTAGTGAAGAGAAATTTATGAACAGCTTATCTTCACAGTCTTAATTAAGAAACATAAATTTTCGTATCAGTTAAAAAACAAGCTTTATGAAAATGGGATAAAAATAGCTTCACCAATCACATAATAATATTTGAAACATGAATATAAAAAAACTCAGTGCAGATTTATCAGTACTTTTCTCTATTCCCATTCTAAAATTAGAAGTCATTTTAAGCTTAAAGCAAGGCATCGATAACAGATCAACGTCTTATTGGATATTAATGTCATAAGATATCCCAAAATTTTTTTTAAAAGTTTAATTAAGAAGTTTTCAAATTTAATGAAGCTTGTAATCTCTGTTTGAATGCATTTATCTTTGGAAATTTAATAGGAAACAAAACATACACAGAAATAAAGCTTATAGGTGAAAATTAATGTATATTTCTGGGGAAAGTGTATCCATTAACGTACAAAATGTTTAAAATATGTTTAGAATTCAATGATCATGTATGTGGGGGAAAACGGCAAAAAGAGCAGTTTTATGAATGAAGTTGTGATTTATATAGATTAAAGTTAACATATGGATGACTCTTTTACTATGAAAATGATATTATGAATAAACTATAGTAATGCACCTAGCAGATTTTGTCGAATAAATATTCCTGACGACGAGACTAAAAGTGTTTACATGGTTTTTCAGGACGACTGGTGTTATTTTGATCTAGTAAGTTTATGGTTACCAGACCAAATTAACATCAGTCGACCTGGAATACCATTTTTCCAAGTTTATGGTTCATTCAAGAGTCACAGGGTTTTCGGAAACCATTAGTTGTACAGTATATGGACATTGGCGGCTGTAATACCCGAATGAGACTTTTTTTTCGTTTTATATTCCAATTATATTTCATAATACATATTCTGCTCCATCTCTGTATGTTTTTCTTGTTATGGAAAACACGTAATAAAATGGATATAGGGTTAGGTGGAATTAGAGTAGGGAACTACAATTTGGCCTCTTTTCTTATTTGAATTCTACTAATTTTAAATAGGAATAAAATTCTGCTCATAAGAATAATAAAGTTGTTTCGTTCTTTTTACAGTTCTATTTTTGCTCAAGTAAAGTAGAAATGAATTTGTCTAGGAAACAGAAAAGTGGCCTATTTATCTACATTGGTCGTACTTCCTTCAAAAAAAATGTTTTTTAAATTTAAAATTTGAAAGTGAAAGCCTAAAGTAAAACCTAATTTTTTAAAAGCTTAAAGAGGAGCTATAACACAAATGTCTACGCATTTTTCATTTTTATTTCCTTTATCACAACCTCCATCATTTCAGTTTTCCAAAAGAAATGGCCATATTATCCTTGGGTACTTTAAATGAAATATTCTTGGTCTCAACGATTAACATAATGCTTTTCTCTTTTATTTTTATTTATGTCATCATTCTTCCCTTTTTTTATTTTTTATTTCATTCCTTCCAACTGTCTGGTACTGAATATTTTTAACATTACGACCTACAAAAACAAGATTTAGAATCATATGCCATTGTAGACTACAATTCAGTTTCACATTATCTTTATTTTAATCCATTTATAAATGTCGAGAACATTTACTATAATCCGAAGTTTTCCTTTTTCCTTTGCATATTTTTATTAAATTATACAGGAAATAAAAGTCCATGTATTTTATCTTCAATAGCATATTTATTACTTGGAAAAACGCAACATCGTTTCAGACTTTTTGAAAAACATGTACACAACCTTTTTAAAACTGGCACACACACACACACACACATATATATGTATATTTACTTTATATAAGTTTTTTTATCAAAGAAATTGCTAATTATCAAATAATGTTTACCATTTTACATTTATTTATTTGCATTCTAGTAGAAAAACTTACATACTCAGATTGTTTTAAGGTATCCTAAAAAATGTTACGCTTCAGTTTATCTATATTACACACACACACACACATATATATACATATGACTCATTATCTATATGCAGTAACATATATATAATATGAGATGTTTTTATTAATTAAAATAGCTAACACATATAAAAATACTTGAAAAAATAGAAATTTGAGGAAATATTTCGGAATTTCTAATTATTAGAACGGAAACTCGACCTATATAAATTATGAACAAGACCAGATGTTCTATTTGTTACAAACATACTTAATTATATGAGAAGAGAAAAATCGATTTGTTATTTAAAGTTAATTACTTTTATTTATAAATAATTTAAAATGATTATAATTAAATGGAAAATCTTGGAATTATGCGAGTAATAATTTATTTTATATAACATTGTTTTATATATATATATATATATATTGCGTATCAGAATTCAATAATAAATAATTGAATCTCACTCATTTTAATCATTTTTTTTTATCTTAGTTATGTTGTAATTCAAGTTTTATTTTCAATTTAAGTTAGAAAATATTCTAAGACATTAGATGATTTCTTGAAGCACCTTTATCTTTTATTGCTTGTCTGAGTCTTATTTTTCAAACATTGTTCTTTTTCTGAAACAGCTGTCTCAAATGTAAACATGCAAAGTTGCTTACATTTGAGATCCGTCCATCATTATGTCTTCATTATTTACTTTTTCGAGATGTGATTTAAATTTGCTCTAAATAGACTTTCCTATATTGGTTCAACTGTATAAAAACAACAAAATGTCCAGGTTTCAGATGACTGCATATTTTTGACATTCTTTATGTTCGAATTATTTCTTTAATCAAACATCTTTCAAAATAATTTTGATTCTTTTTTTTAGAATAATTATCTGATAAGTATCTATATGAATTCTCTTTACATAATTTGGGAATTATTAATTTCTTTGATAATTCATTATTAGAAAGAGAAAATACCTTTAAAAGATAAACAAAGAAAAAAAATAATTATCGAACTAAGTATGTAATGTTAAATACCATGATAAAATAAAATTTGCATTTTAAAAATTGTCAGTTTTTTTTAATTTTTCAGAATTGAAGTAAAACTGTAATTTAAAAATAATTTTTAAAGGGAAAAAGAAAGACTATTTTTCTATTCTTAGAAGTAAAAAATATTGCAAGGAAGGCACACCAAATGTCTTTATATGAAAGCTCTTTCCTGTTACAATACATCGAATATTATTCGAAATTATTCATGTATATAGTTATAAAAATAAACAAAATATATAACAAAACAATAAAGAAATAAAAATAATTGGTAAAACATTAAGTAGTTATATATCTTAAATAGAGTAATGAGAGTAAAAACAATAATAATTAAAGAAATGTAACCAAAAATTACGAAGTAGACAAAATTACGTACAAGAAATAATTTTAGAAAAACTACACATATGTAATATTATATTAAATTGAATTATATAAATTTTGAAGAGCTTAGTTGAGTGATGACGGTAAGAGTTTTAATAACTCAATTAATGTTTCTTGACATTTTGGAATGTGTACTCGTATATTTAGATTTTAATGGATTATTTGAAGTTTAATAGATTTTCGTTTCTTTCATTTATGTTCTATTTAATTAATTTCTGTCAATTTTTTTCCTTCCTTTGCTGCGGAAGCTTAGGTTCTTACTATATTAATATATTAATATAGCAAATGTAATAATTCAATATTTTTGAATTTACTCATTGTTTATATAATTCTAAAAACAATATATAAATATATATATATATATATATATATGAATAAGCATCAATATTACAAGTCACAATAAATCCCAAATATAACAAACTAAGAATATCAATTATATATTTCACAGCATTAAAATATAAACTAAAAATTTAAATAAATCATTGAAAAACTCAATATTTTTGAGTATCAGATGAAAAATATATTATATGTAATCAAACAATCTAAAATTTTAAATATAAAAACCAAAAATAAAAGAATTTGAGAAAGAACCTGAAAATTTAGTCGAAATAATGTAATCAATATAATTTCATATTTAGGAATGGAATAATATATTTTTATAACTGTAATTACTGATCAAATATCATACTTCAGTGAACTAAGCTATAAAAATGTAAGAAAACAAACAAAAAAACCTGTAAAATTCAGAAAATCAACCCTAGAAGACAGAAGTCAGACATTGAGATCACTTCAATTAAACTACAAACAAAACATTACTTAAAACTAAACATTTAAAATATTATAAAACCAACTGAAAATCTAAATAAAAATAAAAATATTAACTAAACCAAAAATTAATTTAAAAAAAGTAAGTATTCTTTCACAAAATATAATATAAAAAAAAATTACTTGTTGCACGTCATCAGATATAATGCTGAAACGTTTTAAAAGACAAAAAAAAAAAAAAAAAAACAGAAAAGAATACTTTTTTTAAATTAATTTTTGTTTAGTTAATATTTTTATTTTTTATTTAGATTTTCAGTTGGTTTTTATAATAATATTCTTAAATGTTTAGTTTTAAGTAATGTTTTGTTTTGTAGTTTAATCTAGCTTTTGATCTCAATGTCTTGACTTGTCTCTAGGGGTTTGATTTTTCTGAATTTTACAGTTTCTTTGGTTTGTTTTCTTCTTTACATTTTATAGCTTAGCTCACTGAAGTATGATATTTGATCAGTAATTACAGTTATAAAAATACATTATTCCATTCCTAAATATGAAATTATATTGATTACATTATTTCGACTAAATTTTCTGCGGTTCTTTGCGCGCTGCGCGCCGGCGGCGGCGCCGGCAAAAAAAGTCGCCAAATGCGCGTAAGCAAACGCTGTATGTTTACGCGTAGTTTTGCCAGCGCTGAGCGCTTAAGCGCAGGTACGCGCTACCAGCGGCGGCAGCGGCAGGCTGCTGCTTTTGCAGGCGCTGCCAGCGCGCTGCTGGCGGCAGCGTAAAAGCAGCAGGCAAAGCAAAAGGCGCGGCAGCAAAGCAGTTTTTCTTTAAAGCTATGCCGCGCGGCCAAAGTAAAAATGGCATGGCGGCGCGGGCGAAGTATGCGCGCTTGCCGGCGGGCTTGCGGCGGTTTGTGCGTAAGCGGCAGCGAAGATTATCAAAGAAATTAATAGTTTCCAAATTATGTAAAGAGAATCTATAGATAATTTACTCAGATAATTATTCAAAAAAAAGAATCAAAATTATTTTGAAAGATGCGTTTGATTAAAGAAATAATTGAACATAAAGAATGTCAAAAGTATGCAGTCATCTGAAACTCCGGACATTTTGTTGTTTTTATACAGTTGAACCAATATAGGAAAGTCTATTTAGAGCAAATTTAAATCACATCTCGAAAAAGTAAATAATGAAGACATAATGATGGACGGATCTCAAATGTAAGCAACTTTTGCATGTTTACATTTGGAGACAGCTGTTTCAGAAAAAAGAACAATGTTTGAAAAATAAGATCAGACAAGCAATAAAAGATAAAGGTGTCAAGAAATCATCTAATGTCTTAGAATATTTTCTCTTAACTTAAATTGAAAATAAAACTTGAATTACAAATACAACTAAGATAAAAAAAAATGATTAAAATGAGGAGATTCAATTATTTATTATTGAATCTGCTAGATACGCAACATATATATATATATATATATAAAAACAATGTTATATAAAATAAATCATTATCCTCGCATAATTCCAAGATTTTCCATTTAATTATAATCATTTTAAATTATTTATAAATAAAAGTAATTAACTTCAAATAACAAATCGATTTTTCCTTTCCTCATAGCACTAAGGAAAGAGAAAGAGAAAGGAATATGGTAATTGTAACAAATAGAACATCTGGTCTTGTTCATAGCACTCTATATAGGTCGAGTTTCCACTTAATAATTAGAAATTCCTGAACATTTCTCAAATTTCTATTTTTCAAGTATTTTATATGTGTTAGCTATTTTAATTAATAAAAACATCTCATATTATATATATGTTACTGTACATAGATAAATAGTCATATATATATATGTGTGTGTGTGTGTGTGTGTAATATAGATAAACTCAGCTTACAAAATTTTTAGATACCTTAAAAATTACCTGAGTATTACGTTTTTCTACCAGAATGCAAATAAAATAACAAAATGGTAAACATTATTTGATAATTAGCACCTTTGATAAAAAAACTTATATAAGGTAACATACATTTATATGTGTGTGTGTGTGTGTGTGTGTGTGCCAGTTTTAAAAGTTTGTGTACATGTTTTTCAAAAGTCTGAAACGATGTTGCGGTTTTTCCACAATAAATATACATTGAAGATAAATACATTGACTTTTATTTCCGTATAATTTAATAAAAATATGTTAAAAAAAAAGGAAAACTTGATTATAGTAAATGTTCTCGACATTTATAAAATGGATTAAAATAAAGATAATGTGAAACTGAATCTGTAGTCTACAAATATATTATGATTCTAAATCTTGTTTTTGTAGGTCAATGTTAAAAATATTCAGCACCACAGCTGGAAGGAAATGAAATAAAAAATAAAAAAGGGAAGAATGATGACATAAATAAAAAAATAAAAAAAGAGAAAAGCATTATGTTAATCGTTGAGATCCAAGAATATTTCATTTAAAGTACCCATGATTAATACGCGCAAAAGCGGCGTGCGCTTTAAAAGCAAGCGGCAAAGTGCGCGGCGGCGCGGCGGGTAAAAGCGGCAAGCGGGTATGTAAAGTAAAGTGCAGTGCAAAGCTGCTTAAGCGTGCAGGCGCTAAAATGAAAAAGTCTCTATCTGCATTACAGCCATTGTCCATACTGTACAACCACGGTTTGGAAAACCTCCTGTGACTTTGGAATGAACCATAAATCTTGGAAGGGCCGAGAAGCTCTTCAGGTCGACTGATGATCCACTGGTCTGGTAACCATAAACTTGGCCAGGATCAAAAAAAATAGTAATGCCAGTCGTCCTGGAAAACCATGTAAACACTTTAGTCTCGTCGCTCAGGAATTTGATTTATTCGACAAAATCTGCTAGGGTGCATTACTATAGTTTATCATAATTATCATTTCTATAGTAAAAGTGTCATCCAGGGCGTTGAATCTTTTAATCTATATAAATTTGGCAACTTTAATATAAAACTGCTCTTTGCTGTTTCTTCCCCACATACATCTATGATCACGCTGAATTCTAAACATATTTTAAACATTTTGTACGTTAATGGATACACTTTCCCAGAAATATACATTCATTTTCACCTATAGTTTTATTTCTGTGTGGTTTTGTTTCATTAAGTTTCCAAAGATAAATGCATTCAAAACAGAGACATAAGCCTTCATTAAATTTGAAAACTTCTAATTAAACTTTTAAAGAAACAAAATTGATTTTCGGATATCTTATGACATTATCCAAGCACAAGACTGCTGGATTCGTTATCGATGCCTTGCTTTAAGCTTAAACACTTAATTTTAGAATGGGAATAGAGAAAAGTACTCTGATAACGGTACTGAATTTTTTTTATATTCATGTTTCAAATATTATTATGTGATTGGTAGCTTTATTTGCTTCCATTTTCATAAATGCTTGTTTTTTTAACTGATACTAGAAAAATTTATGTTTTAATTAAGACTGTGTGGAAGATAAGCTGTTCATAAATTTCCTTCTTCACTTAGTCTCGAGGATTTCAAAGTAATTTGAATTGCATAAAATTATGATTTCTTCCTAACCAAAATAATGCGACCTGGCAAATTAGATAAAATAAAAGTGAAGTGAATTGTTTGATAATAGTAAATTATAAATTTGAAAAAAAAGTGCTTCGAAGAGAATAATATCAAGATTGTCATTATTAGAAAATTTAATAGAAATATCGTAATTAATCTTTTTAGTATTGAAGTGATTCTTAGTCTATGTGCTTCTATTACTATGTGCTTCAAGTTTCTGTTAGTGAGAATTGTTGAACTAGAATGAGCTAATAGAAAGCTGAGTCTTCATTTTTAGTTATACACACTTCATGAGTTAAGGACATTCTCATGAGTTACAAGATAATTAAATTATTTTTGTCTTGCTTTTGCGTATCCTACGCATGCAGCGTACGCTGCGCTGCTGGCGGCGCGGCAACGTGCCGCTTTGCCGTTTCGCTTTAGCAGCTGCAAAAAGGCGCGGGCTTCGCTGGCTGTTTTGCGCGACGGCCAGCAGGTACGCCGGGCGGCGTTTCGCGGCGCGTGTAGCGATGCGCCGGATGCCGCTACTGCCGGGCGTTGTGCTACAGCAAAAGCAGTTTTACAAACAGCGCGGGTATAAAGGCGGCACAGTATGCGCGTACGGCGCCGGTAGCGTAAGTTTGTTGTTCTTTCGCTGCATGGCTGCGGTGGCTTCGAGATTTCGAAACTAAAAAGGAGCCTTGGATTGTAGAGTTTATGAACCGTGGGACCAATGATCAAAGCAGATTATTTTCATTATTGTCAAACTTTAAGGAAGAACTAAGAGCCATTTGAAAAACAAAAAAAAAGAGGAATGGAGGTTCAGTCCATTCCATATTACTGATAGTAACGTTCTCAAGAGAAAAGAGTTCTCCGTTTAACAAATCTGGGAATCTTCATGATGATTATGTTGAAAAGTAACCGTGTTTTGTACCAAATTTTTATAACAAACTCATCTTTGTTTTGTTTTCTGTCTTCTTTTTACAGATTATTTGCAAAATTAATCAACATATGAATCTACTTTGAATAGAATACACAAAGCAATAAGTGGACGGCTGAGCAGCTCTGAGAACGAAGATGAGATTATCATTGTTTGCACGGCTTTCAAGAAGAGTCGGTATTCTTTTGATGTAACAATTTTAATTTTTGAGGGGATGATTCAGTAATTGAAGAAATGTAACGCACTGTTGTTAGGTTCTGTAAAATTTTTAAATGTTTTTAATACTAGATATACATATGTGTTTTATATCTATTTTTACTGAAGTGAACTGTTTAGGCTCGTTTAACGAAATTGAAGTGTCTAGCAAAAAATTAATCTAATTCAATTTTAATGAACTATTCATTATTTAAAACTTCCTTCAAAGCACTTACATATAAAATTTGTTTTTCAAAATTTTTCAACAAACATTTTTATTGCGTTTAATACAAAGACTCTTACGTCTGTTTCTATTGTAAGATGCTTGAAATTAGCCATTCTTCTGTGTGTCATTATTATGAATTTCAGCCACTGGATTATAAGTGTTGTCGACTTTGTTTTTAAAGCTGTGCCTTGGTTCTTCTGCCGTTAGAAAAAAAAATCTTTCCGTGAGAAGTTTTCTTTATACACAATCCAAGCTTGGATAGCATCTAAGTCTAAGACATTATAGAACATTTATAAAAGCTCCTTTCTGATTGGTTTGTTTTATTAATGTCACACTAGAAGCAACACAAGAGCTATTGGCGACCAGCCTCGTAATTTGGAACCTCGGTCAAGTGATGAGAACGACACCTGAGCTGGCTGCCCCCTCTCCTAACTTTGATAATGTTACAAATGTTTGTGGTAACTTTGATAATACCACATTTGATAATGTTAAATCAAGGGATGAATGGAAAAGAGGAATTAATACTTACGTATATTTCATTACGGGATTAAAAATCGACTGTATTGAAATGTATTATTTAATACACACACACATATACACACACACAGACATATATATATATATATATATGTAAAACTGGTATCAAAAGAATATGAACTTGGCTCCTTTTATAATATATTTAACTCATTTTAGTAAAAAAATAAATTCCTGTCTATAAAAGTAAAATACCAAATTTATTCCTTCTTATTCCTCCATTTGACGAATAAAGAAATCCATTACTACAAAAGGAATTTAGAAACATAGGAACGTACTTTGCTACCTTTTGGGCCATTTACCAGCAAAGGAAATACTTCCCAAAAAATACATTAAATTTTAAAGTGATAGCGGCGGCAGCGCGCTACGGGCGCGCTGCTGCCGCCAGCCAGCGCGGTAAACGGCCTGCGCGCAGCTTTGCGGCGGCAATGTTCTTTACCAGCGTATGCTTTATGCCTGGCTTAAGGCGAAAAGGCTGGCGCGGCGAAGCAAATTTTAAAAAGTAAGTAAAAAAAAAAA
>BMAW01021082.1:87249-233048 GCA_019974015.1 Nephila pilipes | reverse complement strand
TTTCACAAAATATAATATAAAAAAAAATTACTTTTTGCACGTCATCATATATAATGCTGAAACTTTTTAAAAAAAAAAAAAAAAAAAAAAAAAAAAAGGAAAAAAAAGAAAATTTAGTCATAAGGAAACTAACAATTTGCAAATAAATAGATAAACTAAGCAATACTATTAACAAAATTTCTAAATACATATAAAACACAACACAAATTCCTTACATTTGCTGCTCTCTTACCAATTCTATATATTTATATATATATATGTTATATATAAATATATATATATATATATATATATATACATATATATGTATAGATTTTCTTTTAAATAGTACTATTTAATTAATTTTCTTAAAACAGTCAAAGAGCTAATTTCATTTTTGTAGAATTGCATTATTGTAGCAGAGAGAGAGATCATTTCCACACAGCGGAAATTACACAACTCCACTGTTGGATACAGATTATGACAGCATGAGTGTAAAAACAAGAGTAAGAAAGAGAGAGAGTTTCGCTGTGTTTTTAGTTATATAATAGGGACATTTCACTACAAACGTTATTGAACATGTGATGTGAATGGAGGAACTTCGAGGGAATCTAAGTGCAGACGTAAAATCTGATAGGGATCATCCCTACAGGTCTAAAACGTGGGAACCTGCTGATTTTGCAAATTGTAAGAGCGCGTAATTGCACAAATAAAGTTAAAAAAGGATTGATAACAGGACTGATTAATAATGAACGCTTTACTTTTAAATGAGAGAATGGGAAAAATTAGGAAATTAAATTATTATTGTGAGAAACTTAGAGGAATTAATTTAGATCATTATATATATATATATATATATATATATATTACATATGTGTGTGTGTGTAATATATACATATATTATATATATGTGTGTGTGTGTAATATATTCATATATTATATTCTTTAACTCACAATAGTAAGGAACACATTCTGATTTTCTGATACCATTCCAATTTAGCGTTTAACTTATGCAATCAAGCGCTGTTAAAATCTGTACAATCAGTTTTCCCACGGATTCCGACCTTTAGGCAATATCCCTACTAGACTTTGTGTTTGCCTCTGAGATCCCCGGAAATCTCTCTATCTAATACCATGACCAGAAATCCTTGCATATAAATTCTCTGCCAGGAATATTTCTCTCTTTTTGACCTCTATGTCAGAACCATGCAATTAGTTTCTAATGTAATCTGTAACTCACTGAAACGAATGGACGTAGTATGCGCTACTGTCATCGCAAGAAACATGTAATTGCATCTCTCTCACTCAACATCAGTAAATGAATATTTTTGGAAATGGTTTTGTTATTCCAGTCATAACTTCTAATGTCGTTTTTACTTATCCTTTAAATTTATTTGTGTAACACCCCCACACAGAAATATATATATGACACACCTGTAGCAGATACTAGACAGTAATAGCAAAATCAGAGAAACACAGCACAGTAACACAGGTATTAGTGAATAGTGACACAAATACAGGAACAAAATAGTCTTTTTACTGACAGTCAAAGTTGTATCAGCCACGTTCAGATCACTAGCTTACTAAATCTCACTACTCACAAACATCCACAGTAATATAACATACTGCACCTCCAAGGCCATCTCCTCCATCTCCCAGGAGACAATAATGTTGTAGAGGCAAAATTATTTTTTTAGCTTTTGTTTTTACAGATTTATTCTGGAAAATATTTTTGATTTTTAATTTGATTTGAAAGATTAATTTTTCTGATTCTTTTCAATTTGCAATTATTAGATTATAACAATTGTTTAAAAATATGTTTTGTTGATGGAGATAGTTTTGCCAATATCTCTAGAATAAGCCGGTTTAACAGTCTAAAGACAGTTACAACTTCAATTATATTATTTTCAGTTTTAACTTCAATAACTTTTTGGACTTCATAAGTTCTTTTCAATTTTTTTTTTTATCTTTTTTTCTTTTTTTGATTTTTCGGAATTTTTTTTAATTTAATTTACTTCGTGTTTAATTTGCAATTTTTCTTTCCCAGTAAAATTGTTTTTGTATTATCTTTCTCTTGATCCTTCTCTTGATTTTACATTTATATAACTTTAACTTTAAACTAACTTTTTTAAATTTACGAATTAAAAAATATGTCTTATTCACTCCAATATATATATATATATATATATATATATAAAATAAAAAGGTAAGACAATACTCCTGAAATGTATATATACGTGCGTGTATTTTCTCTGTTTATCAAAATTTTTGGCTTTCTATTACTTTGCATTGTTTTAAATTACTTTGATTCTAAACCAGTTTATTATGTTTATTTAGAATTTTAAATTTTAGGTAATTTGATTATATTTAAATAAATTTTTGAATGATGTTCATAAGTACTATTTAAACAAATTTTTGGTCATATCTTTAAATGTTTGGTATTTTCTGTTTGTTGTTTTTATCTTAAGTAGTTTTTAAAATTTTTTTATATTATCTACATATGCATATACATATTTACATTCAGGAGTGTAGAAAATTGCACATCAAGATGGAAGCGAGTTACTATCGCGAAACTTTTCAAAGTCGTTGAATGGTGTCCAGTATGAAAATTCTGTCATCACGTATGGCCACACAACCTGCAGTCAGGGAGTAGATCATATGTAAACCGGCGCAGAGTTGTAAATTCATAAACGTAAGTATCCCATTCCGACTCTAGGAGGACTTAGTAATCGAAGAATGGCAGATATTTTAAGAGCGCATGATAGTATAAAATGATAAATTGGAATGGTGACAGAAAATAAGAATGAACTCTTTACTGCCAGTTGATAAATAGGAAAGTTTATTAAATTAAATTACTTTTTTAAAATAATATACGTATGTATGTATGTATGTATATTCAAATAGACAAAAGTACATTAAAACAAGCGAAAAGGAATGAAAACTCTAAATTTAACATCAAGCAGTTATAATATAAAAGTTGGAACGATAAAAGTATAACACTAAAGCCAAAATAAAAAGTATTAAAAAATGTAGTCAAATGTTATTTAAAAATAAAGTACTAAGAGATATATGGATTACAAAACTAATCGCGCTAAAAACTCAAAAAAGTGACCTCAAAATACAACAAAGAAATTTTAAATCCCTTACAAATAAAAAAAAAAATTGGAAATAAAGTTACTTAATACTGCTAGTGATTTAAGGCATCATAGTGATACCTTAAATCACTAACAGTAGCTATAGTATTTGTTTGACAATAAAAAGGAAATAAGTAAAATTAATTTCAGGATCCAAAGAAAAAAAACTCCATTCAAAGAGAAAAGAGCCTTAACCAAATTTTTCCTTAACTTGAAGTATAAAGAACCAAAATACAAAGCATTAAAACAAAGTAAGCAATAAAATTATAAAAAAAATGAATTAAATAAAAAGATATCTCACATGTAATTCAACCCCCATTGAAAAAGTTTAGTCTTCCAAAGTTATGGAAGACAGATTCCCTTCAAATGTTTGTTTCTTAAGATGAATATTATACTCATCTTACCGAACTAATCGAGTTCGAGTCTGTTGTGGCTTTTGATTGCTCACTTTTCAAGCTTGCTGTACTTTTACGACCTGCCATTCTGGCAAAGCATGAAAACTGAAGCGGAAGTGAACTCAAGTCCTTCTGCAACCGCTATTTAAGGTAGCACTGGAAAGCAAACAGAGTGAGAGAGAGAGAGAGAGAAGAATTTCTGAGAATGTTACCCGGTTCTTTCTTCATCTTCAGGTTATTATCTTACATGTTTTCCTCTATTTAAACTTCCTTACCATTTTTAACAAACACTTGTTGTTAGAATTTTCGGTAGCCGATCTTTCCGTGTAATCTTTAAATACTTTCTGATTAGAAGTCCTCGCGCGTTGGTGACACCCAACCTCACAATAGTGACAAACCATATTATTGTACCGGGCGTCATCAGTTTTGACTTTGGCTTCTTGGGGATTTTTCTGCTCGACATTTTGAAGACTTGCGCCTGCTATTTCTTGTGCTTCGTCTTTCCTATAGTGTTTTATTTTCTTAGCACATCAAGAGTATATTAGGTGGCTTCTTTCTTTTTACGTCTAACAACCCTTGAATAAAATGGCCCTAGAAGTAAATTCCTAGTTCCTCTTACCCCATTTTCTGGATATCATGCCAATGGACATGGCTTTCGCATACTTGCTCACTCACTCGCTGATCCTTTCCAGTTGATTTCCCAATCCATCTATTTTAACTTCGCATCTCTCCCTAAAAAAGCCACTCCATCCAAGTATGACATGAAAATTCAGTAAAAATCCATAACTTTGTTCCCATTCGAGATTTTGCCAAGATTCCAGAACTTTCTTTAATTTTATGTATGTCACCAACTCTAAAACGGTCGCCAAATATGTTACCAAAATTAAGGGATCATTATTTAAATTTTCCTTGGATAACTGATGTAAACTCTGGAAAAACGCATTACACTAGCTGCAAAAAATTATCATACTTCAAATTGAATTGCTTGATGGGAGACCACTGCAGTTGGCTTTATTTTTCCTAAACTTTGAGGAACTTTCTCTTCGTCACATATTTCATCACTTTGTTGGTGTTAATATAAAGACTAACACATTCTGTGGGATGATCGATAAAAAATTGGTTGACTAGGAAAACCTTCTGCAGGTTCGCTTAGTACGTTTTGATTGTTATAATCTTCAAGTTAACAGAAAATACCGAGCAACGATAATCTACACCAGAGGCTATAGTAAAGTTTAAATTTTACAAAAAATATTCAAGATATCTGAATAAGATTTATTCTTCATATTTATTTATCCTTATGCACATGATGTAGTAAACGAGAGTTATTCATGTTGATTTGTTGGATTTCAGGAAGTCGTAGGTTGAAGTAACTTACATTACGGAGTTCAATCTTCTGAATTTTACAATGACGGCCTTCAAAAAGTCAAGAAGCTGTGTGAGAAATTTTTGGATGGTGACCATGTAGATAAGTCTTAAGAGTAATAAATAAAAAGCAAGTTTCCATATCGAATATTTTTAACAATAATTAAAATTTTACGATAACCCAGGATAATTAAAACCTTACGATACCCACAGATAATAATTTACAATACTACGAATTATTTAAATCTTTTGTTTCCTGAGACCAAACCATTGAGCCAGAATAGCTGCAATTTACAACACTTTGTGAAGAAGGATCAATTAATATGCAGAATTAATCAGAATGACTTTTCAGAAATATTCAAAATATTACAACATCCCCTTATACTTAGTTCTTATTTCTGCTTCTATGCATGTAGATACAGTGTTAGAAAATGCTCCTATTCATGATCCCTGTTCATTTTCCTATTCTAAAATATTGACGAAGACAAATAATGTTCTCAGAGTATACAGCACTATGGAAATTAGGAATTTGATGCATTTGTTTTGAAATGTTATGTGCTTTTCTGGTTTAAATTTAGAACCAGTAATAATTTCCTAAGCGGTCAAGCATAGCTTTTGAAGCTTTTGGAAGAAAATTTACACTTAGTTATCAACCTATTAATTCTGGAAAACACCCTCTTTACTCCCCCCATACAGTTGCCCCGTAAAATGATTGTGGAGGAAAAGAGACCTATCACAGGACTGAATTGCAGCCTAGAGTTCAAAGAACGATCATTTTCAAAGGAAGGGTGGGTAATTGTTTTGACTCTGGGGCCCCTTTGTGGAAGCAGAGGTTATTGACACACTGCATTTCTTAAAATAATTGCAATCATTAATTAACTTTTAATTTCAGAAATGTAAAAAATGTACCATAAAATTCAATAAATACAAATTAAATAAAATAGTGGCAGTTTTATTCAATTTATACATTGTGCTAATTTCATATCATGTATAGTCGCAAGAAAATTTGATTTTATTAAACTGATTCTGAAATTCATTTGTAGCTAAAGATAATATGAAATAAGATACACTTAATAGGGCTCATTTATCTTACTAGAGGAAAGGTACCCTATCAACTACATTTTACTGAAACAGGGATGAGATTGCGTGTAGAAATCATCCTTACAACCAGCAAGTTAATGTCTGTCAAAGAGCATCTATATTTACCCAAATGGATCTTCAAGCAAAAAAAAAGAAAACAATTGCTCACAAATATAAATAAACCCAAATACGGAGAACATTTTTTGGCATATATAGAAGTTTTTCAGCAGACAAAAATTTATAAAAACCAATTAATGCCACAACATTAAGCACTTCTCTTACTGCATGATCTGACGGTATGTCAAAACGTTCAAGCTGCAGCTCATCATGTGCTGTGTCAATTTCAGCAGTTATTGGATGAACGAGTGAATTGAATCAAGGCTTCTTTTCGTAAAGTGCTGAAATCTTGTCACCTTGTCCTCCAAACTTTACAGATGATCACTAATTACAACAGAAAAACTTCCATGCACTTTCTATTTTCTTTATATGGGGAAATGATAAAAATTGCCTCCAACTACTTACTTTGAAAAATGACCCAGTTTTGCTTTGAACGGTTTTATGTAGGGGAAAGAAGTCTCAGTTCAAGGCTGATTTTTCTGACTGTCTGGTAGCTATTTGTCCACCCCTGTTCTAAGAGAATGAAGAATGACTCTTCGAAACTTCATCACATCCAAAATCGGTTTTGAATGTTACTGACTGCATCTGATTTGGATTCGGAGTTGCGATTCCCACTCTTCCAATATAAAGAAACATCATAGATGAGGATGTCACAGATTTTAGACGGATAGAAGCATCACTGCAACTTGATTTCCAAAGCTTTTCCTGTCACATAGTCTGTAGGATGCTTGTCAAACTAAAATGTTTCATCCTCCTCCCCACTAAAAATATTGTGACGTTGGGCTATTTGTGATTTCCTTTTCACTTATATTAGGGCCTTAAGGTACTTTTATCAATATTAATTGCATAAAAATTACAAGTTCTTGCAAACCCAAATGAAACGTGATTAGGTAAATTAGATGAAAATAGAAGTGAAGAATGATTTTTAAAACGATCAAAATTAATGGAAAATAAAGGAAGATAGAGGATACGACTTGCTGCCAGAGAATAGTTATTTGGATCGAAACTTTTATATTAGTTTTGCGGATTGAAGAGAATTCTACTCAAAATATTAAACTATGTAGTTATTATTGATGAGAGCTTTTGAATTGAAAATGAGTGAACACATAAGATAAGATTTAAATCATAAATTAGGATTGTGAGTTAAGTTAAGATTCTAGAGAGAGAAGCATTAGATATTTTACAGTGATAGTAACTAAACTGTTTGGTGTTGTACCTTATTGCTTAATATAAATTAATAAGATTTTTCTCAAGTACCGATAAGGAATTGAAGACGCTATAAAATTAACTAAACAAGACACTAATAACAGTATGAAAAAATCGAGAGTCTAGTTATGATGATGATTAATCATTATATTACAATTTATGATTATAAAATGCTTATCATCTACTTTCCTTTCTCTGTGATTAAAATGCCTAAACACGTCTGATCTAACGTTTACTAAAAGCTTAAATTACCCATATGATCGAACCGATCGAGTTCCATTCCTTAACTAGATGAGAGTCCAAGCTTGAACTCTTCCCTTCTATGGTGGTTCTGAATACTCCTTAGCTACGCAAGGCGCTCCAAGATGTCTCCCATTGATAATTTCAATTCACAATCTCTATCACCAATTAACTACGATCCAACTCTGCATTATTCAATTCTTTGCTGCTTATAAATAAATAATTTATTTAATCCATTCACAACACTACATAAGTCAATCTGCATAAGTCACGTTTCATTCATAGGTCGCAATTTTTAATTTCTCAAATTTATTTTAAGGTCTCCAAATTTATTTTAAGGTCAAATTTATTAGTTGAAGAGAAAACAGCGATAGAGCTCATGTCATCAAACTAGTGATTGAAACATTTAAAAAAGTGTACGATTCTGAAGCAAAGGAGGACATCATTAGGAAGACCATTTTATCAACATCTATTATGCTCGAATATTTTCAAAATCTGGTTTTTAAAATATAGTGATTGGGATAAAGTATTGAGTGTACTTATAATATTCTTAAAGATTGGTCCTTATATAGTATTGGAATATTATAAATGAATAATATGGTAACTTTTATTATTAAGGTTTGTTTCTCAAAGACGGAAAAAAGAAGTTGAATAAAATTTAAAAAATACTGCTAATTTTACAAAAAAAAAAAAAAAAAAAAAAAAAATGGTACTTATTTCTGTGAATAGTATTTCTTACCATAGTTTCAATCAGAATCGCTTTCTGAAGTGGTTTCAAGATAAACACACTTTTTTTTCTTTTTTGTGAACATTTTTTTCAAGAACGATAGGGAATAAACCTCAAATTGTATCCGACAGTTTAGCACACTTGTATCCAATTCAGGAGCATTTGTTTAATTCTCAACAAAAAGAAAGTTTACAAAGAATTTTCTCATCCAAGGATTGTTGAGTATTTGGAAAGTGATTATTAAACAAACAACAAATGATCAAGAACAGTTACAGATCTGAAAAAATAATTAAAATAGAAGTATTAAATTACAGTAAATTGTTGACATTGGATAATATATTTCGTTTTACAAAAAAAATCTATATATTAACATGAGCTGAAAAACCTTTAACAATGAAAAAATTTCTTTTTTACAGAAGAAATGTTTTCATTTATTCCAAACAAAATATTTTGAATATACTCCAAAGTTACTAACTAATACTTTAAATGACTATAGCTAACCACGAACGATCAAGCAGTTGTCACAGCATTTTACTATCTTACAAATCTTTTCTGCATGAACTCAGTCGCGCTTAAAAATCATTCAAACTATTATAGCGTTTGGTAGTTCCTCATCGTTAGTGAAGTACTGTGGCCCAAGCCATTTCTTCATGTGGGTAAACATAATCAGAATGAGTCAAGTCCGTATGTAAGGGCACTTTTTAAAAATGCCTTATTTGAATTGGAGCAAAAGGTCTTGCGTTTACTCAACACGGTGAAGATGAATGCTGTAAAGGAGAAACACAACCCTAGATGTAAGCAGACAACGACTTTTTACCTGGATGATACTTTTCATTTTCTTCAAAAGTGTTAAAATAAACTTCAGAAGTGATTGTTGACGGTTCTTTCGAAATTTATTGTCAATTTGTTTGACGAGATTATCAGTCACCTACTCTTTCTTCAACATGAATGTTCTTCATGCTAAGAAAAATCAGAAGCATTAAAGTATTGCATCTTCCCCTTGCGTATTGCATATTTGGCGAAATTTTTCTGTGGCAGGGCCCATTTTGTAATGTTATAACCAGCAAACATGAGACAACGGGAAACCTAGAAGCTTACTGAATCTCATATTGATTTATTGAACAGTGGTTAAGCTATACCAACTACTACTTGCACAGCAATGGAAGTTAATTTCAAAATTAATGTCATATATACGAGGATGGATCAAAAAGTAATTGTATTTTAAGACTGATGGCATTATTAAGTTAAATTGTTATTACCTTGAATGCTACCATTTATTAAGAGCAGCTTAAACAAATCTGACATTGATTCATAAATAAGTTTTAATTTGTTAGGTGTTTGCTGCCAAATACAAATTTTATTGCTGCCTCGTTGAGTTGTCTACTTCAATTTACATGGAGATGCCATCATCAACGATAAATTGATTTATCCTATGCACCGAACACAAAGCTAAAATCAAAACAAAGGGTTGTTTCACACAGAACATGATCTCAACGGTTGGAAAAGTTATGACGTAGAATTTTTGAAGTTCGAAAGGCGTCATAATCATGAATACTAGTAACCGAGACTTAGACAACTGCCTAGTGTGTCATGATTTCAAAATTAGTACCAATAATTTTCGATGCTACGAGTGCCATTTTTTGGAATTTCAAAGGATTTATTAACGCATTTACGTATCAAAGTAATTGAATAAAACAAAATTAAATGCGTATCATAATATAATATGACATTTTTCTTAATGTTCTTTTATCCAGAATTTTTTTTCTTTTCAACATAATTATTCTATGGAAATTTTTTATTCTATATAATTGAAATAATATTATATTTTCAATCGATTGAAATTTTACTTGAGATATGTTTTCAGTTATAACCTCAAAGCAGTTCTTTAATAAGGTTTTATAAAAATATTAATAAGGTTTTATAAAAATATTAATAAGGTTTTATAAAAATATTAATAAGGTTTTATTTCAAAAAAAGTTTACAATTGCTTTATAAGATTAATATATCTAGGCAGATCAAAATGCTATGATGCTTAGGAAGCATTAAGATTAAATACAATGCAACTTATTTACCATTATTACCCTTATAATTTCTCATTGAACGACCCACGAGCATATATATAAATATATATATAGTTATGCGCGATATATTATATATATGATACTGGAAGGAGTGTGGTAAAAGTTTAATTGTAACTAAGAAATAACTAAAGAAATTTGTTCTGGAAATTATTTGTTCGCTATGTACATAATTTTGTAAATTAAAGTACCTAACGTGTAATTTTGCTTAATTTCAGAAAGTTATAGACTGAAGTAACCCTCAATCTAGAGAAGATAGAGTTCAATATGCTCCTCAGTTCTGTAATGTTCGCCCTTGATAGGTCAGGAACGATGAGAGAAGTATATCATCTTGAAGGAAGTGTATGTAGAGAGAAGTCTTACGAATAATAAATAAATAAATTAAATTTTTTTCTACCTACACTATATCGATTGTTTTTAGTAATAAGACTTTACCATAACCCATTAGAATAACTAAATCTTCACTATAGTGCGGGTTACTTTAATATATGGCTTCCTGACTTGAAATAAATCAGCATAAAGTGTTACAATGTGTTACATTATGTACGTAAGGATTCATTAATGTTCAGGATAAATTTTTTTGGATATTTCGTTTACTTTTTAGTATCAATTAAAATTTCACGGTACTCAGTTGTACAATACTTTTCTGGTTTTATCGTTATATAATTAACTGGAATTTATTTTTAAACTAACTGAGAAATTTAGAAATATATCTATTACATATTCAGATTTATTTATCCCCTTTTTATGGACCATTGCATAATATTAAATTTCTTAAATCCAATTAATATGAATTAGATATCACATATGCATTACTTTTTGTATTATTTACATATAAATGACTGAAATATATTCTCTTTAATGAAATAAATAACAATGCTTCTAATTCTATCTAAGATAATCATGCTATATTTGTAATCATCAGATTTTCAATTTTTCTCAAGTACTTAAGGTATGTTACTACATTTGAAGCACTTTTTTTTTATAAAAGAAATTTTTTATCTAACATTCATGTTTCAACAATAATGTACATATAACTATGTTGAGAAGCAGAAAAAATGCAGTTATCTCTTAAACTAATTGAGTTACACCAAAACTTATAAACACCAAATGATTTTACAAATATATATATCACTTTTTAAAATAAAACAAGCTCCAAAATAATTAGTTATATATTTAAAAGCTTTGTTTGAGTTTCACAACAGACCTAGAGATTTACAGAATATTGTGGTAAAATTTCATTTGAGTATATAAAATACGTTTTAAGAAATGATATTTTTCGTTTTCAAAAAAATAAATAACACAGTTTTCCAGAAAATGCAAATAAAGATTATAATGTTTCTTAAAAACTATATATTTACATTAACGCCTTATTTAACCATTAGTGTAAATGTAGAAATAAATGTAAACCATTTTTGAAATCCGAAATATGTGGGCTATAGTAAAAAGTAATACAGAAACTTTCGAACATTTTCACGAAAAATGTGATTTTAGGGTTATATTAGGGCACATATCTTAACGTAAATTTATAAATTCAATTTATTTGATAAACATAATTTTTCTTCTGGCATTAAAACTTCTTGTGTCATTGATGATACCCCATATAAATACGGTCCTTTGCTTATTTCATGTCCATTCAAGTTATCAAACAGATATTTTATGTTTACGTTGTTCACGTGAGCGTTATAAGTCTAAATTTGTTAAAATGAGATCAAATAACAACTTCTTTAAATCTGCACCGTTAATTAAAATCATCCTTTTTTAATAAACATTCTCAAAATATTGTTCGATACTTTTTTGTAGTTTATTCGATTGTAACAAGTTGACAAATACAGCATCATATTGTTTTAATACATCCTTATATTTAAATGGAATGGAAAAAAACTAAACTGGGTGAAATAACTGAGGAAGAAAATAGTTTAAATATATAATGAATAATTGATTTTTTTATTTACATACGTGTATTTTTGCATTCCGTTCAAATATATCATTGTAGTTCACGTATGAAAAAACGAAAGAAATGTCATTCTCTTCATCAAAATTATAGTTTTACGAGACCACTAATTTATCACAGTTCCTTTTCTTAATCCCATATGATATTTTAGATTAAAAATAGATGGAGAAAAAAGAAACATTTCTGTGAATGTATATCAAATAAATCCCAATACTTTAGGATTTCTAGCCTAAATTAAATTCCAAACTAATAAAAATTGTTTCAGTCGATTTCATTGGGTAGCTTCTTGAAAGCTATTCATTACATTTGCAACTACTACAAAGGAAATAAAATAATTAATTGCATGGGCCTATTATTTGATTGAAAAAAATTTAAATACATTAAAAAAATTATTACAGATGGGAAATATTTTTATTCCACAATATATTACGGAATAAATTTACAAATAAGACTTAGCTAAAATGGAGCATAAATAAGTTAATTATACAAAAATCTTCAACATTTTTTGCATTTCAAATTACATATTATACCTCTATGTTTGAGGTAATAAGCATTCTGTCCATTTTTAAGATTTTGCAGAAGAGCAGATTAAAAGGTCATTTTTTTTTCTTTATTTACAACTTGCATGATAATAAATAATTTTTAATAAGCAATTCCACATTTTATATTTTAACAATTGTTTTATAAATTGTAATACATTTTAAACTTTATGTATGATTTCTTACTGCTTTACTCACTACTAATTTAAAACCACCTTTGGCTTACATGTATTTTTGTCTTATAAATATAACTTTAAAATAAACAGTACACAACCATTAAGGTATTGTGCGTGGATGTTCTCTATGTATATAAATTTTTACAGAAAATTAATTTTATTTAAATACAGAAAGGAAAACTACGGATAAAGTAACTCTTATAAATGCTAAGGATTTGCATCTTGCATATCACTTTAAGGTATTCTAGACACTTAAAACTTATGTAATTTCTTTTTCAAAAGTAAAAATTCGTCTTTTTGTAAATGCGCATAAAAAAAAAATTAAAGAATAAAAAATCTATCTCTATCAAAACGTTTTAGTGAAAATATTTTATTCTCCTGTGAGTAATCTTTTGATAACATCGATTAAAATCGGTTACTAAAGTAGGACTAGTTAAGAAAATAATTCAGCTTACCAGGATGAAAAAATTTGAATTAAACTTTTGAAGTAGTTCTGTTTAATCAAGATCCAAAAACACGATAGAGGATGGCACAAGCATTCCGATTCCCGTATTGACGTAACGTTTCCCCTTCGTTTCTTCTTAACAATCTGCTTTTATTACTCACGATTCTTTACTTAGATCCCAATTAATAAGAAATGTAACAAATACCAACTGCATACTTGTTTAATCTTGTGCTAATTTCTGTTGCATTAACCGAATCTGGTATTCTCTCAGTTTCAAAACACGGTGATACAATGCTTTTTCAAAAAATAAAACAAAAATTGAGAAGGGCATGGTAGGGAATGTAAATACCAATTATAATTTTAATGCAGTTAGATAAAAATCAGTCTTTAATGATAAGAATACAATTGCGAAATTATTAACATATAAAAGTTCATGCATTGTCTCATTCAGAGGTGTGTGTTAATCATATTACCATCTTACAAGGAGACTTCAAGTAATCAAAATGTCTTCATCTAGAACAGTATCATGCTTTGCCTTAGCCTTCTTCCTATTACAGTGCATTACAGGTGAGTTCATTTTTAATCTTAATTGCATTTTTGAAGTTTTTAAAGTTTCATAATAACACATTTTTTACGTAATGTATTTCAGATTCCCCTAATGAGCCGTAGTAATTGGAATTCAATTATTTTCATTTTAAATTCAAAATTGTCACATGAAAAATAGGCTTGAATATTTTTCATTCAGCCTGCTACTGTATCCTAAATTAAATATATTGAATACATTATTGTCGTTTTAATTTTCAATTACACTTTTTCTTACAGAGAGTTACTGTTATAGTATCAAAATTAATTGAGAATTGCAAAAGAAGATTAATGTTGTATGTCCAGGTTTACATTTAGCTTAGTAGCTCACGGTTTTATTGTCAGCAGTTTTAAGCAATCCCTTGTAGCTTCACTCCTAAATATTGCTGCTTCAAAATTCGTCTTTATCTTTTTGTAAATTCAGAGTTATCTTTTGTCCTGATAATTTCAAGATTTCCTGTTGAAGGCTGACAAGAATACCTTTATTTTATTGCTTATTTTGTGTATGTGAATAACCATGCCTTAGAAAGCGAAATATTTGGGTTTAAATTATTTATTTTTGGAAAAGATTGTTTTCAAGATCTTGAAATTAAGGAAATTATCTGGAAGCTTAACCATTTTGTATGGGTCAAACTTTAAGGATGAAAGTTTTTAGTTATTTCTTTATATACATTATATTTAAGACTTTACGATACTCCTTCGTATAATAAAGAAAGATATTTTATTCTCAAAGTGCTTAGAAAGTTTTTAAACAAATTTTCTCGTATATTTCAAAGTATATGATAGTAAATCAAGAGTAATCAAGCTATCAACGTTTAGAGACCCACTAGGGAGAGAATGATGACAGTTTTCTGTAATACTAAAGAATTTCAACCAATATAATCAATAGGAATTTATTGTATATGACAAAAAATACAAAGTTTCAAAGAATAGTAGATAGTGTTGGCTATTACAAATCCATTTAAACAAAAGCCTGAAACCAAAGCAATGTATATGCTTTAAAATTGTGGTAACTCATGCACACAAAGAGTAAAAATAAATTTAAATACATTAGTATCTAAAACTATTTTTTCTCTTTTCACAAAATTAAATTTCTGTTCCATTGCACTGCAACACTGAAATTATTTAGTTGAAATATCCTAATAATTAGTTAGTGGATATTTAGTTGAAATATCCTTAATATATCAACTGGAAATCCATACAAAACCAAAGAAGTTATTAAATCATTAGTTTCTATGAGTGAAGATTATAAGAATTTAAATCTTCCATATTTATTAAGAATCACAGGGAACAAATTATATAAATATGTATGGTGAGATTTGTGAGGTGTACAAAATTTAAAAAAATTGATTGAATGGTTAAAGAACCATCATATACATGGATAACTAATGCACTTAGATACAAATGTAATGAAATGTTTGTAATGGTAAACAAGTTACATTATACTTAATTTAAATATTTCTTAAGCATAATTGCATTTTTGTTTGCCTTGAAATATGAATCTTACACAGCAATGTAACATTTTTAAAATAAAAATATCCTTATTCTCACAAAAAATCATTAAGAAACTGATTTGGGGTATAATTGAAAACATATTTGATGTACTTCAAACGATTAAAAAGAAAAAATTCTTTTAATTAAATGGAATTTATAAAAAACGTTTTCGTATAATAGTTATATTGAAAAGAAAAAAATTCTGGTAATAAGAACATTAAAAAATACTATATAATGTTATGATATGCATTTGATGATGTTTTGTTCTATTAGTTAAATAAGAACATCGTTCATAAGGTCCTTAAAAATTCCCACACAACTTTTTCGTAGAATCGAAAATGGTCTGTTTTTAGTAAGAATCATGACTCATTAGACAGCTGTTGGTCTCAATTACTGGTATTCTTAATCACGGAGCCAGGCTTTTGTACCTCAAAAACTTCTTCGTCATAACTATTCCGGTCGATGAGAGCATCTTTGTCTTTTTATGGAAAAGATTCACCTGAAAGAACTCAATGTTGTTATTTTTGCTTGATCTCCGATTCATAATGAGGGTACCTGGTCTGACAATTCGACTCAAAATGACGTCAACAACTCGAAGTAACAACAATCAAATTTTGATATGGCAGCAATTGATTACGAAATTAAAACTAACTTATGAAATAATGTCAAGTTTTTTTTGACTCAGTTTAACATATGGCAGTTCAGAATTTTAACAACAATTTATCTTAAAGATTCCATCTGTCTTCAAATACAAGTACATTTTGAAACGTCCTTGTATATTGAAAATTTTTATCTAAAATGTTGTAAGGTTCATACAAATACTTGAAGAATAATTTACATAAAATTATTAAATTTGATATTTCTATCAGGTTATAACAATATGTTTGAAAATGTGGTTCATTTATAAAATATTTCACATATCATTGAAATAAAACATTATGATATATTTACAGGGTTTAAAAATCGATTATACCCTTGAATAATTTGAAAGAATAGTGATAATATGTTAGTAGATATCTGACTTGTTGATTTACATATTTTAACCATCTAGTTCTTTCAGTAGTTATCATGAAATGTTTTTTTAAATAATTATTGTGTATAACATTGATACTGAAAATTATGTGCATATTTAGAGAATTCTGAATATTTTTCTTTTTTCAAACACTAACAGTCACATTTCTAAAATGCTTATTTGAAATCGTTATTATTAAATCAAATCTAAGCTGACGTGGAAGATTAATGGTAGAAACATGTAGTTTGAATTAAAGGAAATAGAATTTTACAAACTTATAGGAAATAATATCATATTTTTGATATAACAAATTACGGTTTCTCTTAACTCACTAAAATTGTGACTTTTAGTGAATGTTATATAGAAAATTAAGTAATAATTATGTCAGATCTCTCTCTTAAATATAAGTTTGATTTTATTTAACTATCAATTCCCTGATACTTAATTTACTTTATGATATTTATATAAAATTAATATACACTTCACTTATGCAAAAAACTATTTGAAATGGTTCATTATTATTATTAAGTGACTTAAATATTTTTACATACTTTTGATTGAGTGTGCACATATTATTTCATTGATGTTGGCAAGACCTTAATGAGTAGTTATTTTTCATATGAATCAAGAAAAACAATTTTGATCGTTACTAAAAGATAGTCAAAAGAGTAATTAATGTAGAAAAGCATATAATAACTTAGTTAACTTAGATCATACAGTTGCTGAAATCCAGGACTGGTCAATGCTTAAAATATTTTTTATTTTATTTTTCATATATATTACTGTGAATATCATTCGTTTGAAAAGAATAAACAAAGAAATTGGTTTAAATAATTATATAGGGTATCATATTTAAGGGGTTATTGAAGATAATATGTAAAAGAAAGAAAGAAATCATCAAATATAGTGGAAGTATTTGTGAGTGAATGAAAGTGGGTTTTATGGCGCTACTGCTACAAAATTTAGTAAAAGCAAAAACCGAAGTATTTATTGCAACTGTTTATGAAAGAAAACATCTGAAGAAAGAAGATATAAGAAAATATCTGAAACTAAACCTGATGCAACACATGTTCTAGGTATGATCACCAATTTGAGGAGTTAATTAACTTAATGAAGCTTATACGACCTTCATTTGACTCAGATCAGAAAGTTGAGAAAGTTCAGGACAGCTCAATAATTAAAATATTATTATTATTATTATTATTATTATTATATATATATATAAAATTACTCATTCCAGCAGAACAAAAATAAATATGAATTGGTTTAAATACTTACATAGAGATGCAGCTTGTATCATAAAAACTGTCAAATATTCTGGTTAATTAAGAAAAAAAAATAAGAAATCAGGCGAGGCCCAGGATAAAGTAATTTACTTTGGTTGTCAATAGTGTGAAAAGAAATCATGGCTGAGGTTATTTAGAGTGTGAGGATTATTATTATTATTGTGGCATAAACAACAATATCGCAGGTACGCACTCATAACACTTGCTATTTTGATAACTGCTCTCCTGCAGGAATTAGTTGCTTTAAGGTACTATTTCGATAGCAAGTCGAGTAAAAGCTAGTGGATTTTGGTTGCCTTCCAGAGAGAAAATGAAAGCAGTTTAATAAAGCCGCCATAAGGGTCTAATAATAAATTATGGACGAATCAAGCTGTTGTTAATAACTTTAAAATTAAAGTGACCTCTATGCACCACCGTACTTCTACAACACGGTTCGAAAAACGGAAAAAAAGACTCTTATATACCATGTGATCTTGAACGCGGTTTGACGATTAGATAAATCATCAATCAACGCTAATAGAGTTTGGAAGTAAAATTTCAATTTAGAGAAATTCCAAATTAATAAAGAATGAAATCAGAACTTCTATTTCTACAAGAAAAGTACTTCGCATTTTTAAATACTCATTTGATATTTTCATTTCGGTGTATAAGTTATTTCAAGTTTCGAGTTAGGCCCACTCTTAGTAGTATAGTCAAAGTTATATTTCCTAAATCATAAGCTTCCAGATTTTTGTTTTGTTTACCATCCTCTTCCAAAAAATTAGCCGCCCCTAAGCCGAAAGAAAAATCTAAGCTCCCTTTTAGAAAAAAAACACACACTGATTCCAGTTTTCTAGGCCGATAATGTAGTTGGGAGTTTTCAGATAAATATTCAGTAATACTCACAAAATCAGGGGAAAAAAGTAATCACGTGGAAACATTCGTTTTCTCTCTTTCAAAGGCTTTTTATTACACGTAACTAAATGGAATATTCAATTTTTGAGAAGAAAGGTAGGAAATCTATATGTTTAACATTATGCTCGGTAGCTCAAGGTAGCACATTGATCGGAGCCTTAATCTTGCAGAGACTTATCTAATTTTTTTCTAATACAAGTTTAATTGATATAGAGCTAGAACATATGCATACGAATTGAAATGCTCCATTTGTTGCACTTCTCATGATGCAACTCATTCATATTCTAGTAAAAAATATTATCTACAAATCTTTAATGAATCAATAGTTACTTTTAAAACGGATAGATATTGCTTAAAAGCCATTTAGAACTATTTTTTTTACACATGCATTCGAGATTTAGGGTCAATCACGCCTTTTAGAGTGCTCATGTGAGTATTGCCCAAGGGGAGGCAGTTGATCCTCAACACTCACTACTCGAAACATGGAACTAAAACATCATTTTGCTTACGAGTATCTTTAATGTCCATTGGTGTACGATACAATCTCCCGTTGGGAACTACCGTTCTAAAGTGAATATTCATTCCATTGAAAGATGCATAACTTTCAAGAGACAACTCATAGCAAATAATCTCTATTTAAAACGAATAAGAAACTCTACAAAGAAACTCTACAAAATAATCTCTATTTAAAACGAATAGTCTAAAATAAGGGAATTTTCGCAAAACATAGAGCATAAAACTGAAAATAATACTGAAGAAGTTCATTTAATGGAGATATCTTGTCAACAAGAAACGTCCTTGATTAATAGTACTGAGTAATGTTGAAGTGGAAAACCTTTTAATATATACATAATGAGCTTATTGCTTACAGAATACAGTTTTCTCTTGATAAAATTTTAAATAAAATATTCAAAGCAATGTAAACGTGAAAGGTGGCTAAAAAGAATTAAAAACAAAATTTCATTGGATGAAAATCGGTTAAATTGTTTAGTTAATTAATACAAAATTAAATGATTAAAAACAACTTCCCCTAAAAGTTTAGAAACTCTTCTTTATTGAATAATAAATCGGTAATATGCAAATATTGCAAGTGAAATCTTGAAAAAAACATACAAATGTAACATCTCGGAGTTTCTATACAGATTAACTACTAAGGCTTAGGTCATAGAATTAGAGAAATTAAAATCAGACTGTTCCCAATACTGCCTCAATTCTGAATAAGGTATAAATGTAGTATTTATAGAATAATATTGAGAAGAGAAAAGTATGATATGCGAAACATCGCACTGGAAAACCGATAGTGACCAATAGAAGAAACAGCAAAAGAATTCAAAGACTGGAGACTTTACCAAAAATATCCTTATGACATGTTCAGAAGAAATAGGTCTTTGTGTTTCGAAGATTACAATTTTCAGAAGAATAAATAATTTAAAACTCTAGTTCAATGGAAACTCCAAAAGCACGTGAACTTAAAACCACTTCTCATATCTCAAAGACTGTAGTGGTCTCTTATTCATAGATCTTAAGGCAACGAATACTATTCGGCCGTGACGAAAAGGAATGGAATAATTTAATACCTCAGTTAGGTGACGAGGACGACATCTTAACATTGTCTCCCACTCGTGTCTCGCACTTCTCTTTTCATGAGAATTTTATTAGAATTTAAAGAAAAAAAGTGCAACCAATATGTAATAACTATAACCAATTAGGATTGGATTTGTTTACATTGCATTAGAAGAACACAAGGGTAATTGGGGATGGATCTCGTAATTTTGAACCCCTGTCAAGTGACGAGGATGGCACCTTCCTCTCCAAACTTTCCCAACACGCCGACGGGAGGATTTTGAGTATCAACAGATTTAATGGGCTTCAGCTCCAATTACACGTTGGGGCTTTAGCAATATGAAGGCCCGAACCCATGGTTCGACGAAAACCGCCGGCCACTAGTCAGTGACTATGACCACTAGGCTACCACAGTCTTCTTAATTATAAATTATTGGTTATAGTTATGGCTATGATTGGGGCATAAAGTCCTCCTTTTGTTGTGGTGTGAAATATTTCCTCTTCACTTGATAAAGGAATAAAACCAACCCACAGTTAAGAGCGTTTTGTTTAGATGCAGTGATCAACACTAGACGTCATTTTATTCAAAATCCTATTTAAGCCAATAATGATTACTGGGTCAAATAAATCATGACTATATGATTGATGCACTCATTAATATTTTGTATAGTTTATCTATTAAATTTTTTTGTAAATGTATTTTAACTATATAGTAATATGTATATGATAATACGTATCAGGAAATTATAAGTATATAAAGTAATATCGTTCTTTGCTTTTCCATTTCAGTTTCGAAAGCAGGACTTGGTAAGTAATTTTTTTCCTTAGAATTTCAATAAATAGTTTCATTAGTGTTTATTGCAATTTTTTTTTATTAAATTTATCCGAAACTTAACACAAACTATTAAAGTATAGTTTGTATCCGAACAAATAAAAAATTAAATTATTAATATGTAAGTGTTTTGTAAGAACTATACATGTTGCTTACAAATAACAATAATATTCTTTACATTAGAAAAAAAAATAATTGCTTGTAATTAAAAATGGTAACTTATTCAATTTCTTAAGTAAATTGGTTGTGATATAACTTATTACTAAGTTAATTAACCAAATTAAATTAGGTCAATTTGTTAACGAACTTGTTTAATGTGTTATTTTAAATAATTAAACAAATTGTATTAATTAATTCATTTAACTTGTTAGTAATTTATTTTCCTATTTTGTTAGAAAAATAATTTCATGTGACGTGTAAATTTATAAATTAATTCAAACGTCTTTGTGCCTATTGAATATTTCATTCCAGCAAAATAATTAAAAGTTGAAAAAAATAATAGTATCTGAAGTAAATAAATCCAGACATTAACCAAGAATTTATGTTCAAATCATAATAAATGAAAACCTAGATTCATAATATATTGTCCTTTTTTAGCATCACGTTGCGAGTGAATGGATGTTTAAAATTGAAAACAAAAAAAACCATGGTCCCTTAAAATCTTCAATTGAAACCTTAATATTTCACTTTGACTTAGTTTCTTCGACTACTGAGACAATTTCAAAACATTTTTATTTAAGTGTCTTATAAAATGGTTATTATAAATGTATTAATTTATTTTATTAGTTAATTATTTTTTTGGTACTAATTTGTTATTTTTCTAGACTTTTTTATATTATACAAAATATTACTTTTATCCAATTTGTTATTCACACTTTACAAAATATTACTTTTATTATATCATGTTTATAAAATTGGAAAAAAATATCTATCTCTTGCGCAAAAAGCTTTGAAAAGTGCTGAGGTGAAGATAGTTTTAAGTCAAATGTACTGAACCTTAATAAATAGTTACCCATTTTGAAAATGGAACCCATAAATGCTCAAAAATCGAAACCCATTCTTAAGTTCCTATTATTTAGTACATGTTCGTCATATTTCATAGTTATATATATATAATCTTTTAAATGAAGCATCACTATCAGGGATGCCTGTGATTTCATGTTAAAATTACATTTGAAAAAAATCAGCGACTTTTTTGAATAGGAATAACATATGTCAGGTGTAGGGAAATAGCGACTCGTTGAGAGTTTTTTTGCGTCTTGCTCAGAAAAATCCGTCTTGAACTGAGTTTTCCTTACTGTGTGAAAATTATTCAATCAAAACTAAGTCTATTTGCAATGCAAGAAAGAGTAGGAAAATTCTATCTCATTTTCCTTTATTAGGGAAACAGAAAGTGCTTGAAAGTTGCTAAGATAATGATATTTACTAAGATAATGATAAGATAATTTTTGCTAAGATAATGATCATTTGTAGATTAAGGAGGTCAGAGCTATAAGATGATTACCAGACTATACGAAAATTGAACCTAAATTCAATTTCTTTCTTAACCAATCACTGCCGATGTTGCCTCAGTACTAGAGAAACTGCAGCTTAAACTTCTTAAAAGTCCGATCACACAGTATAATAAATAATTAATGCTGTAGCATTGGTTGTTTTTTATAATTTTTTTTTCTGCAGCTTGCATGAAGAAGTTCGCAGGGAAAATTTTCTCTATAATTGGGCCTTCACACATTTGTGAGCAAAATTTTTCTTGATTAAAGATCAACAAAAGTAAATATAGGTGCTCTTTGATAGACATTAACTTGCAGGCTGTGAGGAGGATTTCTACAAGCCATCTCATTCCTGATTTAAAAAAAATGTATTTGCAGCTTTAGATTATATGAAATAAGACACAAAATCAAATTGGATAAAAATACAAATATTTTATTTTATAGATATTTATTTACCTTTATGGCACAATTTAGAACTTTCTAAAATGCAAAGTTAACCAATGAATACAATCATTTTAAAAGATGCTACACATCGCTGGCGTCCACTTCCACAAAGGGGCTAAAGAGACCCAAAATAATTGCTCTCCTTAATATATATTATATTGAGGTAAGATTTGTTTACAAAGTTATAAATATTAAAGATAAGTAATTGTATTACATTGACAAGTCGTCATTAAACGATTATGTCCCCGAGTATTCTTTATAGGATCATAGAAAGGATCATAGAAATACATCATATGCAAAAAAGATAACAAAGGTACCAAACATTACTATCACCACAGTAGCCTCTTAGGTACAATTCTCGTTTTGTTGGTGTGAGTAAAGGTTCTCTTGTAGGCTCGTGTTGAAACCCATAATTCTTTGGCTTTTCTGATACATTTCACAAAATTTCAGTTAAACTATTTTTGCCTTGCGAAATCAGACACTCGAAAATTCAATACCAGTTACGCAAATTTCCTTTCTAGAAGTTAAGTAATTATTTTTGATAAATGAATGAAATAATTTATAGGCAACAGAATTTACTTCTCTACTAATCGATAACAGTGGTGCCCTTTTTTCCACATGCGACGAGAGCTTTGTGTTATTAAGGGTACTCCTCTTTAAAAAACAACTATTACATTATATGTGCGAAAATATGACTTTTAACTTGCATGTAAATCATCAACATTTTATTTTTAAGCCCTGATATTATAACGAAAAAATTGCCACGTGAAAACTTTTAATCAATATTATATACAATAAACAAATGTAATATTGGTGATTCATTGTGAAATTTTAATTTAAATTCCTTATATTTTATAAATAACACATTATTTTACTTTCCAGTTCCTGATGCTCCCACAGGTAAATAAAGTTTACTTTATTTTCAATATGTTATTAATTTTTTTTTTTATTGAGACGTAATTTTCTCGAATAAATAAGATAATTTTAATGCTCTGAATTTAAAAGAAATAAACTAATAATGTTTGAAATAAAGGAAGAGTTACTCCCCGTGGCGACAAATATTATAAACATTTTCTCATGGTCAACAGATGGTGTACTTTTTAGATGCTATTAAGGATTATTAGAAATGTTGGGCTAATTATACTGGGGAATGACCATTTTCGAATTATTAGTAATTAAAGCTTTTTAAAAGCATTTTAATCATCGATGTAAATGTTTTTACAAGTATATTATAATAAAAAAATACAATAAACAAACAAATATAACAATATAATAAACATATCATGTCATAAATACAGTAAAAAATTTAAAGATTGGTTGAATAGATTTATTAAAACAAAGACCATATTAGACCAAAACTTATTAATTTATTTGTAACCCAATGCATTTTTAAGAAAAAGACTATTTAAAACATATAGCAATGGCATAAAAGTAGGAGGAGGGAAAGAAGAATAATTTAAATGGTCCTTGCAAGAAAGAAGATCAAAAATGAAGAAAGATCGCTATAGCTTCCTGGTTTGCTTCACCATTGTTTACCAAAGACAATAAGCATTACGGAAAGAATGAAAGTTAATGCAAATTCCTCTATGTCAAAAATCTCAGACTTACCTTCATTAGGTAAATTTCCGAGGGAAATGGTATAAAATTTTCCAAACTTTCTATCGTGCATATGAAAATAATGTTGAAATAATGAAAATAATGTTGTGTTATTTTTACGGATAGAGTAGGTGAGGTATTAACTGCTGATTATTTATAGATCTGAATAAAAAAACTTGGTTTCCTTCGCACTGATTATCCATTCATTGAATTAATATTTAGGGATAATTATATTATTATATATCAATTGGATTAATAATTAGTGATATACAAGATTTATAGAGAAAAAAAGTGAACGAAATAACATCGAAGTGTTACAATTTTATTGGAAGTTTTCTGTCTTACTTGTATTTTGTTATTACAAGGGCTCAGATACTCAGATAGAACTTGTAAGTCATCAAATCTACAATTAGTTTTGTATAACATGAAACATCGATTATTACAGTTTAATAAAAATATAGATCTTTAAGGCCAGTTTAAAGTTTTTTTTTTTCCTAATAAATTACTATGAAGAAATTCCAAAATTTAAAGAGTAATCTTGAAAATGGAAGTAAGATATAAATTTTACATTTAAATCTTAGGAACGACTAAAGGAATATTATTTCATGAAAGAAGGAATTTATTTTTCATATTATAAGAGAAAAATTTTAAGTTATTTAAAAAATTTAAAATAAAAGAAAAGAAAGAAAAGTACCTGTTTTAAACTAAATTACAAAACGCAAAAAGATTCAACATGAAATGCCAAACCAAAGATAAAAGTGGTTTGTCTAATGTTTTCACAAAATGATAATCTTAATAAAACTGCTTGAATTTAATATAACTGGAAAATATTGATAAAAAGGACATTAAGAAACAAACAGAATAAATCTGATTCAAAACTAGGTTACATTCAAACATTTTTTATAAAATAATAATTTTTTTGATAAATGAAAGATACAGTTTTTTTAAAATAAAATACACTGTCTACCTCGTCCCTTAATGAGCATTTTAATTCGATCTCAATAATCTTTTTATTTCATTTAAATGCGTTGCGCAGCAATTTATCATATGAACATGTTCTTTATCGTGTAAGTACGTAAAATAAAAATCACTTTTTTCAATGCAAAATTAACACAGAAAAATATTTCTGAAAAGTAGGTCATTTGCCATTGTTGCTTGTCTCCTAGATAAGAATTGAAAATTAAATTGTTTCTTTAAAAATATTTTCACTGCCCAGGAAATACAGTTTTGTCTATTTGTCTTAAATGTTACGTTAAGCGTTGCGTTGTTTTCCAAAATATCAAGAAGATTTCTCTTCTTAAATATTCTGGAAATTTTCAAACTTAACCAAGAATTTGCAACTAAGAAACACTAAAATTCTTTTCACAATATCTGTATTAATTTGCAAAATGCAACGCCATTTAAAAGCATCATCTTGAAACCAATAATGAAACACTCACAGTATTTACACAAAGTCTATTTTAATTAGCATAACACAATACTGTTTAAAAGTGAGATCCTGAAAGTCGTGAGTAATAGTACCTTGAATTTTATACTCATAAACCATGTTGTGTAAAGCTAACATTAACAAAGATTCAAGTTAAATACAGATTTTTTGTTCTATCGATTATTGATTCTATTGGGAGTTGGTAATTGATTCTATTATCAATTGGTGTTGGAGATAATAATACTTTTATAACCAAAGTACAAGATGTACCAGAAGTCCCTAACACAATTGGAAATTTAATATAAAATCAATTAATTGAAGAACGACAGTACTTATTTGTATCAAAATGCTAACCTAGATGAAAAATTTTGTTCATACAAATAAAAAAAAATATTTCCAATCTTGCCAATAGTTATAGCTGTATTGTAAAAATTACAAAAACAAAGCTTATCATATATTTAGCACATTTATTTTATAGAAGCAAATGAATAGCATTAATGTAATGCACTCATTTATATATACAAATCCTTATCAACTACTCTGTTCTTTAATAATTTTCTATTTACAATATATTTTAAATATAATAATATTTAATTCATTTATTTTTAAATAGTGGCAGCGTTGCCGAGTGGCTTACCAGGAAGTGTACCAACAGTTCCATCTGGTATGTCTGGAATGCCATCCGTACCAACGGCTCCAGCAGTGGGAACCAATATGCCTGTTACAGGGTTACCAGTTTGAAAAAATGTAAGCTAACTCATTTTCATCAGATGATATGATTTGCGTGATATACTCGCATATTTGACTTCCTGTCAATAGATGCTTATATATTACTTTATAACATTTGTTCTATTTTATTCGGCAGTCACTATTAATTATTTAAAATGTAACTAATAAGTCATCGAAAGAATAGAAAATTAAACAATTATCAAAAGGGAAAAGTAATTTTCTGAGCATCTCTGATATTTTCTATATTGTTGGGATTTAGAGATTTGTCCGGCCAATTTATCCTACGAATATCTTCATTTTCTTCAAATTCGTCTGTAAAATGATCCCATTATAGACACACAAATTAAATCAGGGCCTACTGTATTCTAGAAAAAGTTATTATAAGAACTTCAAGGATTCCAGTCACAGAGACTTTTTCAAAGAGAGAAAAATCTATGAAATCGACCAATAAAATGCTTGATCAGATTGTATAATCTATACTAATCAATATTTCGGATGTTGGGAGTCATGTATCAGATCCAAGATTCCATCTGAATAAAAGAAAGTCAAGAATGTGGTTATGCTTTATCTGGACTCATCAGTGAGTGGAATAACCTCCAGCTGATTAGGCTACCACGTCGATGCTCTCTGAATTATGTTAATTTGAACAATCTGTGCACAAAAGTCATAGGCAATGAAACAACAGATGTTCTAACAAACATACCCCTTCAGGTAGCCTTCTGGAAACGATTATTCTTGAAACTGAAATCTCCTTTGATTGCTTTCCCATAGAACTCCGGACAGACCCTATTATGTAGTCTTCTGAAACGCTTAACACTTCCATTTATCGTTTTCGTAAGAACTTTCCCAGGACTCCTTTCGACCGAATCGGTTTCGTTATAACGTCTTCATGAGTTTCACACAACGTTGAAAGTTACATGACAGTTTCTATCAATCTCTACTTGAAACAGCGTCAGTGGTTAGAAATTGCATTTGTTTCTGAACTTAATCGAAAGTTGGAAAAAAAATCAGAAAAGCCACCAAGTTGTACGAATGAGTGAAATGCAGTATTTTCCTTTTAATCCATCTATAGTTCAAATCTGTCTACATGTGACTTTCCCACATTAGATGAGATCAGAAACATCCTGTAGAGGACAAGGGTTTCAAATGAACGATGAAGTCATAGAATGCGTTCGCAACTGGTTCACATGACAGCTTTAAGAGCATTGCTTTCTGCGGCTAAAACAATGGGGTTTAAAATTCCTTAATATTTTTGACATAAACAACTTCAGTTACTAGAACAATTTCAATTAACATTTTTGTGGCTTATTAAATATTATCTGTGAAATGCCATCTGCGACGTTTTTTTAATTGATCGTACTTTATGCATATAATATTCTCCAATGTCTTAATTGTGCACAATTCTTAACTATAAATTAATGTTCTCCAAATTAAAAATATTCATGATAATTGCAAAATAATTTATAATTAAAATGACTTTTTTGAAATTCTTTTATAATTATTTCTGATTTTTTTTTTTATCTTTCAGGTTCTATACTAAAAGAAGAATGGATCAAATAACAAAAATATCAAAATTCCAAGATTATTTTTAAAAAGACTTCTGTGTAAGACATTACATTAATGTGTAACAATAAATCTGATTTAAAATATTAAAAAAACAATTCAAATTGCAAACAGCTTTTTCTATTGTTTTCTCTTCATTATTTATATAGACATATTTTAATAAATTCAACAATTGTAGCATAGCAATAAATCCTTTGTATCCAAAACATTTTTATCAAGGAATAATACAGTATACTCTTTTATTTTAATATCAACTTGCACTTATTTATTTTTAACGCCTTATTTTTTTTTATTGCTATGGACTCCCTGAATGTGAATTAGACAATAAATTGACCATTTGAGATTGAAGAAGCACCAAAAAAAAAAGAATACATTTTATTAATTTCTTCAGTTTATGTTAGAAAACTTCTCCTCAATCAATCCTCAATATAAGTGAATCCTAGATTAAAAGTGAATGACAAAACTGCACGTTACTGAAATTCACCCTTCTTCTAACACTCAAACATCTACCAGCGTCTCGTTACTATTTATCCTCCTATTCGTTTCAGTTCTATTTCGTTTATATATTATTATCCTGAAATTAATTAATTACACTTCTTATATTTATCTAATTTTCCAAATCACGTTTCATTTAAATGAAACGCAATTCCAATTTTAAGTATAAAAGCTAAAAGTTTCCCCAGATGTTATTAAAGGAAGATTCGTGAATAGTCCAACGTTACAAGTTGAAATAACAGGTTTTATTGAAATGCGATTACCTTTATGTCCATGAATAATTCATTCTTTTACTCTAAATCACGATTCTTATTGTAAATGTAAGCTACATTTATTCTCTGTGTCTGTGGTGGGTAATTGTTTTGGCTCGGGGTCACTTTGAGAAAGCAAAGACTAAAGTCAGGCCCTATTTTTTAAAATAATTGCGACCATTAGTTAGCTTTAAATTTCAGAAAAGTTATAAAGTGTACCATAAAAATCAATAAATATAAATTAATCAAAATAGTGGCAGTATTACTCAATTTAATTTTTTTTGATAATTTCGTATAATCTATAGCTGCTTGTATATATAATTTCAGAATCAGTTTGAGGAGTCAGATTAACCCTATGATACTTTTCTACAATTTGTTTGAAATCAGGAGGGAGATAGATTCTTGCATTCTCGTCACAGCCAGGAAGTTAATGTCTGTCGCAGAGCATCTGTATTTCGTTGATCTTCAAGCAAGAAAAGTTTTCGTTACAAATATATGAAGACCCAAATATAAAGAATATTTTCCCAGCAAATTTCTTCATACATGCAGCAGTCAAAAAGTTATAAAAAATAACTAATGTAACAGCATTTAAAATTTATTTGTGTAATCTGACTGCATGTCCAAAGTTTTTCGCTGCAGTTCTTCAGTGGCTGTGTCAATTTCACCAGTGATGGGATAAGAGAGCGAATTGAATTTAGACTCAATTTTCGTCCGCAATCTTCTTTTGTCATTTCATAATTCAAACTCTACAGATAATTATTAATCTTGGCTTAAACACTTTCAAGCACTTTCTATTTATCTAACAAAGGGAAATGATGATAATTGTCTCCTGCTGCCTGCTTGCAAATAGACTTTGTTTTGTTTTGATTGATTTTACACATGGGAAGGAAGTCTCAGTTCAAGGTGGATTTTTCTGAGTCTTAGCTATCTACTCACACCACACACACACAAAACTTAGAGTGCCGCTATTCCCCCATCCCTCCGGGATCAACAAATGAATGAATTTCAATAATAAAATAAATTTTTTTTCAGTGCAAGGAATATAAGAAATGCAGCATAAATCAAATTGTTTGAATTCCTGTGGTAAATTCACTTACGTAATTCGGAAAAGTTTTTATTTGAACTAAGAGTTTTACTCTATAAAACTAATTTATACTTCCAAGAATTATTTTTCAGAAATGCATGTTTAAAACGATTTCACAACTGAAGGGAGAAAATTGAATTGCTTACCTAGGCCCGCGGATTCTTACCGCAGAGTGTCACTCTATGTCCAGGCATTTTTAGATATTAAGCTTAGTTCGTAAAAAAAATCGTTTAAAATCAGCTATTGAATAGAATATTTTGATTTTTATATATATTATGTAAAATGCATTAAACTTAATACATAAGAAAGAAAAAAAATTAACGAAAAGTATACGTTTGTCACAAAAAAATTACATAAAATTATTACATTGAATCATATCTTTTAAGAAAATACAATACATACTTCATTTGATACAATAACTTCAATATATAATGATATAAAATTACATGGAATATTAAGATATAAAAAAAATAATCTTATTTTGTTGTGTGGTATTTCACAAAGCATTCTTCAGTGTATACTCCAACGTCGCACATCTTACACTCAAACGAGTATTTTACGGTTTTCTTCATATATATCATTATTTCATGTTTAAGGTTCATCATCTAAATCACTAAACAGTGTAGATTTATCTGTGTTTTCACTTACATTACTGTTAGATTCATTCATTAATTCGCGAGTCTCGATTCTCTGTTAAATACATTCTTTACGCCATGATTGGCACTATACAAAAAAAAAAAAAAACATTTAATGAAACAAACAGCTAAGAACATCTACACATAAAGACTACTTCTCAAAATCATCCATAAGTTCCCATTCGCACTTCTAACAAACTAGAAAGAAATAAAAGCAAACTAAAAGCAAATAAGCCCTTTAAATCATGTGATCACATTTAAAGAGCTAAGAAGCAACACGTGTTTTTTGATTATATAAAAAATTTCTCCCCTTTTGACAGTCGGAAGTGAAATCCAAGTCCTAACTATCAAGGTCAACATTCGAAATATATCTATATAGATTTCACTGTGTTGTAACTCCATCTAGCAACACTTAAAAATTTAAAAAAAAAAAGCGTTCTGATCTAGTGTAACTGTATTGATACGTATCAAATAGGATACAATGGGCATAAGGGAGTAAATGCATGTGTATCGCATGTGATACGTTGCGGGTGGATGGGTTATATATATATATATATATATATATATATATATATATAGAGAGAGAGAGAGAGAGAGAGAGAGACCCATCACCCCATATATATATATAAAATGGATAAAACTTATTCCACCGTATACATGTTACACCTAGTAATGCCAAAAGATGCAACCTTTTGTCAGAATATTCATCATGTGCTTAACTTTCAAATGAAATACCCTCGCAATGGCATCTTGTTTATCATAAGATTTTTGTCCTTGCCTCAAGACATTTTGATTTCTAACCATTTAGGACTGCAAGTGACTGCAATCCTAAACCGACGTAATACATAACCGACGGATAAGAGTAGAATAACGGATGAAAATTACATTTTTGATCAGAGTTCCGTAAAATCCGTTCTTAGTGAGCGTTTACATCGCAAAATGAGTAACTATGCTAAATTTCAAGTCAGTCGGTTTTATAGTCTTTGAGATCTCGTGATGAGTCAGTCAGTGGTATTTCGCTTATATATATATATAGATATATTTTTGAAAATACGGAGGAAGAATTTACTCATACTTTTAATTAAAAATTAAAACATAAAGTGATTTTATTGTAATCTCTAGAAAGCCGAGAATATCGCACAGAAAACAACTTATTTAGTTGAGTAGAAAATAGCTTTACATTCTCTTGTTAATTCGTATTTCTTTGGAAGAAAATAAGAAACATTCTTGCCAAACTTAAGACTTTCTTTTATTCATAACGTAAACAATCTTGAAACTTATAACAAAACCTGTATTGTACTTAAAAACCACCTTTCTCCCCTAATAGCAAATTACCAACCAGAGCATTATTAAAATAATTAAGATATCGATAATTAAGAAAGAGCATACTTTGTTCTTAAAGCACTCGAGTCATTATATCATTGTTGTTGCTGGACAAGAATGCACAGAACTTATAAAGCTTAAGGGCAACATAAATTTATTAGTCGTAGGAGAGGTTACAAAATTCGTTTTATATAGCTAGAACTTTTATACTTTTTAAAAACTTATATTTTGTTTATTTAGTATTTATAAACAAATAATGGGAAAGGAATTTGTTTTAATGTATTTTTACCCATTCTCTAAGATGCAGATCCGTGATCCGATAATGATAGAGGCGGATAAACAAAATTAATATATAACACGAATATTAGTAACGGTAAATGAGATGAAATAATTTTTTATAGAGCAATATGTCTGCTATTCAAATTAATAGAGAAATTAAAGAGATCGTGGAAGTTAAAGAAAAGGATGTTATCGATTGAATATTATACTCTTTCTAGGTTGAGGCAGTCTGTTGATACATTTTTTGTTAAAGTAACTGAGATTCCTTCGACAAAAAAATAGGGCTTATTTTGAGCCAAGTTTACTAATTCCCAATCTTTTTAATTAATAGTAATGACAGTTATATTTCAACATCTATATATCTGCATACTTATGTTTCTGTTAATGTAAAAAAAAACATTAATAATTAAAAATAAGAGAGTTATTTTTTTTATTCAAATCTCCGATTAAGCTGCTAAGCAATCAGACAAGTGGTAGGAGGCAGGGATATGCAGAGGGAGACAGCGCATCTATCTAACTATAACTTCTGAATTTACAGACACTATCTCACGATTTTAAGCTGAGTTGTAGGCACGCTAACATTAAAGGGTACAATAGATGCTCCCGCCCTTGGCGGGAGCATCTATTGCAAAATTTTATTCACTTTTTTCAAGCAGAAGAGAATAATGTAGCCAAAATTCACAGAAAAATGAGAGAGGCTATACATGAAAATTTTATGAGTGATGATGTTGTATGTAAATGGTGTAGATAGCTTAAAGACGGGTGAACCAAAGTTCATGATGAATGAGGATAAGGAGGAGGATAAGTCTGTTCAAACAAATCTTAAATACCAGGAAGGTTAAGTTTACTAGATATCAGGAACAAAAAGATATCCTGTTTGTTAAAACAAGTGGAAGCCGGAACTATAACGAACAATGCAGCTGTTTATTGACAGACTTTACGATGATTGCTAAAAGCCTTTGAAAATAAAAAAGAAAAAAGGAGCTTCGAATCAAGATGCACATTTATGTCACATCACGAGTGGAAACGTTCATTGAAGGGTGGAACAGAAAGTTCGTACACCGCCATGACAAATGCCTGAATCTTCACAGTGATTATATTGAAAAGTAACATTATTTGCATATAAATTTTGGTAAAAAATTAATTTTGTTCTGTATTCTTGTCTTTTTTTATGGTCCGTCAGGTGTTGAAAAAAACACGGCCTACGTAATTATGTAGAATCCTTTAATAATTAGTAGTTGTGTTTACATTTGTAAGCCATTTACATAGTTTTAGATACATCTAATTTACAAATTAACAGATTTATAACTTTAAAAGAATTATTTTAATTTCACATTCTATACTTTAAGTATAATTATAGTTTGACAAATTAAACTTAATAAAATTTTAAAAAGTAACAGTCTTTGTGTTCAAAGTTTCCATAATTTATGAACAAATATTGTGTTCTACCACAAATTTGTGAGGTCTTATTAAGATACAATCATGTTCGCTGTGCAGGAGAAAGTTTCATTTCATAATGTACACAATATCAGCAATATGGACGTTAAAAAATGATGTCATATATCGGGAGCAGAACTTCCACTTGAAAAAGCTCCCTTCATTTTGATTAATTTTGAATTTTGAATGTTCTGTAATGTTAATAGAGAATAAATATAAATCTCATATCAAGCAAATGTTAGAAATAATCATCGAGGAATGCACGGAAAATAATAGAATTTAAATTAAAATGAAATGTAGAAGTGCTTCTTAAGGATTTTGGATTACATAGAATTCTATTGATAAATCTTTTATTTAAACTGTTAAATCTTTAACAATTACTAAAATTTATATTTTCATATTTTGCGTTTGTGAGTTTAAATACAATAATTAATTAAACATTTTAAATCAATGCTATCAAGGCTTCAAATATTAATGAAAATAAAAATTAAATAGTTGAATATTTTCGATTGAACACCCACGAATAACTGAAATTTCTCCAACAATTATCGGTTGTATGTGTACTTTCCTCAAATAAGCCTGAACAACCCGAAGGCTGATTATAATAGATTATTATTTATCTTTCCGAACTAAATGGATTCGTTCTTTCTTTGAAGATTAATATAGGAATTTTTGAATTCTTGAATCTTCATGAAAGCTTTGTAAGGACACTTCTAAAGCTCCTTATTCAGTGTAGGTGAGATATAGATGGTTTACATTAATGATATCAACTCTCAGTTTCATTCACTAACTTAACTATCAACTATTCGATTAAGCGCATCACTGCTTATATAAGCATCGCCTCAGCTCTACTCAATACACTTCCCTAAATCTAATCTGATCTACACAAGTCACGTTTGATTTACTGGGAGATAATTTCACTTCAATCTAATTCGTTTTAAGTCTCCAAAGAATTTGTTAAAGTAAAAAATGAATCAGAGCTCACGTCATAAATAGTAAACATTTTTATTGGCCAATGAAAATGTTGATAATTGTAACGGCCCGGCCTTTTATACATAAGAAAGAAAAATAAAAGCTTCTGAATCAGGCTGAAAAGTAACTGTTGTCGAGTTTGAATATAGTTTTACAAATTAGAATTTCTTAGTTAGCTCGATCATTAAAAGAAAACAATATTAAAGGCAACAATATTTATAAGTCACGAAAAAAATAATCCAACCTAACGCTATACTCCAAAAAAAAAAAAAAAAAAAAAAAAAACCTCTAGAGAACGAAACACGTGATAAATGAAGCGTCAGGGGAGTAAGGTAGATGCGACAGAATTTGTCAGCCACGCTCTTCAACTTTCCGACGAGTCGCCAATGCAACATATGAACTGACATTATTATGAAGAAGTGTGATGTATTTCCTATTGAGAATAGCCTGTTTCTTCTTTTTATTGCTTAGTTCAAATCACCTATTTTTGACAGTATGTCTCCAAATAGAGCTTTTTGTTAGATTTCCAAACCTCCAAATGTACTGGCCTTTCGACGTCCCGCCGTACACACTGCTCTCTGTTATTCAGACTCAATCTCGGCTCTGAGGAAGTGGGGGCAGATGTTCCCAGCTACCAGTAAGCTCTTTCTCTGTCAATGTTTTCTTACGTAATACACTTTTCATCACCCGTTGTCATACGAAACAAGAAGAATCTGCTTTTGTTCATGGCAAGCAGAGATGTGCATATACAGACTAGACTGAATGACTCTTTCTCCCTTACCTCATGAAGCACCTAATTAGAATATTTATAGACGAATCATAAGCATGACGGAAATTATATTATATAAAAAATATTTTTAAATGTATGAAAATGTATAATTTTCTTACAATTACCAAACTGACAGAACTTTCCGTTGGACCAAATATATTAACCTATAAGGAACAGAACATTGTAAATAAGCAATTTTTTAATTTGGTATAATGGTAGCATTTCAATACAGTTTGATAAATAAGCTTTATTAAAATTCATTTGCAATTTTCATTGTAGTTGTTATTTGATGAATCGAATCCATGCTAATTTAGATGTAAATTTTACCAAATTAGCAAGCAGTTTGTTAAACAAACCGACCAATTGTGTTACTGTTCGTAAATAAGGAAAAAATGAATTTTAAAAAAAATATCTCAATTGCCTGAGGTAACTAATATTATTAATTTCAACATTTATGTCGGCAAATGGTTAAGCTTAAATTAAACTTCCATTAAAAAAAAACGTTTTCTTGACTATTCTGATCTGTTATATTGCTAAAGGGAATTTACTATAAATTAAAATTATTAATATATTAACTTTAAAAAAATATTTTTTGAATCATTTTTATCACCTTTTTTTGAGTTATTCAGATCATTTTATTAATATTGGTTACAGTAATATTTTAACATTAAAATGATTGGAGAGATCATTCCTAACACAAAGCTCTTTGGAAGTGATTATTCTGAAATGCGCTGTGTCAACTCACAGAAAATTCATGATTTTTATTATGTTTTTGGGGTCTTTATGATATATACCACAATTTTTTTAAAAACTGTTTTACAAATATATAAATTAAAGTTCAACCCCCACTCCCCAAATTACTAAACTGGTCTTAAAGACAAACATGGAGATTTAAGCCATATGCTTTTTGAAATATCCTTTTTTCCCCTCTTCGGTAGAATGGAAATATGAAACAGAAATGTGAAAATTTTGATTAGAAATACTTGTAATACTGCTTTAATTTGCAATATATATTTATAGAAGTAAAAAATGCAAGAGAAATACAAAAATGTTTTCTAAAAACAAAGACAATGTTTGTAGGATTAGGGTTTTGAGTATGATTTAAGTTCAAGAACTTTTGAAACCGCCCAAGTGACTTCTAGTTGTGAACCTTTGCATTAGAAATAAGTTAATTGAGAAAAAATGTGTATCAAATCAAAACAATATATACGTAACATTTATTGGTAATATTAATGAAACACCACTATTAAAATATTTTTCAATAAACTGAATTTGTTTTGAAAACAAAATCCTTATAAAGCTTATTCATTTTAAGAATAAAATCACCAATAACTATTAATATCAATTAATGATAGAAATAATTATTATCACTCATTAAGTTTTGCAGCTTCCTATATCAAAAACAGGAATCTGATGGAATATCGTGGAAGTAGACTTTTATGCTAGCCTGTAGACTTATAAATCTAGAAAACTTGTATTTAGGTATTAAGATTTAAATTAAACACCAAAAATATTTTCAACTATGCCAAATTTTTCTCAGGTGTACTATGAAGATATTTCTTGACACTTTTAATCGTATAGATCTCAGAAATTGACGAATAATATTATAATGGACGTTGTTCAAAATTTTCCTTTTCCAAATTTCATCCCATCGATCATGAGAGCTTTTACGGTATCCGATCATAAATTTCCCATTAATCCAAAATCTCTTCAAAATAAGTTATGAAATACCGTATCAAAAAACTCTATCTGTATAAAAGATACATTTAAAACTATTTTCTTGTTTTTTTATTTTAAATTTAAATTTGTAGTTTTATAATTGTTTTGGAAATTGTCAATAAGCTTTTTAATAAATGAAAACAATCTCATCTTAACAAGAAAATCAATAAAAATCATACTGAATTAGAATAGAAGGCAAATACATATGAATAAGTATCAATAAAAAATAATGTAAAAATATTTAGAGATGAATAAATTTCAAAGACTATTAATTTTTTATGGCGGGTAAGACTTTCAGTTTTTTAATTTCAAAAAAATCTTAAGAAAATTTGTATATTCCCCGAAGAAAATAAATATTAAAATATTGCACAATTTAATCATGATATACTTCGTTTTCAATTTAAAGAGCCACTATTTAACAGGAAACAAGTTTACAACTTGTTAAATGGTTGTTCGTGTACATGAAAAAAAATAAGTGCTACAAATTTCGAATATCTTGAAAAGTGGAGGGATTTTACGGCTTTTGATGACATTATAAGAAACCTAATATTCAAGTATTCCTCAAATTTGTAAAATTCTTTGAATCATAATTTTATCTTAATTGTAAGATTATTTTTCTTAACAAAAAGTAAAAATTAAAATCTCTTCAATGCCACTCTTACTCATATATCATTATACCTGAATTACTTCCCTTTATTTCAACTTGCATCTAATTTGTATTAATTACGTTTCGTTTTGGTTGGCGAGAAATCGTAATTTTATGTAATTAAGCTTCATAGAAGTCCCCGAGGTTAGTGAAAAGAGAATCGCGAATAGCCCTACGACATAAAACTAATATATATATATATATATATATACTAATGAATTTGCAGTTGTATGTACATTATTGGCTACAATACGATTAGTGGTCATGGTCGTGAATTTGCATTGCTTCTTTCGAATCAAGGGTTAGAGCAATAATGCTTTTGGATCTTTTCAATGGCATCAGGCCACGTTGTGAGGTAGATGTACTTAAAACCTATGTAAGCTTCAAGTTCTCCCATGGCAAGGTGTGGAAGTTAGGAGAGGTAAATGCCACCCCAGGTGTCGTCTTCATTACTTGACTGATGTTCATAATTACGAGTTCCATCAAAAATAACCCTTATGTTGCTTCTAAGTGTGACGTTAAAAAACAATTCATAAATTTAGCCGCATATAAGTGCAAGGGAGAAAGTAGGAGTAAACCTGCAAGCTTATTCTACAATACTGCTGGCCAACAATAATAAAGAAGAAATTGACAGCTGCTAAGGTCTAGGTGAAAAACCAGAAAATAGGGAGATGAAAAGAAATATCTAAAATAGGAAGGTAAAAAAATGCAGTCCAAAGAGATATTCAAAAAAACAAAATAAGTGTTTTTGTAATTAAAAATTTATATTATTCGTAAAACTTCTAAATACATAAAATCGCTTATGAAAAATAATGGAATACACTGTTAGATAGAAAGGGAAATAAGAAAAAGGGGCAGCATAAAAGATCAAACATTTATGATCTGAACTAAATATAAGCCAAACTATGTTTAATAGGCTCATACAGATAAATCGCAATTTTTTTAACAGGGTAAGAAGATCAAATCATTTCATTTTTGTTGTTACTTATCCTGTATTTAAGAATCACCGAATAGAGGGGCTGTTACGCGTTAAATCTGATCGAGGTGCTAAGTCCTCCTTTTGGAGCGTTGGAGAAGTTTGGAGAGAGAGGTGCTAACTCAGATGTCATTCTCGTCACGTGACTGATTTTGGCGCTTTTCTCTTTATCTAAGTAATCATGATTTCATTAGGAGGATGTTCTTAAATAAATGTTGCACTTCACTTGTCAGTTCTCCATATTATTCTGATTCTTTAGTTCACAAATAGTTCTGAAACCGCAAAACAAGATTTGTCTGCTAATCGTGTTCTTAGAGTTTCATCGGGAACATAATAATTAGTGGTGACCCTAGGTAAGATTATGCACAACTTTTTATAAAGGATAAATGAAACAACGGTTTCTGATTGAGTTTATTTTGACAGTGTTCACAGGTAAATACAATTGTTGTTAACAAATAATAAAAATAGTAAATGTTCAATAAAGGTATTATTTATTGGATTATTTTGCATGATGCTCACTTATAAGCATAAGAGTAATTTTTTACATTCTATTGTTTATTTCAATGTACATATCGTTATAATTCCCACTCAATTTACGTTACAAGTGAGAGGGTTGACTTTGATAAATACATTGTGAATTACAAAAAGGATTGTTAAACAATAAAAGAAAGAAGGTTTTTTTTTAAAATTTGTAACACCTCTTGTCTCTTGTAACGAAAGTTTAGTAATTTACAGAGTAATTATCTAAACTTGACAAGCTGGATATACAAAAGAATGAAACCTGAATTTCAATGAATATATTTACGATCACTCCAATGTAAAACAATTTTGGGTCAGATACGACTGTGTGAACAGTTCAATGAAATCTTTCGTTACCAACAAAGAACTGTTATAAGCTATTTCTGAATAAAAAATAGGAAAAATATATCTATATTTATTATCTTATGGTTACCTTTCGACCATTTTTTTATTTATACATTTATAAATTAGGTTTTAGCATGCCATATAGTATTTTTTTTCCAAGAAATTGATTTCACACAAAAATATGAATATTTTGTTGATAAAATTTTTAAGTCTTTTAAAGACAATTTGATACATTTCAAAATCTATTCCTCCTCCTTTTATCAATATTTTACCATGAAAATTTTTTTGTAATATTTTGAAGGATGTTTTAAGCAACTTTAGGGATTGATTTTGTAATAATTTATTTACTTTTGAAGAGAAAAATAAAACAGTTGATATGAATGCTAAAATTCAGCAACACAGGTATCTCTGACATTTTAACTTTCCTTTTAAAACAAGAATTAGTTGTTCATCAAAATGGATCACTGATTTTATTACATGCTTTATAAGTATTACACGTGAAAAAATGAAAGTGATTGGTCTATATTGGTGGAAGGAGTAGTATTTTGAATGCATTGATGCATTGCAAAAACATACACTATGAGAAAACCCCCTTTTTAAAATTCATAACTATGAAAAAATACGTTCTAAGTAATCAGTGATGTTAATTGTTCATGTTTATATAAATACTGTTAAGGGGAAAAATCAACCTTTTCTCTTGGAGCAGAATCACGCTAAAAAAGGTCAAAAGAATAAGTCTTCCTCTCATTTCTTTCGTCAAACAAAACAAGTGTGCGGCTATCTCTCTCATCTCGCAATCTTCTCTCCTCCCTCTCTCAGTCAGCCTTTGTTCTGTCAATTGTTTCTCCTTTCAGCGCTCATGTTCTATCGGAGTGGTCTTTCGCGCCTTCATCGCCTGGACACCTGAAGAGCTGTGGATGGGGAAGGAAGGTCATGTCTGTTACTATGCTCTGTCCGCACTTAGCAGTACAGGGATCTGGGAAAGCAGTCCTTATCCCCACGTTTATTGTTATGAAATCCTTTTTATTCATACTTTTTAATGATAAAAGAATAATTTTTCTCATTGTAGGAAGAAATTACAAGTAGATTTAATCTACAAAGACTGATTTTTTTGCTAAATGTAATGGTGCTTATTCAAATTTAGTTGTTTTATTTATGCTTCAGAATTTTTTTTTATTATACAGCATAATTCTGTATAAGGAATACCCATAGGACCAGGAATTTTTGCCCTTAAATAGAGTTCTCCCTTTATGAGAAGGGAATTCATATACCTTCAATGGGATTGGGACCAACAGAATTATTCCTTTAATAACGGTGTCTCTTATTGGAAAGCATCCCTTTTAAGAGATCTAACTATATTTGTTTTTCCCCCTTTTAGCGGACTTCTTTTGATTGATTTGTACTTTAAGGAATAACATTTGTTACTTAATCGTCATTAATTCCCAATGAATATTACCCTTATTGAACACTTACTTAGGATAATTTGAATATAATAATAATGCAGCCCCTTTTTTTAAAATTTATTCTCACGTATTAATTTCAAAATTTAAATAAAACCTTGTAACAAAGGGGTATATCAATATTTTAACTTTATTCTTGAACTGAAATTCAGAAAAAAAATTGCAGTGAAAAAAGACACGGCGTAACTGTTCAAAAATAACCTAAAAGATACTTTAACAAGAATAAAAACCTTAGAAATTGTATAAAACTTTTTAAAGACAGGGTAAACACTGTAAGGCTTAGAAAATAATTTAAAAATTAGTTTATTTTAATTTTTTTCCAGAAAACACACATTCATAGATTTTGATCAATTCTTATATAAAAAATGAAAAAGAAAGCATGAGTGAGGATATATTTACTTAAGAAACGTAGAACAATTCAAAAGAAAGTTGTGTTCCACAGAAAAAACTCCACAGCTGCCTCGGCGAGGCAACTGTGGAATGCGGGGGGTATGGACTGGCGACATGTTAGAGCGACATGGTATCATAGACATGGTGTAGGGATTTTGGACCTGGGGACATGAAACAACAACAAAAGAAAATTGTGAATTTAAGAACTCTATCAATAGATGTTTTTATAGTCATTAAATTTATTAACTCAAAAACTTATTATATGTTTACATTGAGTTTTTCCAAAGGTTGTTTAATCTTGACAGTTTTGGACCTTTCACATAGTGCGCCTTAAGTAAATAATATATAAAATAACATCAAGCATAAGAGGAATGTTTATACTTATTTTCCGTAAAACATGAATAATAAAGAGACCATTACAATTAATTGATGGAGAAAATCGCATTTCCTCATTCATATGATATAAATAGATCTAATTTTTTTCTAGTCTTTTTTCTGTTTCATAAGCTTTATTTTTGCCTAAATACTATTCTAAACATTTTATCATGGCCAGCTCTTTGTTGATAATATCCCGCCTCTTTTGATATGATTATAATTTAAATTCCGAAAAAAATTAATTTTAAAACAAATCAAATATATGAAAACCGACTCCTTTCACCGATAAAATTTATAAAATCTATTAGCTGATAAAATATTTATTGTGATGTAAAAACCTCAATAAATAATAAAAACAAAATATCCTTTTGTCAATCAATTTTGTTTTAAACAAAAGAAGAATATTTTTTTAAAACACTTTGGTTTTAAAAGTAAAATTTGATAAAATTTAACTTCATATATTTTAAAGTTAATGGAAAAGGTTATTAAATTATTATGAGAACTAAATGTGAAATCATTTTAATTAATGAGTTAAAAAGAACTTCTGTTTCATTAAAAATAACTTTTCTCGGAAAAAGAACAACACAATTCTCTCTCTGTTAAAATGATTTCTGTGTAATTCCCAGGCAAACTATATTTTTAGAATTATTACTAAAACTCTTTAAATGCATTAAAGGAAATGTTCGAGATTTCCATTTACTTTATTATTTAATGAATTATTTAGTTTAAACGTTGAAAATTGCTTTCAATAGGTAAGAATGGTTCGGATAAGATTAAAAATTAATTAGATTAAAAGGCGTTTTTATATGCAGACATGCATTTTAAGAAAATGTTTATTTTAGAATTCAAAGTAAAATATATAGATATATAAATAAATGACGATAGCAGAAAATCCAAGGGAATTTAGTTTCAATATCTCTTTTTCATTTATTGCATTATTTATTTCATTTCCTTTTAATTCAAATAGTTTTATAAAAATTAGTTTCCTAAAATTTGATACAATCTTCGACTTAATGGTTCATGCTGCAGTAACAATAATAATAATAAATATATTATTTTATTCACAGAAAATGAATAATTGATACAAACAACATTTAGGAACATAAAAAAATATTAAATATTCTATCAATCATTGAATCTTTTTCTCAGATTCCTAACATTTTTCTCAACTGGATTTTGATGTCACTTTCTGTACTCCAAGCATGTTTCTTCGATATTGTATTTGTTTGCTACGTGTCGTACACTCATTTTTTTGCTGTTTTTCTATTAAAATATTTCTTATTAAATCTTTCTCAACGCTAGACATATTTTTTCCTGTTTCGTGGTAGCAGCCGGTGCTCTTTAAGGAATTTTTTATTTCTTGGTTTTCAGTAAGTTACGTTGTAAAAAGCGTTAAAAATGATGAAAACATTAAAAGCTTTCTTTTTCCATTTCAGAAGTATTTTGTTTGTATGTATTATAAATCTTATATATTCTACTCCATATTAATCTATTAGTGTAATGGATATTAAAACATATGAAATCCCCATTAAAAGATTTTTAAGCAATTAATTTATTATTCAATAAATAATATTAAGAAACAAATGGACTTTTAACTTCTCTTCTTTAAACCTTACACAAATGTGTTTATGTTTATAATATTAAATATATAAAAATGAAAATTACATAAAATGAAAAGAGAGATATATGCACAATGAAAGTAATTACCTTTACTTGTTTGAATACATTTTTATGTAGCTCTCAGAACAAGATGAATTTTTTTACGACTTTGATAAATAATTTTCATCCCTTCTATATATTCTACCGAAATATTATTTAAGTTCGGTATTCAATCAAGATAATATACATTAATTCATTTAAAAATTTCACCTATTGAAATTTAAAAAAATCTAAATAGATTGATGTATTAATAATGATATTACTATGTGTTGAAAGAAAATAAGCCAACCCAATTCTAGTATTAGTAGATAAAATCACTTAAAATAATCATAATGTCAGGTCTGTGAAGTTTATATATATTGTGTGTGATACAGTCTCAGAACATGTTTCTGTGTGACATAGCTTTTAGCTCACAACAAATTCTTATTTTATTTAAAACATAATTAACTACAAAACAGGAATACTTACATATTTTCTTTGTTTTAATATTTGCTCGAAAACATCATATTTTTATTGAGGCCTATTTTGTAATCACCTGAGGCTCTTAACGACAACTATGGACATTTAGTTTCTTATAATTAATAATAATAATTGAGGATTAATTTAATAATAGAAATTAACGATAATAATATTTTCATTAATAAAAAGAGACATATATTTTATAATAAATTATTCTCTATAGAATCTCTCAACAGGAAAAAAGTCAATGTTATGCTTTGGTTTCACTAATAACAGTATTTACAGTGTATGGTTAGAAATATGAAAACAGCGTAAATTATTATTCAAACTGTCGGTGTAATTGGATTATTTAAACAAATCGTTAATATTTGATAAAAATAATACCAGATATATTAAATACAGGGTTATTTAAAATGAATCATCCGATTTTCAAAATCCATATTTTCAAAAATAAACGTCACAGAATGATAAGTAACGTATGCATACAAAGGAACATGCGGAAGTTTTATATAATGAAAGATAGATAGCTCTCGTGTGTTCTTCATAAAGATATCTCATGAAAGCTGTTTTTGAAACTTTCACGGTGTTACCTCGCATTTCGAAAGCTCCCTTATGGAATCCACAACGAACAAGATGACTTGATGTTACACAACTGGCCACCTAAGTCACCTGATATGTCCTCCCACGGTTTCTTCCTTTGGAAGTCTGTAAAAGATAAAGTGCATGCGCTCCTATTCACAAATTTAAGTGATCTTAAACAATAGGTATCTGCTGCTGTACAATTAATTACCGGTGCAATTTTACAAAATGTTTTGCAGGAATTTATGTATCGCATTAGCATATACGTATAACTAAAAGAATATTAGAGTATTTTTGTAAAAAATACTTCCTTATTTTCCATGTGCATTCATGTATTACATGTCATTCTATGTCATTTATTTTTGAAAATATGGTGGTTTGAAATCAGATGATTTATTTTGAATTATACTGTATATTTAGTTATAATAATTTGTAGAAATTTAAAAGGGAAATTCGCTGTTAGTTTTTTATTTTATAATACATTTACAAATGTATACATATGTGTACAATTAACAATCGAGGTGGTGTTTTTGCTGCAAATACAACCGTAAGCAAATAACTTGACATTTTGTGTACGCATATAACGAAATGTATAAATTTGTATGATTTTTTGCTCCCAGATTGTAGTCAAAATGGAAACACAAAATTTATCTCTGATTCAAATTATTATAGAATGATTAAATAATGAAAGCTCTGTAATGAAAAGATGGGGTAATATTATTATCGAAAATCTTCAAAGATTAGCTAATAATATTACATTTACAACTATTTGGAGATAGTGCTACGACTGTGTGAAGTTTTAGAGGACAAAAATCATAAATTATTTTCAGATATTACAATCATATCAATAACCAATAATTTTTATAAAACATCTTCAAAAAGAATATTTTTCGTGGTACTGTAAGAAGAAATTGAATACCTGGGTTTTTGTGAAAAACATATCACTGAAAAAGATTTACAAAAACGTGAACGAGTATCTATTTCTGAAAACATTACTCTTCTAAAGGTGCATAACAATAACCAATTTCTTCCACATGATTTCTTCATACGCAGAAAAGGAAGTTAATATATAAAAGTGAGACCTTACAAACAAAAATAAATATCAACAAGCTTTATTGCTGTAAAAGAGTAAAAATTATTCATGGGTAGTGTAGATATGTCTGATCCTATGATAGCACACTATTCTCATTCTTTAAAAAAATCAAAAATTATACCAAGGAATTTTTTCTTCTCTTTTAAAATATACGCATAATTAATTCATGGATTCCTTTCAGTCAACAAAACAAAAACGTTTCTTCTAGAGTTAAAGCATCAATAGCTACCACAATGATAAAAGTGGATGAACAAGCCAAAATATGAGGAACACCTAATGTCTGTGAACAACGACTTGAAAAATCCAAAAACCAGATTTTGAAGTTTGATCCTGAAATCAGACTAATGTGGGTCTGAAATCAGAGGCCAATTATGGAGGGTGTTATATGAGTCTTTGTACATTTTAATTGTCTCCCGCCACACACTTTTTTTTTGCTTTTTGAATTCCTATCAATATAAAATGAATAAATCCTAATAAAACAAAACAAAAATAGTTAAGTCATTATTAATCACTGTGAAAAATTAACCCTGAAATATCTATATAAGAAATTATCTAAATGAAATGATATGTTTGAAATATCTACATGAGAATAATCCTATCATAAATTGAAATAGAGATATAAAAGATCAAAATATGCTATGCAATGTTCGGCTAAACATGATAAATCTATATACCGTCCACAATATGATTGCACCAGCAGTATACATAAAATATGATATACGAAAGGGTATTGTAAATTTTTAAATAGTACTAAAAGAAATAACTGAGATATTTGAATGAAATTTATTCTGCAAATTAATTGATCCTTATGCATATAATGTTGTAAATTACAACTATTAATGTGGATTTTCTTGGTTTGAGGAAGTCGTTGATTGAAGTAACTAACAGTAGGGAGAAGATAGAGTTTAATTTAAAAAGTTCTATAATGGTGGTCAGAAAGTCTAAAAGAAATTTATAACTCTGGATGGTGACATGTAGTGTTACCGAAGAAAAATAAATAAAAGTAAAGTTTCAATACTCGATAATTTTTAGTAAGAAAATATAAAAAATTACGAAACTATGGTTTACTTTGATCTACGGCTTCTTGAAACGAAACAAATAATAAAAAATAGCTGTTAGTTACAATATTATGTGCATAAGAATACTTTTATATACGAAATACATTTTATCTACATATTTAAGTTATTTTTAGCAATAACTAAAACTATATGATACCCCTTTAAATGCTCGCATTAAAAATAATTAGATAATAATAATAGATTTTCACAAATTTCTTAGTAAAATAATTCTTAAATTCTTAGTAAAATTCTTAGTTATTAAAATTGAATAATAAATTTTAATTCTGCCTTCAGCTTGTCAAGTAGTGATGCATTGTATGTCCCTGTAATGGGGTTTCCTGTTTGAATATAATAGATTAAGATAACTCCATAACCATCCCAGAAAAAAGTTCCCATCATTTTCCCAGTCGAATAGACAGTTTTTGCTTTTTTGGAGCAGATTTCCCATTTGCTGTCCACTGTTTTGCATATATTTTTGTTTCGGAAAAATAATGCTATATCCAAGTTTCCTCTACAGTAATTAATAGGTTCTAAAACTCTGGTTTATTGCACCTAAGCTGCATCAACAGAGCTTTGGCAAACATGGATATGTAACAAACACGTCCTTTGGACATATTCATAGGCCCTACTCACTCTCACTTTAATTCGACAGTCATCAGCACCCTTTGGTGATGTAATCATCAATTGTTGCAGTTTTCGGACGTCCGAACGTTCATCTTCTTTCAAGCTGGTACGGCTACGTTTAAATTCAGCTGCCAAAATTTCATTGTGGCAGAGTCCCCCTACACAGCGTCCCACTCATCTTTTATTTACGTAGGCGTATTGTTTTTCAAAAACAAATGTTTAATGACAACTCGATACTCGAATTTTTCTATTTTCAATAAACACTCACATTGACTCTCTCAAATGATTGTCAAACAACAACTGGCTGAAATTTGGGAAAGTACTTGTCAAAAGATTCGAGCCTCATCACCTATCTTTTATTGACAAGAGCTAGCATCTTCACATTAAGGCCGGAAGCGTATCTAACCACCCTCGTGAAACAGAGTCACAATATCAGTAATTTGTATTTTTCAAATTATAACGATTTAGCTAACTTGTTAAGGGGCCATGGCAAGTTAAGAAGAGGCTAATAAAACGGGAAATAGAAATAAAAAATCTAAATTAGTCTTAGAATGCAATATTTGACTCAAAATCTGGAATTACAAGTTGATCCCACCAGAACTCTCAGTCAGAAAGAAGTTTATTTTTAAAACTTTTAACTTTGGGATCCCTAGGGGATGGGACTTTCATTCCATCATCATCAGTGATAGCGAATTTTGAAAATCAATCTTGAATTTCTTTGCAATAATCTCCTACGTAGTCCAGAACCCAGTATTAGTTGTAAGATTCAGAATAAATTGATAATTTTTTCTTTGAAAGCTCATTCATTTCTTGTGTTTTCAGATATAATATTGATGATAAACTGTCAGTATAAATAGCAACTTTGAAATTATAAGAAACGGTCCATAATATGACACATCCAATTGCTGAAAGGTACTCTTTGAAAACTGAATCATACGAATTCAGTTTAAACATGTAGATCTCATTTAGGACACTCATGGCAAATCCAGGGGTATTGGCATAAGTCTTCTATGTTTTTAATCTATGCCAAGTGAAGAGAATCACATCTAAACTAGTATCTTCCTCTACAAACTTACGGAAGGACTTGTAATATTTACCATATTAAACGTTTCATCAGCCCCGCTACTCGGTGGATCAACTTTAGCCCCAACGAATCTGTGATTTTTCTCTTTTTCAAAACCCTGTTTTAGCTAAACAGTTGTTTTTGATTTTGTTTTAAATAACTATTATAATAAACATAAAATATCGAATTCAAGTTATTTTTTGGTTTTTACGAAGTTACAACATTAAAAATTTTTATTTGCAACAAATGTCATGGGTGAAATTATTGTAACAGAAGTAATTTAAATATTTTAGTTAAATTATTAAATTAGATTAGGTTGCTAAATAATAATGTACAAGTACATACATTGGTGCTCAAAACTAAGAAAGTTTCCCGATTTGGTTGATTATATCTACAACAACTGGGCAGATTTAATGAAGTTTGTTTGTACATAAGGGTTATATAACACAAAAAATAACCACTCAACAGTTGTAATACATACGCGTGATCGTTCGTAATACTCATCATAGTTGGAAGATATTAAAATTCAGTTTCAAAATAGAAAAAAAAGTTTGTTAATAGTAGAGGTATGGTCCCCTTCTACAGATATACATGACTTGCTCCGTAATTTTATGCTGGAAATAAGGGAGTTTCTGAGTTCTTGTGGCAATTGGTTCCACTCGTTCAGCGACATCATTTTCAGGTTTTGGATAGTTCTCGTAGGGAAGTTGCGAATTGGAATTGCCCTCTTCAGAGCACCTCAGGTATGCTCTATAGGACTAAGGCCTAGAAATCTGGTTGGCTAATACATCCAGCGAATATCCTCACTTTCCAGAAATTCGCCGACCGGAAGAGTTCTGTGTAGTTGTCATCTATTAAAAAGAAATGCGAATCAAATGCACCCTAGAAAAGGTAAACATAGGGCTCCCAAATCCTCATACCTCTCTGCAGTCAAAGTGCCACTTTCAAAGACAGGAAGATGTGTGCCATAATGGTCGATTTCTTTTACATTGGAGGCAGGTAGCAGGTCCCTGACTCTCTCCTTACAAAAGTACGGCGAAAATCACTGGTTAGGCAGCACTGGGACTCATCAGTGAAGAGAACGATCACCCATTGATCCATGTTCCAACCTCTATGATCATTGCACCATTTTGAGTGGACTCTCCTATTCGCAGAAATCAGCGGGACGCAAACAACAAGTCTGCTTGTAAACAGACCTCTTTCATGAAATCTTTTGGAAGTAGTCACCCTTGAAACTCGGACTCCTGTGGCTGCATGCAACTGATGTGAGACCAGGAAGCTGAAGATTCCCTGCTATGTCACTCTATAACGGAAAAATGACGATCTTCTCTGACCTTCATTGCCCTTGGACGACTTTGCCTAGGTTTTCTATCGACGGATTCGGTATCCTGAAACTGTTTCTATAAGTTGGATACGATGCTGGGCGCTTTAATCAAATTATCTGCAAATCTGGACTTGAGACTGGTCTGCTTCTAGTCCACCCACATTCCTCTACCTAATCCATCATTTAAACGATGGTTGTTACTCATTTTTAATGTTTGTATTTTAATTTAAGCGAATGCTGCAAAAAGGCACGAAGAAATTTGTGAAATAAACCTATCGAATGAAATGTGGATTTTGGCACACGCGGTTATAAATCCTGTTTTTCGATTAGTTCAGCTCACACACACATATACGCTTGCGTATTCGACGTACAAAATTTGCATATTTCTTTCGAAACAGTACTTATACATTTCGTTCGATTCTTTTCATGAAATTCAACAAAGTATGCAAATTCTTCTAATTTTGAACACCAATGTATTTTCATATATTTGTTATACCTATTTGCTTCTGTCTTCTAACTTCTAATATTGATTACAAAATAAAGAAACTCAAATGCATGTGTCGGTACTTTTATGGAATTAACACTATCGGAAGCAATTATTTGCAGATAGGAAACATAAATGATTCATTCCATTTAAAAGCACAAACACGCCGCAATAATATTTTTTTAAAAATATAGTTATATTATTCATTTAAACACTTTATTTTCTCGTTTTTATTCGGTTTCCTAGTATTCAGACAATAAAATTTTATACTTTCTATAAGTGCTTGTTTATCAAATTCATTTCAATTTATTAAAAAATAAATTCAATAATATTAATTCATACCTATTTATTCTCGTTTATTATATAGCTTTTTTATTATTATAAAGATTATAAATTGAATACTTTATACAAGTATTTAATTATCATAATAACTTATATTTATTTAAAAATCAACTACTTGTTATTTTTTTTGTTTTATTTTAGTTTATAATGCAGTTTCATATTATTTAGAGTATGTAAAAAGAGAAAAAAAACGTGTGAACTTATCAAAATCAAACATGTCTCGAACAGCTGTTAGAAATAACTTGCGAAGTTCTATGTCTGTTACTGAAATGATTTTTTGAAGTGTATTTTTTCTAGGTGCATTCATTTCAGATTTCTTCCTTTCGTTTTTATGATTTACATTTCCGTCTCGACCAGATTAGCTTTCAGATCTGAAAGAAATATTGGCCCAAGAGAAAAATTGCGAATTTTTTCCTCCTATTTTATACACCAGAAATCCTCGAAGGAACTTTCAAAATATTCGTCAGACGCATTTATCATTTGAAAATATCAGATTCATGCCAGCTGTCTCAGAAGAAACTGAGGATGAGCTTGTTATTTGGTTGATTGAATTTCCTGGGTTAAGTGTCTTGGGGTATAATTAGGAAAGGAGAATAGAAAAATATTCTGAAATGTATACAGTCCTAATGAAAGAGTATTCTTTGGAAATAAAGAAATAACTCTACGTGGGGATTTCTATTCTTTTGGATGAATTTTGTTTTATCTGTTTTTGCTCATTTTTAAAGAACCGTTCTTTAATCTCTTCTTTTATTCACATGTTCTGTATAGTCTTAGGATAAAACTTCCGAATCAACTTAACACTATATAATTATAACAAATATACAAATTTGATTATATTATATATTGAAGAAAAATTAAATTTATCCAGTTCAAAAAAAAAACTACCATGTTTTGCATTAAATTAATAATAAATAGGACGTTATTTTCTAGTTTTATTAAGAGATAGCGAAAATAAACATCTTTGATAGTATCTAACTACGAATATTTTACATATGCAAAACAAATAAATAAATTGAAGTACATGCAGGTAGAAAACAATTTCAAATTGTTTTTATATCTTAAAGTGCATCGTTAATTTTAAGTAAAAGCTTTTAATATTTCTGTGAAAGAAATTAGTTACAATAGTACATTTCCAATGATTTAATACGCAATGCGTAACATATTACATTCTTTCATTAAAACACTTAAATATAATGCATAAATATGCTTCATTTTAATTTTATGATAACAGCAAACATTAAAGGTTATGCATAAAAAAATTGTTTAATTTTTTTCTATGTTTTTAATAAGAGAAACAAATAATGGTACATATGAATTGTATTAAATCTTTGAATTCATATTTCACTCTTATCATCTTTCTTAGCACACAATTAAAAAAAAACAATATAAAGAGAAAATTCGCATAAATAATTCATCGTTAATCATTCTTAGATTTGATCAAATGCAAATTGGTAGTAATGTCAAATATTGAATGATTATATGCAAACCTGTGGTGGAAAGTATCTTCGAATAATTTATCTTAGATTATAAGCTATAAAATACAAGTCAAAAATAATTTTTGGGAGAATTATCAATGCATATAGAAAACATTTATGTATTATTATTACGAGAAGTTGGGTGGAATTTTTGAGCCGAATTGAATCTCTTGGGAAGAATGATGATCCCTGCACTGCACTTTCCTCTCTACACTTCCACACCAATCCATTGCGAGGATTGGGAGCCTTCACAGATTTAAGATGCGTCAACTACGCCACAAAGCGTCTCTTTAATGGCACCAGAATTCGAACCCATGACTCGATGAACACCGGAAGCGAGTTCGCGACTATAGTCATTAGGATACCACAACTACCTCATTTGCTTATAGTTTCCACTCTCAGAATCTACTACTAACTAATTTTGTTTTAAATTCTTTGCAGTGTTATACTTAGTCTGTAGAAAATCATGGATAGTCCAATGATACAAGTTATGTATATATAACACTAACACTATAATAACTGTCATAAGTATTCACGAATATGTTGATAGTTTTTACGATATATCAGTTAAGTGACAACATATAATTAAATCCCAGAAGCGATATAACTTATAAAAAATGCATTTCAAATGCTTGTTCAGTAACCCATGCTGAATTAATAAAAACATTCAATATATCAAATTCGTTACTTAAATTTTTAAGATAATTATTGAAAGAAGAATAGCTCTTTCGGTTTCTTTATTCGCCGCCGGGATACCCTAGCGATCCTTCTCTATTTTCGACCTTCCTTCTTGTCAACCAATTTTTGTCTTTTTTTTTTTCACAGTTAAATCTTGTTTGCGCAGATTAGCCACATCTGACTCTTGTGCTAATATCCTTTAATTTCACTCACTCACTTGGTTTCTTTATTCTTTGAGAAAAAATTAACTATTTTCTCTATCTTTGATAATTAACTATAGGTAATCAATTTCTTAAGAAAATTAATTCTAAAATAAGATAAGAATGTAAACACAATTTTGAATATTTTTTGTTAAAATAAATTATACGTTGCCAATTCTGGTGTTAATTTCTCTTCCATATTATTCCTTCATAGAGGAGCTCTCTTGCAGAACCAGAGTAATAGAATATATGTATTGTCCATATTACTAAAATAAACAATCTTCTTATTGAATTTAGCCCAAATAATTCATTTGTAAAATAATATTTAGGAAAGAAACATTCGTGTTATAGGCAAAATTATGCCGCACAGAAAATAATGCTTCATAATTGAAAAGAAATTCCAAAAAAATAATTTGAATGTACAAACAATGTACGTATTGAACTATATTGTTAATAAAATTTATTTTAAAATGTATTACTGTTAGTTTGAAAAAGAAACTTCAACTTATATTAAAATATTCGCCCAAATGTTTTTTTCTATTCTTCTAACAGTGTGTGTGTATGTGTGTGTATATATATGCATTATACTTTTAATTAATATACTTAGACTTCTTTTTTCTTTTATAACTCGAAATGTTGTAATAAAGCATTTCATAAACATAGTTCATAAGTTTAATTAATTTACTATGACATTTTAAAATATAAATTACCTATATTTAAAATGTATTCATACGCTGCTTACGTATTATGTAAAGATTACGGAATGGTGAAATGATACATTCAAAACATTCCGATAAGAGCATTTGAAAGATTTTATTTAAAATTAATACACTGAAATTCATTTTAATTCAGCCTCATTTACTTGAAATGTCGCATTGTAATTTTTATTTAAAAACTTATACGAAAAAAAGGTTATTTTCTCTTGCCTAGTTGTACCCAAATAAGTGAAATTAATTTCTTAAATTAAAAAAATAATGACACACCAGTATTTCTAGATTTTTAACGAAACTTTTAAATTGGCAATACATCTTATTTAATTACAGATTGTTTCTAACAAAATACAGAAGTTAGAATTGTGAATTTCTCTTTACATCGTAACTTTCTACTTTGCTTCCTTTCTTTTTGAAAATCTTTTACTGTTTCTTTTTGTTTGTTAAGACAAATAATCAACTGATTCAGTTCCTCATTTAAGTGGGAGAAAGCGGAAGTTTTAGAATGAAAGTGATGTGGATCTTTTAAAATATATCAAATTTACCCTTCGAAGTAGAATTTCTATGTTGTGCACATGATTTTAACTCTTACAAGAATATTGATATAGGTATTAATGATGATTGTAATAGTTTCTTGGAAAAATTTCAAATAATAGAGTCAGGTATCTGTGGGATTCTGATTGTAAAAGCATTTTAGTGCTGGTAAGCTTTATAAATATAATAACTTATATTCTTTTTTTATTTTAAAATTACATTCTATCTAAAAATGATTCTATTGAAACTATTTTGCGCCGCTAATACTTATTTAAAATGTTGTTAAAATATAATCTAAAATTTTAACTAAACATTCAGTTTTAAAATATATGTTTTTGCAGAAAGTTCTTAAGGAACCTGGATCTTTTACAAATAATCTTACTTTAAACTTTTGTTCAATGGAGAGCTTTAATAAGCTTTTTTTTTTTTTTTCACAATTTTTTTTTTTTGGGGGGGGGGGGAATAAGAAAATGATGTGATACTTGAATAATGTATATAATTACTAAGTTCTTTTTATCCATAATGAGGATTTATTTTCAAAGTTGCATTATAAATTGGCAACAAAATTAATTGTAGCAAAATTGTACTTTCTTTATGCAAAGAACACTTATTATTTATCACACATCTCCCTTAAAAGTAGACTATTATCTATTTTATTCCTTTCTAAATTCGTTTAATATTATTTGTTTATAAATTATTCTCTGAAAAGTATCTTTATAAAAATTTCATAAAGCTTGTTTTTAAAGGATATTTTTCATTTCATACTTTTTCAGTCCTATATTTGGTTCATAAATGTTCAATTAAGTATCGAAAATTTCCAAGATTTAAAATTTCGGAATATTACCTTACATTTTTGCATAATTTTGCATATATAGCCTGTTTCCATAATAAAAATTCAAATAGTGTACTTATACATAGGATGGAGATGAGTAGAATCACTTTTATCGGTATATGGCTTTTCAATTTCTGAGATGTAACAAAATTTGGAATAGGAAAGTAATTTTTCGATACGCTACTAATTAGCAATTCCATATCAATACTTTCTGAAACACAAAGAAAAAAATTACTTAAAAATTCAAGGCGATATTTTTACATATATTTTTAAATTTTTTTTATTTTTAAAAGATTTATGAGCGAAAAATATCTTTTGCTCTTTGTTATCTTTTGCTTGTGAGCTATAACAAGGAATATTAAATTTTGCTGTTAAGAATATGCATAAAGGATAATCACTTGATCCTTAAATGTATACTGCTTTTATAAGAAATTTGAAGCCTTTAACATTGTTTATATATTTTTTTCTTTTATTTTGCAACACTCTATTGTCTCTGTTACTCGAAATTTAGATTTTGTGTTTGGTAAGAAATATTTAATTACATTTGTACTACAGATAACCAAAAATTCCCTTTCATTTATTGATTTTAAAGTTTTTTTGCTTGTAGTGCAAGAGTGGCCAACATTTTCAGATGCATCATATACCCCTAGCGACTTTTATACCCCTTACGTTCAAGGTTAAGGGTTGGTAAATAGAAAGACAAGGATAGAATTGTATAGAATATGCTTTGCTTAGGGAGGAAAAAGAATAATTTAATCCAGTAATTAAATTAATTAATTTACAGCAGTTAGATGAAGCACCAATCTACAATCGTCAGGAATGATCTCCTGTGAGGGAAAATGATTGCTTTATGATGGCTCTAGAACTGCAAGTAAGTCTTGTTTGGTGAAGATAATTCCTGAAAATAGATTTTAGCATTGAGATCGATATCAGATTGGGGGATATGAATATGCCTGCTCCTTCTGCTTGCTAGAGGTAATCCTAAAACTGGTCCGCGCTTAGTAATCTTTTTAATAGAAATATGCATATAGACATAATTAACTTCTTAAATGATTAAATTAATGTACGTAAAACAATATTTATTGCAGCACATGAACATTTCTGACCAATACTGAAAATTGTCAACATCTTTAAGTTTTGATAATCCTTAAATCTTAGGTGTTAAATTTGTTATTGACAGCAGCACATAATTCGGAATGCTAGTAAACGGTTTCATTGATGAACATGCTGGTTCAAATATGTATATCGTTCCAAAGTTACATGTATTCTTATATATATATGTGGCATTCATTACCCTTTGATTACCTAGAGGTAAAAAAACTTGTAAAAATCCATACATAATAGGGTTCTTTCATCAGATAGCTCATTTTCCTGTTCGAAAAAGTTAGAAACGGCACTTTTTAATTTCCAAAAATCTAATCAGAACTTGCCCTGTAGAAAACCAGGGTACTTTTCAATGAAGGTTAAGATCTCCAAATTAAAATCGTAACATTTCACAATATTATTTGAATTATCGTCAGTTTGATTATCTTGCTTTTTTTTAATTCAAATGTTTCACAACTGGTAACATGACATATTGCACATTTAATGGTTTGGCGCACAATGTATCTTCGTGTAAAATACAATGATAGTTTAGTATAGAACGACTTGAATTTTTTCGTGCAAAGTTGCATTGACTTTGCATATCATTTATGGCACTACGTCAGTATATGCGCTGATGAGTTAGCTACAATCTACTTCTAGATTTTCAGGACATGATCATGTTTTTTGAAATATGACTGATCTTCTTGTTTTAACATACAGTGAACCCTGACTGGCAAGAGCACTTCAAATCAATAAATTATCATTAATTCTTCTGATAAAAATGTTCAACTGTGCAATATCAAAAATGTCCGTTGATTCATCCAAAGCTAGAGGAAAAAAAAGGACAAGAAAGGACAAAGCGTTCTAATTGCTAGAATACATCATGAGAGAGATCATCTTGATAATTCTCATATCTTTCTATCTTGATATAGCAATCTCGTCTTCTATTCTTTTAAGACCATTAATATCTAGACGGGTTGCAAATATTTGGAGACATGGATTAACAATTTAGTTTACTTCAGAAAAATATTTCTTTTTTTCGCTCTAATGCTAAAATATTTCTTTTTTTTCGCTAATGCTAAAATATTTTTATTCGACGCTTATGTTAATGCAACTTTCTTTAGCAAGTATTTTATCTCATTCTCATTCCTTCCTTTTCCTTAGTCACATAATTTTTCGCTCTCAGACCCATGAACAAACTTCAAGTGTGATGCTGTTATTTATAATGTCTATGAAGATCCTGTCTTCCGTTATGTGAAAAAGTACTTTCACTAAGAATGCAAAACGGATTTTTGATTAATTTGTTATAAATGATAACTAATTTCCCCACTGTGAATTAAAGTCACATATGCTGTTAATATGCTTCTTTTGGACATTTTATGTTACTCTATAATTGTCAAAAGCAATTTAAAAAAAAAAACCTACTGAAAACATGTACGAAGCTCTGAACAAATGGATCACAGTTATACATATCGAATCTCACACACGGAACCTTCCCATCCCCCAGAAACACGCAAAACGCTCTCGCGAAAACAAACCACTGGTTCATTCACAGCAGACTAAAACGTCATTTATAATCATCCAATGTGCAACGTTTGGCACATGCGCCATGGTTTGGCCACCCCTGTTGTAGTGTTAAAACGTATCATATTTACTTGTATTTTGTCATAAGATCATGCAATAGTTTCATTACTGAATACTAAAAATTTTAGCATTGTAATATTATTTAATATAATATATAATTATATAATGATACCATAATTTGTTTACTTATTTTACATTTATAGATACTTATGAGTTATAAAAAATACCGCAAGTTATCATTTATTAGTTTTTCGCTATGAGCCAAGTGTTTAAGCGAAAAAAGAATACTGAGCTTTCAATTGTATGGTTAACCTCTGCTTTTGTTATGCTGAAGCTAGACTTCGCATTTTTAAAAATATATTTATTTAATTATAAAAAATTAATTCCTATTATTATCACTGACCATTGAAATTTTTATCTTCAAGGTTTTTTTTCTTTTTCTTTCTTTTTTTTAGAATTTTCATGAATAATTTTCCTTGTAGGATTTAATGTATCATGTCAATTTTATCCAAAGATCATAAAACCATTTTTATTCAGAATATCGTGAGGTGGTCTATAAGTCCTTAGAATTTCCAGGAGAATGTGCTCGTTGTAATTAAAAAAAATTATTCGTTTTTGGTAAGCATCATGATTCAATAGACAGCTGTCTAAGTCTCATCTAATCCTATTCGTTATCATGACGCCTTTCGCAGCACAAAAAGTTTTCTTCATAACATTTAGGACCGATGAGGCCATCTTCGACTTTTTTTTGGAAGAGATTCACCAGAAGCAAATGAAAGGGGTTTTTTTTTGTTTGATTTCCGATTTATAATGATGAATTCAAGTCTCGCCGATGGAGACAACTCGAGGCAAAATGGCTCCGATAATTCGATGTGGCAGCTATCAAACTTTGATGTGGCAACAGATCAAAACTAACATATGAATAAACGTCAACACTGTTTCGGCTTTGTTCAACAGAAGGCAGCACGCAGTAGTGAAAATAATTTATTAAAATGATGCCCTCTGTCTTCAAATACAAGCACCTTTTGTATCACTTTCGTGGAAGATGCTTTATATGTATTAATTTAATGTCAACTTGTTTCAGAACCAATACAGGCATTTCTTTTTCTTTTTTGTTTTCGTCCTACCTTAGCTACATTAATACTGCTCTATAATTTTATGTTGTCTGTTGAAACGTTTTGGTCATGAAATTTGTAACCAGCATACAAATTAACATAAACTACATATCTGAATATTTTTCAAAATAAAGGATAAGTTCAATTATTATTGTCAAATATAATCTTTTTACCAACAATTTTATTACATTTTACTATGTATCAATTTGGCGCATATCTTTTTATCAGTTTTTCACCTATTTTCCGATAAGCGTGAACCTTTTATTTTTCACACACACAAAATTTTTGTTTTAAAAAATATCAACTCTTCTACATAGAAAAAAATATTAAAAATAAAACATAATTTTTTTTTCTTCGGCCAGTAAGAAAATAAGCCAAATGTGAATTTACAGAACAACAGTTTATTATCATCATCATAAAAATAAAAAGAAGATTTTTTATTCAATACAGCTGAGAAGCATAGACTAAAAACTAGTGATGTGTACTCTCCAATTGACTAATTATCTAATTTATAATATTGATTTATACTTTAGTTTTCAGTCAAACATTTTCGATGGATTTTCAGTTTTCAATAATTTTTCAGAAGAATCATTTTTTTCTTTTTTTTATGATGATGATAAACTTTTGTACTGTAAATTCAAATTTAGGTTTAATTCTTTACTGTTTTTTATTACTTTCTTTTTTATCATTTAAAATGTCAAAAATTTAAAATATGTATAGTTTAAGAGAAACGTATAATTATACAGAGCTGTTTAAAAATGAAAAATTATTTTTTGTTCATATTCCCATAAAACATTTAATTAAATAAGAATTATATTTTTAAAATACAGCGTAACCTTTTTATTTGTTGAAGTATTATCAAAGGATATTAGAACTCTTCAATTCAAAAGATAAATAAGACGATTCAAAAAAGAGAGTTTTTGCGCAGTGATTTAATAGTGATTTGCGTTACATTATTATGCAAGTATTTGCCTAATCCGTATTATGCTTGCGTAATATACATATTCGTTTAAAATATTTATTTTTTTCCAAAGATTTTTTTTTCTCAGTTTTAAATAAAACTCTTATGAATACTACATATTTTTAAAACTATATATTGATGTTCTATTTTAGTTTCTTCATAATGTCAAAATCCATCCATTCATTATATTCATCATCCTTATAAGGAGAAAAAGTATTAATAGAAACATTCAGTCCTTCCAACAATCAGTACTAAAAGATAAATAAAATTTATTCGTAATTTAAACAACAAATATTAAGGAATCGTTCTAAGCGTAATTGAATGGAGAAATATGAAACGTTTTCTTAAACAACCCAATGACTTTTTTAAGAATTTGGAACCCCTTTTTAAGCAACTGCTATGATATGTTTATGGAAACATTTTGTAATATTCCATATTTTTATATTTGTATTTTATTATTTTTGTAACTAAGCTCTATAAATGAAATTAAAATGAACAACTCTATATGACAGGGGAATTGAATGTTATGTTATCTACTGCTTTGAATATTGTTTTAATTATAGAACAAATATCACATCTTAAGATTTAACCTTGCCTTGAAAGCTTCATTTTTTAAACTTTTTCCAATTTATGCATTCGATTAATTAAAAAATATAATTTTGAAGCAAAAAGATTTTCAAGGAATTAACCATTTAGCAGTTTTGCCCTGACCATGTACGGTAAAAGCTTTTTGGTGTACAAGAAGAGTTGTCTACTTGTGTCATCACTTTTTCAAAGACTACATTTCTAATTATCATGTATAATTTATTCTACTTTCATTTTTGATTGATGGATTGTATTACTTATCCATAGAACAAACTTCCTAGTTTCTTTTTCTTTTCGTGCTTAAATTCGTTGTGAAACACGTGCTTAGGTTTGAGTATTGTGTATTACATTTTATGAAAATTTCATACAGGTAAGATTTGAAGAAAAATATTAGCTTATAATATAAAATTAATTACTGAGTTTCAGATTTTATTTCATATAGTTTATATTCTAAAATTTTTTATTTCAACTAAAATTGGTTAATTCTGATGATAAAAAATGTAATTATATAGGAAACGTTTGACCTTAGTGCCTATAAACATTTCCTAAGTGAATCTGACAAATATTCAGATTCTTTAACATGTTTTGATAATAATTAAATAAATTTGAACCATTGCTTCGGAGAGCGTAAAACATTTTGTGAAATGGGCGCGAAAATCCTTCAACTGTTGCTCCACTAACATTTTCATTTCCTTGCATAATCAATCTATTCACTGGAATCCTTCATTTATTGAATAAAATGTTAAATTATATAAGATAAATTTGCTATTTATAATGACATGTGTGAAAAACATGTCATTATAAACATGTCATATCCGTTTTATAAATATAACATGTGTGTTATATTTATAAAAGGGTTAGTGAGATTTTTTAGAATTCTATGTATATATACACAAAATTTCAGGCTAATAAATTATTTTTTACACATATTTTGCCCATACGTACAATTTTCTTTCAATGTTGGGAATAGATACCATGCAAACCAAGATTTATAAATGTTTTGAGCTGCTAAGTGCTTAGTATCTTAAAAACCAAAAATTTGAAACAATTTATCTTAATAATAAACAATATATATACTTTTAAGTCATTAAATTTTATAGTGCTTTATTTTCTTTCATGTTTTTTTTTTTTTCACATTGGTTTGACAAATAAGAAATTGACAAAATTGTTCACTAATGTCCTAATGTGAAAACAGGAATTAATTTTGAATTTAACACCTACGGTAACTTAAATACTTAAAATGGTAAAGTCCTTTATCCGTTTCCAAATCGTTGTCAGGAATTAAGTAATACATCATTTTAGAATCATTTCTCCTTCAAGTTATTCTCATAGCAAGAGAAATTGGCTAACGTAACATGTGCCGATTCATTATCATCTGTAAAGGAGATCGCTTCACTTATCTCCACTTCCGTCAAAGTAACACTGGTTTCCACAGTACTTTGTTGCTCTTGATTAGAACCTAAAAAAGTAAATAAAAATTTTAGGAAATATATATATATACATACACACACACACACACACACACACACACACACACATATATATATATATATATATATGTGAAGTATTACCATCTTTCTATATTATAACCATTGAAATCTGAGGGTTTAATCAGTAATTACCGATACAAACACATTATTTCATTTCACTGTACAAAACACAGTTAATTATATCATTTACAACTTTCCAAATTTTGTTATTCTATTACTTTAATTTATTTTTAATTGTTTGGTTCTGTAATAGTTTGCTTTGATTTATTACAGCCAAAAAATATTAATCAAAATTACTTACTTCTTAAAGATCAAATATTATTAAAATGATAGCAGAGCAAGAGCAAAGAAACAAGTAAGAAGGAAAATGATTGTTTAGCTTGTTGGTTTTATTAACGTTTCACCAGAAGCAATGCGAGGGCTTTTGGTGATGAGCCTAGTAATTTTGAACCTTAGTTAAGTGACGAGTTGGCATTGCATCTCCTAACTTCCCCACCATATCACTGGGAGGACTTTAGCCCTCGATTCACTAAAAGTCCATGATCTACGGCTACATGATGGATCTTTAATGGCATGTGACATCAAGGATGGAACATGCGACAGCACGAAAACCGCCGGCTGTGAGTCCGCGACAATGACCATTAGGCTACCAAGTACTTTTTAAACGAGAAAAAAAGGAGATAGTGCAATTTATTCTGTTCCATGCTTTGGAATGGAATAATATGTGTTTTACCTAGTATTATGGATCCAACCATCACACTTCAATTAATTACATTGCAACAAAATAATATAAAATATAATCAAGAAGAAAAAGAAAACAAAGCAAAAATTCGATAAAAAGAAAAACTGGTAAAAAGTGATCAATGGAAACATATGTATTTCGGCTTAAATAATTTTCTAATGCAATAATAAAAAATAATCTAAAATATTTATGCACTTATTGATAACTGTAACTGACACACACACACACGCATGTATATATATATATATATGTGTGTGTGTGAGAGAGAGAGAGAGTGTGTGTGTGTTTATAAAGGAAGGGGAAAGATAATGTTTGCTCCAAGCAAAAATTTTAATCTGAATTTCATCAAACAAAAATAAGAATTATGACGTCACAATATCTGACGACAAATGCTAGCTTATCGAGAGAAGCATAACACTTCCGCTACTAATGCAGACTCGCGAGTTATTTAACCGGATATTAACAAAGTTCGACAGTATCTTCGTTGTAAATTAAAAACTAAAATCGTGGCTTAAGAGAGTAATAATTAGTTTTTTTTCATTGTAACATCTTTTCAATGGGATATTATTAGATATTAAGATCATCTTTTTTTTTCTGATCATGTTTTGACTATAAATTCATGTTTGGCTTTCTTAAAATCACACACGCACTCACACTCATACACATATATATATATATATATATATTAACATTCTAAGAATTTCCAAAACTAAGGCAAAACAATTAAGGGGAAAAAATCAATAATTTAAGGTAATTATGAATAAGAAAATTTATATTTATATAAATAAAAAAAATGTACTTAAATATTTAAATATTCTAAAATTTAAAACATAGAAACCCAAAATTTCAATACAAACAAATTAAAATAAAGTGATAGTAAAGCAAAATTCGGAAAATGGGAAATGATGTAATTAATACTGTTCCATATATTGGAATGAAATAATATGTGTTTATGCCAGTAATTACTGATAAAACCATCACATGTATTTAAAATGCATTATAATATGAAGGTTATAAACCAAAAATGAGTAAATCCATACATTTTAATGAGGGTTTTGCTATTTCATTTAGAATAAATTTGTCCCAATATTTATTATTCTTCAATAATTAATAGTTTTCCAAAAGGATGCTAAATGATTTTACAACGTCCTATTTACAACGAAGCAATCTATCTAACGTCCTATCTATCTATTTTCTGCACACTACTTCCAATTCTTACCTTTTGGAAGTGAGGCATTTTCCTCCACATTAGTTACTCTACGATTGTCATTAACCTCTTCAATTTCCTTCCGTTGTTCTACTGTTTCCTCAGAAGAACGCAGTAAGATGGACAAATTTGGAAAAAACATGGAAATCAGACTTATATTGGCGATGAAGTTAAGCATTGTGGCTATGATAAACAAATTACATTTACAGCAATCTACGGTCATCGAATATAATACTGAGAAAAAGAACCATGAATAAAATATATAGCTCATGACAGTTCCTATGCAATCAGCTTCATCGTTTTCCTGCTGAATTTCCCAGTCTGAAATATAGTAAAAGGAAATCAAAATAAGAAACGTTGGGTACCCAAATATATAGAAGTAATAATCACCACGAGGAGCTAGACAAGACTTTCCATCCTCATCAGGAGGCGGAAGGTCACTTTCTACTACATCCGATGTATATATTTCACACATAGCACAAGTTATCAGCTGAACGCCCGCTAAGACAATATAAAATTTATTTGAAGTAATGAATATTTTTTTGAAAGATTTTATTAAACGTGGGGAATTTTTATTAGAACTAAACTTGCGATGGAATCGACGGATTTTTGCATAAATACCAGTGTAGATAAATGTGAAACATAGTCCTGCTAAATCTTTTAGACATCCACAAAAAATTTCAGGTTTATGAACCATTGAAATGGAAACAGCATAAGATAGAAAAATACTTCCAAGAAGCCCGTAATTTATACCTTCTCCCGAATTCTGTACAACTTGAGAATCTCGATACAAAACGAGTATCATTAGAATAATCATCAACATGAGGATACCGGTGATTGCGAATGCTATTACGGTGTATGACCAGTGATTGAACATCTCCAGTTCAAGGAATTTCCAAAGTACTATGTTGCAGTAATTGCGATCCTCATTAGGTTCTTGACCAGGGGGACACTCAACACAGATTTTGTTTCTAATAATCTGTGATGATGTACAATTTAAGCAACGCCAACAGCATTTACTGTTCCGTAAGTATTTCTTCACTTGCCCTTTCTTGCAAGGTGGATTGCAAACAAATTTTAGTTCTGAATGTCCTTTCTTTCCAATACATAAGTGTAAGCATCTGGTATTCACTTGTACACTATCGTAAGAGCCCACATGAAGCCAGCTGTATTTGTTTCGTGTTACTTGTCCGACTTGGAAGATGTCAAATCGAGTTGGGCCATCTCCATTCATAGAAAATTCGAATTTATCATCACCAAGACCTGGAAAGCAAAATAAGAAAAATAAAAATAATACATTGTTTTTAATTATTAGTTAATGCAGTTTTAAGTGTACAAAAAACAAAAATCAGCCCATAAATTGCATTAAAGTGTTTGATGAAGAAAAATTTCAGAATGCAATTTAGCCTGCCTCTTTGGCGATAAGAACTTTTGTTGGGGATAAATCGACAAAAGTAGCAATCCTTAATTTTTCTAATTAAACATGAGCGATGGCTTTTATGAATGATAATCCTGAACTATCTCCTTTCCTTTTGCCCCTTTAATCTCGCCCTTATTTCGACACCGGTTTTAGGATTGATTAGAAATCACAGATGCTTTTGTTTTCCCTAATGTCAACCCCAAAATGTCATCCCTGACCCCTTTCCAAAATAAAGTGTTAAATGCACATCATTTCTTTCGTATAGTTTCATTTCACCCAAGCGTTCACAACAGTTTCAGCTTTAATTGTAGTCGTCACATTGAAGTATCAGTGTTAAGAATAGACTTATACGTCAAGATTCCTAACGCGAGAAACAAATTCTTGACAAAAGATTCATAAAATTGAATTGCATTTGGGTTATTGTGATATCTAAAATGGAATTCCACTCTCCTATCTTGTACACACCCTCCTGAAAAGATACTGAGGTCAAACATACTTTCATCATATTGCCTCGTGATGGCATCGAGCCATTTAATGTACTTTCTACTCGAAGAGTATCATTTGGAGTATTTTCAACAAATAACAATCTTCCAGTGAAATCACCACATTATATTCAAGTTCGTTGTCTTCCAAATAGGGCTAAAAAGGAAACTCAAATGGAAAGGTATATGAAAATAATTCTATATATTTTTTAAAATATTTTTAATATCGTATTAGTTTGTTCAAATTTCTACGTATGTTACATGCCAATAAGTATGAAGTTCTTCTCGTTTTATATTTTAATAGATCAGTTCCTTAGTTCTTGAATAATATGATGAGGTATCTATAACCATTTTCCTTCTCAACTAAAACTTTGGAACGTTAAAATGACGTTGTCTAAATTGAAAATTTCTCCCAATGGATGAAATGTGACTGACGTAGGTAAGATTAGAAATAATTACACAACAGTGATTAAGTTAAAAAGAAACTTTATTTAAAAGCAGTTTAGAATTGAATACTGAAGATAGTGGATGTAAGAGATTATGGGCTGAAATGATCAACGTGTAACATAAGTATTGAGTAAGTAAAGAGCTTCTGAAGGGAACATAGAAATGATCTAGAAAGGGTCAGTACGTTGGCCCCTCATCTATAAATCTATTATAAGGATTCGAACTCAATTGGTTTAATTTTTTTAATATTAACATTCTGGATCAGACTTTTTTTTCACTTAAATAATAAGTTAGATATTGAATTTTGTATAGAAAAATAGAATCTATCTTATATCATATATGGCCTAATTTAATGAATATGTAATTGTGTTTATTTGCGACACATTTAGAATGGAAGGAGAAGAGAATTGTACCGATACGTTATAAAGTATTATTTATGTTAGAAAATGTATTGCATTTTAGAGACAACTCAAAATTTAATTTCATAATCAAACCATTAATGTTCCATCTACAGGCTATTTTGATTTTTTTTAACGTAATATTAATTCTATGGAATTTCTATTATTGTCCTCAAAACTATACTGATCTATTTATTTGAATGCAAAAGAAAAAGTGTATCCGAAAAAGTAAAAAGTAATGAATATTTCCGCGAAATTACAAATTCTTTTTTCAAAGTATTTTTGAATATTTTTAAAGACCAGAAAACACACAAACAAATAAGATAAGGGTAAGAATATTTTTAAAATCGGATGCAAAATGCAATTCCTCCACAACAGAAATCTTTATCATTTTTTGCTCTTTTGGATACATTTTTTTAAAAATTCAAATAGATAGAACAGTATAGATTAAAACACAGTAGCAGAACTTTCATAAGATTAACATTATGTTCACGAAATCAAAATGGCTTGTAAATGAGGTAAATTAATACTCTTATATATACAAGCAACTCAAAGAGGATACGAAGTTCAAAATAGCTAAAACTTTTTTTTTTTTTTGGTTCTTCATAAAAGTCAGTTTGAATGGCAGATAATATTTGTCTATATAAAACACAGAATAAATTGAAACTTATTTAAAACTTTTTGCGTTACTAAGCATTTTAGACTTTTTTTTCCATACATATTGAAATTTTTCTTTTCTTATCAAAAAATAATTTTATAAATGTCCATTCCTATATTTAATCATTAAACATAGAACTTTGCACACAGAGCTTGGAACTAAATGATTGACGAAGATTGAAAAGTTATCTTACCACCCCAATTCTGTTCTTAAATGTTCTTAAATGTCTAAATGTTCATGGAGACGAATGAGTATTTAGTGAGATACTATAATAGCCATATGTGAGCTTTCAAGTCTTAGCAATAGAGTTAGAAATTTTAGCAACATTTAAGCATACTATAATTCGCAAGAAGCGGTTAAACACTAAAAAAGGGAATGCGAGTATAATGAATGAAATAAAAAAAACGATCATTTTGAAAAGTATTGCGTTCATTAATATAAAATACAAAATCTAAATGACTGAAAAATTGTCTATATTTATATGATATATAATTGCTTATATATATTTTCAATGAAAAGAATAGAAATTTTTGCACTTTTGGTCTCACGTGTCCTTTAAATGATAGAGCTGGCAAGTTTATACATATATAGAAAATTCTTTACCTTCAAACGACACATTCTTCAAGTAGCTCAACAATGTAGTTCCATTCAGATGCTTCATTGCCTTGCAGACGCCAGGAACATCCCCACATAGGTCAGCATGCATAGCCTTGATGGCATAAGCAAAAGCCAAGACCGAGTCACTCACAAACGTGAGTTCTTTATCCATTTCTAAACCTTTCACGGTTGACAACACTTCATCTCCACTGCACTCTTTTCTTGCAAACGTGTTGGATGGAGTGAGCATGGTTTCAGGCAATTTGCATGTGAAGGTCTGCTCCCAGTATTCCGCAAACCACGGATTTCTTTGGTTAGTTTTAACTTTCAAGGACTTGAAATATTCTTCGAATCCAGTCAAGGGTCGAGTAACCGGTCGCAGAGTAACTACTCCTTCCATTGTTTCATCACTGGTGTTAAAAATCAGACTAGGTTCAATCAAAGCGTTCTGTGATATCCATAAAAAGTTACCAGTACAGTTGTTACGACGCACAGCTCTCATGGTTGCTGCTATTTCATTCTCCGAGCCAAACACTACGAATCCTAAAAGAGACATAAAGAGAGAAAATTATTCACTAAACTCTATGATTTGAGCCAACTTGCTCAATAAATGTACCATTTAAGCGACAACTTCAACTATCGACAAAATACATTACTGTCAAAAGGAGAACACTTTAAATAATGTTTGGTATTTTCACCAATGCATGACAAAACTAACATCCATGTTAGTGACTCAAAGGAAACTAAATTTTCGAAATCGATGAATAATGTATGAATTAAATTAACATAGCAATTGAACTTCTAATAAAGAAATTTCAATCCATTATCTATTACGCGCAGTAAAAAGATTACACAATCTTTTCTGCGCGTTAATGGATTTATCACTATAAAATGTATATGTACATGACAAGAACAAGTATCTAATAGGTAATGCCCTACTTTGATCAAAATTATTATTATTTGACATACATACATATATATATATATATATATATATATATATATATATATATATATATATATATATATATTGGTTGCGAACCCGAAGCTTCTCTATGAAGTTTTTCTTAGAGGAAAAGAGACGTTTTACGAAGATTTCTCAATTTGTTATGGAAAACAATGACCCTATATCCTTAGAGAAGAATTTACCGATTGTTTTGGTGGTATATGGTAAGAAACTTGACATGTGGCAACAAAATAACCCAGAAAATATCTGAATTGACTGAGAAAGCTACAGACTTTTCCCCGAACTAATGTGTGTGACGTCACACGCGCCAGAATATCTATAAATACGCCGAGAGACTGAGACGGAGAGCCTGGTTTTGAATCAATCAGAAAATCGTAAGAAAGGATAGGCGTGGCTCAGAGAATCTACCAAATAATTATGGTGGTGTTACTGAGGAATTTTGGAGGTAGCCTTATCCGCCAGGAATCTACCAGGAACTGCCGGAATCTGGTGGAAAGTGTACCATTGCAAACTTGTGTTCAACTAGTAAGCTGATGATCTTAAGCGTTCCTGATATAAGTGGAGTGTCATTTCTGTCCTGTTTTTTGTTCCTGCATTATGTAAATACATTAACTGCACAAGTCTTGTATTTCCTACTTGTGCTGTAATTCTGTTTAAGTTTTCCTAATTTTGTATATTGCCCTCTCCTGAATATTTGTGAATAAAGTGTCATCATTATCCTTCGTGCATTCTCGTTTCCCATTATCCTTATTATACATTCTCTTCAATTATATTTTTAGTTTTGTGATTGTTTTAATAATATTTTGTCTATAGTATAGTTTGGCCAACAATTAGGGTGACCGTTCCTAACAGTCAAAAATCAGTTGGGAATCCTTTTAATTATATTATTTTCCAATTTTTGTTTTTTTCCCCACTTTTGATAAGAAAATTTATCTTTTTTTTGGTATATCTGGTTTTTGTTATATAATCTACTTCCTTTTAAATTTATAATGTTTTCTTTTATATTTAAATTTATTTAATGCATTACTATTCACTTTTAAGTTTACCATTTTTAACTTCGTATTTTTTTGTTTCTGCTTTTATGTTTTAATTCACGGTTCAGTTGCTATTTTTACGCTTTTATAATGTAACTTTTTGAAATAACTTAGTTTATTCACTATAATTTTTATGTTAATATATATATATATAGTAAAGTTAGTTATATATATATATATATATATATATATATATATATATATATATATATATATATAATATATATATATATATATATATATATATATATATATATATATATGTATATTAGTTATATATATATATATATTAAAATGTGTGTGTTTAAATTATATCTTGAAGTGATGTATCACTGATAGGAAAAAAGGACATTCTCAAAAATTATAAAACGTCCTGGAGAATAAATATACTTCTTTTATACAAGTAGTGTTTTGCATATTCCATTTATAAATGAAGTTTTAGAATTTCAATCATTTTACTATACAATGTTAGAGATATCAGCAACAGGAATGTTCTTATTGCTTGATAAGAGGATGCTCAGTGTACCTTTTTCTACCAAAATTGAGAATACCATTATTAATATTCCTTTTCATTTTATTCCAAATTTTTTTCACTGACTATCATAATAGAACATATTTTGAAAGTATGCTATTAAAAAAGTTTCAACGTATTTTTCTAGAGTTTTAAAATTAAAATATTTTCCAAATCTTCGTCTTAACTACAGTTAAGTTCTGAATATATGGATATGATAAAATATTACTTACTTATTTCATAAGTTCAATTATATTTTCCGCATTGTAATTGAATTGAATTATTATAATCTGATATAGATTTCTTCTTGGAATAGGTTCACACGCTTTCTTTGAGAATATTTTTACTTTATGATAAAATAATTGTTACGTTACAATACAGCTTTAGAATTTATTTAAACATAATGCATTTCATGAAGAAATTTACAACTAAAATATCGAAAAGACTTTTCTTACTTTATTTTGGTAATAGGACGTTTATTAATGTATGTTCAAAATTTCATAGCTCTAGCTATACTATTTAACAGATTATTAAAATTTTCTCTAACAGTGTGCCAAATCATTTTATTGACCTTCGATATTTTAAACTGCTTTTCCTCAGCTTTTTAATTTTCATGACGCTCATGCAATTAATCTGCTAGGGCTTTATTTGTAATCAATACAAATTTATGAAATTTTTCTAATTGTTTCGAATTATACATTTTCTAATTCTGTGCATGAAATCAGGATTTAGAAAAAAAGTTTTGATTTTAGAAAAATTCATAAAATTAGACATAAATATTTTCCTATTGTATTTCAAAGTGTCTGATAGAAAAAAAAAGACTATAAAGAAATACTGATGTAATGAAATCAATACATAAATTTATGAGAAAAAAAGCACTGCTAAGAAATTGAGAAAAAACTGTTTAAAAGAAATTGGAAAAATATTGAAATGTTTTGAAAAAATTCAATTTTAAATATGTTTCCTATAATGTATTTTCCTGAAATGCATAATTTGTGTGTTCAAATAAAATGAATTACAACTCCTTCTTATAAATATCTAATTAAAAATGTTGCACGCTAAGTATTCAGTCCCTTCACAGTCACAAACATTAAAAATCAGGAATTATACTTATGAAAACAACGTAAACATATTAAACACTACTGTATTTTTAAAGAAATATTGATAATTTATTTGCTAATATGAATTAAATAAATGATAATATCATTCTGCAAGAAATGAGGGAGTAAGTATCTAATGAATTTTATTTTAAAATGGAAGAAAAATTCCTAATTCAAATATGGAATGGAAAATTAATGCCACATTGAATGGGAAAAGATTCTTCTTAATGAAAAGCATCTCCAACATGTTCCACAGTTGAGATAGATATTTTCATTTTTAAAAAATTACAAAGGTAACAACATTTATATAACAAATAAATATTTTCAATCCTAAATATGTCATTATACAGCCTTTCTGAAATTTTATTAGATATGGGGTTATATATAACTTAAATAACAAAAACGTCAAATAGAGAATTATTTTTAAATTTTGTGCAGTCAAAATCCAAGATATAAGCTTCAGTAAACTTAATTCGTCCTAAATGTTTTGCTGTGAAATGAGAATGAAAAAATTGTTCATTAATAAAACATTTCTTTTAAATTTCTCTCTAAAGTGTTTTAAAATATTGATTATTTTCATATTAATATTCTACTACATTTTGTTAAGTAAAATACATTTTCTTCCTTGAAGCTGCTGAAATTTTTTTATTGGTTCACATTCTTGAAAATTTGATAGGAAAAAATCATCTTTAAAATCTATGTAAAACTGAAATGAATCTTAAACTGTGTTTTAAAATTAATGTTAGAAAACCTGATAAGAAAACCACATTCTTATTGTTATTTTTAATTTATTAGAGAACTTATAAAATTCTATTAAATGTTAACGTACAGGATTTAAGAATTATAAAGTTTTGCTTTTAAAATATTTTGTGCACAAAAAAAGTTCTTGAGGCTAAAAAAAATTTAAAAAAATAGTCTAGCAAGAAACAGCAAATAAAATCTATATAATATTTTTATCTATATAATATTTTATTTTATTTTTAATAATTATCTATATAATTATTAAAAAATATAATTATAATTTTTTAAAAGGGATCTATATAATATTTTAGATCATTTGCATCGCTCATGCAAAATGAAAAGTACCTTAAAATGTGAAACAATATGAAGATTAATTCTCTTCAACTATCTTCATAGACATTTCTTCGGCACTATTTAATTAACAACTCAACTTCTAGTTACGCAAAGCAAAGTTCATACATAATTAAGGAATAGTGAGAAATAGAATAAGAGGAGGAAATATGCGAGGTTTATAGAAGGCCAGAAGATGGATTTTAATACTCAGCAGATTGTACTATAGATGAGATTCTGATTTCGATTTACCTGTAATAGTTGTCAGTTAAGTAAAACTTTATAATATTTCTTTGTACGCGTGAGGGTTGCTCCAACAGACATACTTCTAGGCTCGTTAAACAAATTTATAGAAAATCCAAGACATTGTGCTCGTAGCATCGAAAATGGCTTGTTTTCACAAGCATCATGATTCACTAGACAGCTATCTATGACTCAGATACTCGGATTCGTAATCATGTCACCTTTCACACCTCAAAAGCTAATCGTTATTACTTTTCAGGCCTGTGAGATCATCTTCAATTTCTTTTTAGCAGATTCACAGGAAACAACCCGCTGTTTTGATTGTTGCTTGGTTTCCGGTGTACAGCAAGGAATCCATTTAATGTAGACAGTGACAAATCGAAAAAAAATCACGTCGATAATCGACGCGACAGCAATCAAATTTTGATTTGGCAGCTAATGATTACCGAATGAAAACTTATGAAACGATGTCAATTTTCTTTCTGCTCCATTTAATAGATGGCAGCACCCAATGGTAACAACAATTTACCTTAATAATACCATCTGTCTTCAAATACAAGTACTTTTTGAATGACTCTCGTAGATATAGTGACAGCTGATTATTTTATTAAATATTCAGTTAAAGATTCTTTCATCGATTAATTTGATGCTTACTGAACTTTCATTATTAATGGCATTCATTAGTGTCGGAAACATTGAATCTAAATTATGAACGAGGGGTGCGACGCATTCACCATTTACCTTCAAATTTTGAATTAGGAGAATTTCATGCATAGAACGCTAGAAAATTAAATTTTAAAATTGTAAATAGGAAAATATGTTATTTTTCCTCAAAATGGGATTTTTTTAAGATTCTGGCTCATTTTTCTCAAACTTTGCTTTATTAGTAGAGCGGATATTTTCCACAAAATAAAATGAGGTTATTTTCTGTACTGTGTACTTATTTGTTGTCTAATGAACACTCCCAAAGCTTAATGATTGTTTATTGATGTCGTTCTGAGAAGTAACATGAGGGATATGGGCGACGAATCTCATAATTTTCAGACATGGTCAAAGTTGACACCTGAGACACTTCCGTCTCCAGACATTTAAGTCAAAGGGAAGAATTTGAGCCTCGTCAGATTGAATGTATACCAGCCCCGCCACTAGGTACCAGGGCTCTTAAAATTAATGGTACCAGGGCTCGAACCTACGTCTCGACAAAATCCTCCAGCCCCGGGTAAGTGAAAATAACCATTAGGCTACCGCGGCCACAACAAAAACTACTAAAAGTTGTTTCTAAAAAGATCAGAAATTCCCATCTATAATCATTTCTGTATTTCTCAAGAAATCTCATAAGGATCTTATACCTTTTAAGAATATCTTTATGTTCTCCATTTCTAATTTTTTCCCAAGACACTTAATTCAGAAAATTGGATTTTGCAAATAACAAGCTCATCTCAATTCCTCTCTGAGACAGCTGACTTGAATATAATCTATTAAACTAGGAACTTTGAAATGATAAATACGTCTGACGTATATTTTGAAAACTTCCTCAATGATTTCTAGTGTATACAATAGGAGGAAAATATTTAACAATTTATATCTTGGATCGATATTTCTTTGAGAACTGAAAGTCAGTCTGAACGAGATAGAAATGTAAATCATAAAAATGAGAGGAAGGAAATATGATACCTTGGCATCTAGTTGATACCTCCCTCTCCAAATTACTGCACTGTACCATCGGGAGGACTTAGAGTCAAAACTAGACTTAATGTGCATCATCACTGCTACGCGGTGGGTCTTAATGGCTTCACGGCTGGATCCCATGACTCAAAGAAAACAATGCCGGACAGCCACGAATCCATGACCATGACCACTAGGCTAACGCGTCCACTCACATAGCTTAGGTATTACAAAAATATTTGCATAAAATTAAGGAGAAATTAGAATTATGAATTATCTGAAATCAAGAATTTTTTTAAAAAAAAAATAGTAAGTGACTTTAAAAAATTTAAAAGCTTAAAATGAAGTTGGAGTTGTACTTGCAGTGCGGAAAATGGTGGCGGTAGTCAGAGACTACGAAAAAAGTAAAAACAACCGATAAAAGACAGAGAAGAAATAGCAAGGCAAAAAGAATTTATGTTTCGGAAATTTTCATCACATCTGCCTTCACACACGATGAAACTTCAGCGGCTGATAATTTAATTATAAATACATTTTATATTATTAAAATTTATTTATAAATTGTGTATAACGTTTAAAGGCGAATGATACATATGTTCTTGTTTTCATTTTGTGGAAATAATTTGTGTTCACAATTATATCTGAATTTGAAAATCTTTAATTGTATACAAATATTATTTCTCGTTTAACAAAAATTGAAATAATTGAATACTAAACTTTAAGTTATCATAACCTTCATTTGTACATTAATCAATCAATTAAAATGAAAATGTAGCTTTACTTTTCCTCTTTTAGACTTAGAAATTAGTTATAATTGTTAGTATTTGGAAAGTTGGAAATACAATATTCAAATATATTTTAGCTTTAATCAATATAATGCAACTTTATATGATATGCATGATAATTTTATTTCCCTCTTAACATTCTCATATGCAACTAGATCAGATAAAATGACATTTCTTGTTCTTTAATATTAATTTTCCTGACACGTGACTGGTGCTTATTAATAAAAAAAAAAAAAAAAAAAAAAAACAATAACTTCTAAAAACGATTTTTTATAAATTCAGTTGTTTGAACAAGTGCGGTGTTTTAAATGCTTAGAACTAACAAGTTTCATAAATAGTAATCCAAAAGGATACATATATTTACTTACCTATACATTTAGAACTTTCCATCATATTTATTACCACCCTATCGTAATAACCATTTATATCTGTTTCATCTTTCAGGACCCTATCTCGGATAGTTACGCAAATATTATTCTTATGAAGTAATTCCTCCAGTTTGAAGAATGACTGAAAAATGAAAAGCAATCAAAAATGATTATTTTTGAAAACTCGCTCAAATAATCTTTGATAAAATATACAGTCTATCATCAAAATTACTTAACATATAAGAAATACTTCATAAGGCATAGTAACCACATATAATTTATCTATAAACAGTATTGATAAATTATTCCTTGCGATCCTGTCGTGATATTCCCTATAATGTTACTCTTGTAAAGTGAGAGAAGCATTTTCAGTGATGTAGTTGGTCAGGCAAAAGAAGCTTAAGCAATGAATCCCTTAACTTTGAAGACCCTTTTGGTGACTTGGCGAAAAACTTTGCGACTTTAGCGACAAAATGAAAATTACAGAATATACAGAAATCTTAGCAGTATCCTGATTAGGTTGAAAGTTACGGATTTTTCCTGAATTTTCCCTGTGAAGTTACTTTTGGCCAGAATGGCTATGAATATGCAGCAATGCGCAGCCAGAGCTAATAACTTGGAGTCGATAGGCATTGGCTGAGCACCTCTGTCCGGGAATATGTCGGTAGCATAGACAAGGGAATTTGCCGCGAACTGTCAGTGTCTGCTTTAAAAGTGCAGAGTATTAATGCGGAGTCTTGTTAGTAGTACAAACTTTTGAGCTGAACGTCATTGCAAGTGTAACTGCTCTTTTTTTGTATATGCTTGTGTTATTGATTTGTGCAAGTGCTGTATTTTTTCCTAATTGGGCTGTTTATCTCTCCAGCATTTTGCTACGCGTGTTCAACTTCTTCTGAATAATTGTGAATAAAGTGTCATTTGCCACTATTCTCTCGGTTGAACTAATTTCACGTATACCCACACGAGATTTGGAGAAAATGTTTTAACAATATGCTTTTAAATACCATCGGCAGATTAAGACCGAAGAAAGTTATAAAAGCCAAGATAAGGATCTCAGGTTCGACTTACGATTATTACGAGGAATACAGGAAGCACCCATTAATTTCAATTTATATTTAAATCCTTACATAATTTGGTTACTATGTATGTGATTATATGAAAAGCTTGAACCAGGAGGGACTTTATCTTTTATCAGAAAAAGAATTTGAAAACATTACATATCATCCAATTCCTAGCACAATAAACGATTCCAGGATTAAAATTTTAAATTTAAAAAATTCTGTATAATGCTAAAATTAAAGCGGAAGAATTTGAAACTTGTGAGATGATTTTGACTATCCATCGGCGGAGTATGTTGAGGGTGAAAGAATGAGAAAGTTCAATCGACGAATAGAAGAGATTTCAAATCTGATAATGTGGAGAGGTGAGGGGAAAGTCTTGCATTTTTGTTGGCTGATGGCGTTTCCGATCATTATATCACGATAACTTTTTTTTTAAAAGAAAAGTTAAGGCTTTCGTCTACCAGTCGTTTTATTTCATTAACGCTCATTCCTTCTATAGAATACTATTTTCCTTCTCGTTTCTGTATAATGCTACATTTTCTCCTGAAAAAATATAGCATTATTACATTTTCTCCTGAGTATTGAAAATATTCTAAAAAATGCTAAATACCGAAAATTCCGCAAACGAATCATTAAAAAAATATTTTTAGGAATCCGAGGAATAAAGTAATTCCGCAGAAACCTTTCTTAATATTTTCTATTTTAAGTGAATACCCCATCTCCTTTTCTTCTACACTCAAATATGTAAAATAGTCTATATTTGAGGAAAGTAAAAATTTCTTAGAATTAACGAAGCATTCATGAAATCATAATAGCCAGTAGATGGTGTCCTAAGAAGCAGAATTTGATTTCGCGCATTGTGAGGATTTCGAGTTTAATTTTTTCTCAACCGAAATTTATTATTTCAGGGCTTTAAGACTTGGGATTCAATTTAAAAAGGATGATATTCTTTGAAAAACATATTAAATTCGCTTGTGTAGTCAATGACATGATTCATCTTTTTTGCACGTTGACAAATAATTGATAAAGGCTTAACATTTTTTTGAAAATTCTTTAACTGCTTTGAATTAGAGTTAAAATTTTGGGATTTGTAGAAAACTTATATTCTTATCTCGTGTTTGTCGTTTTCTGTGTTTCGAAAATATGAGTTTTATGGAAAATATCAATAATCTAGTAACTAGCATGTATATAATAACCATATTGATAACTGTATACCAACTCTGTTTCGATATACAAGGTTGTTCAAATTGATTTAACCTAATTCAAAATTTCCTATATTCAAAAATAAACCACAAATAATGATGGGTAGTAAATAAATACAAAGGAAAATCGGGGAAGCTTTATATTTTGAAAAATAGGTGGTACTTGTGTGTTTTTCGTGAAGCTGTTTCGTGAAATCTGTTTTAGAAGCTTTCACGGAGCCAACTGGCTGTTGTTTCGGTCGTAGTGGACCAGATTATTTGATGTTATACGACTGGCCACCGAAGTCACTTGATATGTGATTACTATGCCTAATTACCTGATTCTACATGCGATTGCCCTAATTTGCGATACCCGCTCCCCAAGTGATTACTCCTTTGAGCGTCGAAAATTACCCTAATTGCAAGGGATTACCCTGAACAGGTTTTCTCAGCTCATATGGTATTCACAAATGAAGCAAAATTTATACTAGGAGTTTTGAATATACACAATACATATGTGTAAAACAGAAAATCCAAACGCTACACGCCCACATATGCATTAAGAAAAAAATATTATGTGTGAATGTTTGGGTAGGTTTTGGAAATGATTTACTCCAATCAATGCGACTCTCAATTGCTCCCGTTGTTGTATTTTTCTGGTGGTGATTTTATCAGAATAGTTACAAGATATTCTAACTGTTCGTAATCAAATGTGATTTCACCATGATGCTGCGTCAGCCTGTTTCAAAGTGGTTGTCCGCAATTACCTAGATGTCAGTTAGGCAGGGCGATAGATTGCGTCAGGTGGACCAGTAGGATGGTCAACCCGATTCCGAGACTTACCGAGCGCCGATTACTTCTAACGGGGATATCTGAAATCCATCATATAAATGACTCCAAATGACTCATTTGAGGTTCTAGTTGCTCGATTATCCTTTGCTGCTGAAAGACTACGCAAAATAATTAGCAGTTTCGGAACTGTTTGCCAATCATTCCTTTGAAGCTATCAAACATGTCTTACTGTCCGTGGTCGTAATTTTGAGATTTATTGTAGGCACAACTGGAAAGAAATTTTTTTACGATGATGTCGGATTTTTCCAATGGTTCTTATAGCAATGCGTTTCTTTTCATATTTAATTTTTTTTGTGTTTTTGTGCCTCCACGTGTCCTTTCTAATCATACCTATACAAAAGATGTATGTGTTAGTATGGTGCGCCACCCCTCACAGTTTGTCCCATGACCGTAGTATCACTCTGTATAATAAATAGTTATCCTTTCAATCAAACGATAACTCCAAAGGATAATTTCATTTCTAAAATCATTCCATAAGTATTTAAATCTGATTATTCGACTGAGAATTCTTTCTAAAAACTAACCTGAACTCCAAATTCATAATCTTCGTAAAGGACAGCGATGTTAGGACATTTGAATTTCAGAACCATTCGCAGTACAGCCTCCATTTGACTGGTATCTGATGGTGTTGTCGTCAGGAAGTTTTCAGATACCTGCTTATTTTTCAACTCAGGATTCGTTTGGGAAAAGCTAACCTGCATTAAACATGTAAAACAATACACATAAGATAACATGTTATAAACTGAATTATTATCATTTTGAATTTTCAGTATAAACTGCTTTCATATATATCCTAAATATATCTGAATACATCATCAATACATGTTCAAATAAATTTCATTTTCATTCATAAATGGAATGATTTATGCATTTTTATTAGAGATTATATAATTTTTATACACTCAAAGTAAAGTTATAGTGTTGAAACATATAGATACAGTCATGCCCCGTTAATATGCTGTTCAGTAAGACTCGAGTCTGCTTTACACGCGGTTTTACTCTAGCTATCTCCTTAAGCAACCACTTTACCAGCGGTCTGACGTCACTTCTAGAAATTGTGGCTTCATTATTATTATTTTTCTTTTTATGAAGCTCAGATAAATTTTTTGTTTGGACGTGTCTTTCTGATAAGATGACTACTTTTTTTTATGAATATTTCTAGGAAAGTCAAATGTTTCAGTTTAGATTATTTTTTTTCTATAAGAGATTAATTTTAAGATCTCGCAGTCAATGAGGTAAGCTGTATGTTTAACCATTTTTTATTGGCCAAATATTAAGAGTTATAAAGTTTTTTTTTTGTACTAGAAATTAGTAAGTGATTATCTAAGTTATTTTGAGCAACAGGGATCTCGTATTGCGGCATATTGAACAATATCTGCCATGTAAGAGATTAAGATAATAAAAATGCCTGTAAAAACAATCATTCAGTCAAGATTGGCTGATAAACGAACAAACTCAATTGTATTTAGATATTTTAAATCTTTTTTTCTTAAATACTTTGTGATTATTTTTACCAAGCAGTTGAATAAGTTGTTGTAAAAATAGCATACATGAGCATAAATTTATTTTCTCGTATTAATCTATTTCTCTGTTAATTTAACACAAATGTTCGTTATACTGAAATTTCATACCGATATTGGAAAACATATCATTTTTCAATTTTTCTTGATACTGTAACGCGTAGATGTCTTAACCCGCTATTGAGTAACTATGGTCACCGATTCACGTGTAACGGTATCAGTTATCCTTCCCAGTACATATAAATTGCATTTTCATTCATAAATGATACGTATTATACATTTTATTAAAGACTAATATTATTTTTTTTATTCGAAACAATATTAGTATTGAAAAATTATATGTATTTCGAATAATGTTTTCGTTATCTTTTAATAAAAAAACTATTTCAAAAATTGTGTAATATACACCAAAAGTAACAAGTAACATTGCTGTAGAATATGTTCTTAAGATAATAGATTTATCGAATATGTTGTAAGTATAACAAGTTCAAGTAATATGTCACAAAACATAATTCGTCATGGGATATATTACAAACGCTTAGGGTTATGGAATATACTGCACAAACTTAATAAATGTATGGAATATGTTACAAATATAACACGGTATTGGAACCTATTATAAGATTGGAACTATTATGCCAGAACGTATTACATAAATGTGACAGTTAAGCACATACCTAGTATGTTAAGCTATTCTGTTCTTTTGACATATTAAAAACTTATTAAAACTAAAAGTTAAGATTAATTTTAAGTTCTGGAAGAATATTTGTTTTGTTTAAATTATACGTTCTGCCTATTCTGAGGAATGGATTTATTAGGAATTTCACATTCTTAAACGCTTTTCTCTTTCCTTTAACATAAATGTATAATTTTCTGGACAAATAACTAAAAATAGTTTAGCCCATTATGAATGGAAAAGCTTCAAATATAGTCAAGAAAGTTTAATACTGTAGAAATCTATTTATAGCCAACTTTAGAGCGATAAAAGCATTTGTTACAGCAAATGCTAAATTAACGAGAATAACTTATATTCATGAATATTAGAAAATTACCACATGCATACATTGTTTTTGAAATTTATTACTAATGCATTATAGCAATTTAGAAAGTATAGTGTGCAGCTTATTTTACTGTTATTAAATCAGCTTTATAATATTATACTAGGATGTATATGAAGAATTAAAAATGATAAATTATACTAATCAAAAATTAAAAATAAAGAATATTAACGAGTAATTTAAAAATCAATTTAAACATTTTACCCGAAATTCCTTATGTCATTGCTATCATAATTGGTTCAGATAAATGATTTTGTTACTGAAATGTTAAGCCACACCGTGTTTTGAATACAATCTATGTAGGAATTTGAATTGAAATAAACTAAATTTAAAGTTATTTTTTAACTTATCATAACCCTGATTTTTGAATAAATAATTTCAAAATAAAATTATACATTTTCCTATCAGAACCTTTATACATAGAAATAAATTTATTGTACAAACACAGCCTTTTACAAAATTGAATTACTCAAAAAATAATTTTAATAAAGTTCAGTTTTAGAGCACAGGACAGAAAGATTTGCCAGAGGCTGGCCAGTGGTCTCCTCTCCCCACCGAAATTTCCTGGAAAATCCATCGTCTTACTGACGATTGATTGCTTGGTGTAATGACGATCCCTGGATGTATCCAGGAAATGAATGATTTAAACAAAACATTGTTAGAAAGGAGGGTGGTGATGTTCAATAGGAAGCACATCATACTGCATCAGGGTTTTGCCAAACCCATCTTGCTTTGGAGACTTGTCTAGGCTGGGAAATTCTGGATATCCATCCTAACCCCCCCAGACCTTACACCGTCCGTTTGACAACTGTTTTATCGCCCTTCAAAACATTTTTGAAGTTCAAAATTGTAGCAGATGTCAACCAAACCCTACTTAAATTATTTGCCTTTGAAGACAAGGCAGTTTTCAAAAAATAGTATTACAAATTCCCATCACACTGGAAAGAGGTTTAAGTAACGCGGAAATTATATTATATAATTAATATTATTAAACCTTAAATATATAATAATTTGTTTTGAATTAAAATAAAGTCATTCATTATAGGAAAATAATATGTTATGTAAGAAGTAAATGAAAAAGTCCAGGTAATAATATGGTATATTTATTTTGAAAACAATTGTGTGTAGACTTTCGGCATCAATATGCGTTTAGTACTAAAATCACTGTAGATGCTTATCTGATACTTGATGATTACGTAGATAGTTTACTTGATAATAGATGAGAAGTAATTTTTAACAATTAGATAAATCACTGTCACTATGACACTCGACAAAAGGAACTATCTCTTCAAGTAACACACTGAACTTCATCACCCACCACATTCAAATGTCAAAAAACGATATAACTTACCCACGAAAAGTAAAGCCAACTTTTTACTTTCACTCGTGACTTATTGTGTATGGTTATCGACGTGAATTCGGAAACGGATACACTAAGGCTTTCGAATAAAATTAAGTGAAAATGCATGTAGACAATCAGCAACAATATGCATTTAAGGGTTAAATAAATACAAAATATGTTTCTTTCACTTCACAAACAGACATTACTAACTTTCCAGTAGACCTGTAATTTCCAGAGTAATTCAAATTGAATCATCCGATTTCAAAATGCAGGATTTTCATAAATAAAAGGCACAAGTTTCATAAGTAAATGGCACATTTTGTAAGTAGTGCATAAATGCAAAGGGAAAATATGAAAGTTTGTTTACAAGTGTTCGATATAATGTGATTTAGTTTTAAGTATAAAGTCACATCGATATTTAAATTCCTGACAAACATGTTGTAAAGTGTCAGTGGTAATTTATTATATAGTAGCAAAAGTACACTGTTTAAATTCAATTAAATTTGTGAGTTTCTGTAATGCTTACGCATTATATTTACAAACACCCAAAGGAAGAAATCGCATAGGACCATATCAGGTGACTTAGGTTACCAGCTGTGTAACATAAGAATATCTGGTCCTCTGCGGTCGATTGAACTGCGAAGTAGCTCCATGAAAGTTTCTAAAACAACTTTCGTGATATAACATCACGAAAAACACACGAGGATCATCTATTGTTCACAATATATTACTTTCCTATTTTTCCTTTGTATTCATGTAATACTTATCCTTCTTTGTTGTTTACTTTTAAAATTTGTGGAATTTTGAAATTGAATGATTCATTTTGAAGAACCATGTATTATATGAGGTGAAATCAATTTTATTCAAAAAAATAAGCCCTATTTATTTTTCGAAAATAAATCCAATACTGCTTCAAAAAATGCTGCATTTAATGGGGAGAAAAGACATTTTATTTTTCGTCGCCGTTCTCAGTTAACTTGCTCTCTTTTCATGGAATCCAAAAAAGTTGCGAAACGTTTAAGCAATATAAAATATGTGAATAAGAAGGATGAAATGATTTAACTTTTTCCTATCGCTTGCTAAGGATTCCTTTTCAGGTCCACTTACCTATGGTTTAATTTTGTATAGCGACGCTAACTTTTTTTATTATTATTGTAGAATAGATTTTAAAATATCTTGACAATCTTTTACCAAGCACATTTAATATTTTCAATATGTTTGTGTAAGGCTTCCACGTCTTTCATTTTATATACTTAATAGATTTTTAACAACCTGATATTAATTCCGTTACTTTCAATTATAAATATTATTTCTATACTAACTGATTAATATTATAATGAATAGAAATTCTCGCAATAATAATAAAGTTAATTTATTTGGGTCTATTAATTATCAAAAATCAATCACTAGTTTTTTTGTATGTACATGAATATGACCTACACGTGCCAGACTCTACCCTTTATTATAAAACCTTATAACTTATTTAATGGAACCCAATGAGAGAATCATGGTCGTGTCCATATTGGATTTAGTGATGGATGTTTCATTCACTCATTTTATGCAGCTCCTTCTTATATGCGATTGGATAACTTCTTTCGTTAGGCTTTACATCACTATACTTTCGTTGATAGTTTCAGCTACACTTTCTACCAATAATTAACTTTCCGCCTTTTCTCGTATTAAACGCTTCACAACTTACATATGCATCTCTTCACTTCTTTTCATTGTACATTATTAATTCTAATCTAATAGACATAGGTCATGTTTCATTTATTGGGAAAGATTTTCAGCTCAAACAAATTCAATTAATGTCCCCCAATGTGTTAATTGAAGAGAAACCGCGATAGAGCCACCATCCTTCAAGAATGTTAATTCCTTAATTATTGGCATTAATTTTAGTAAAAAATTAAAATATTCTTTCTTATTTTTTCATATGTTATCAAGAATCTAGAATTTTAAATATATTTAGTCTTCATTTCAATTCACTTAAATGTTGTCAGAATTTACCACTAATCATTTTGTCATTCAGACTGGATTAATGTTGAAATAGTTATTTTTATCAAACTAATTAATTAGAAAAAAACAAAAATTACCTTGAGAAGTATAAAAAATAAGAAAATGAACTTGAGGTAATTAATTTTAATTATAATTCAAAGAATCTGGAAAGAAGTGTAGGTTGTAGCAAAAGACTCATGATGTTAGAAAATTACAGCAAGTGTAATTAAAAAGAATTCATAGTTCAATATGACTTCAGCTCCAAAAGTTTCTCTGTTCCCTAAATATATAGCTCGTCGCAACTGGTGCTCAGAACGCCGTTATATACAAAACTAAAAAAGACAGTTCACTTCTTATATGAACATATCAACAGATCCGGCAAAGCTTCACTGTTGCTAAATTTGGGCTTATACATATATGAATTCATTTTAAATTCGATATCATTTAATTTATTCGATTAAAATGACAGGATTTGAAGCGTGTGAGATAAATTCCTTTTTAATCCTTTTTCATCAATGTTGATGTTCAAGTAACTAACACAGGTATTCAATTTCGTTATATTTAATTCATTTAACTTTTCGTTTACTGTGTCTCAGGACTAAACGCTTTTTTTAAGGGAAAAAAATAGGTACTATCAAAATACTGAGACACAAGGATAATTAGTTTTAATATTATTATTTGCGTTTTCCTATATTTAACTACTCAAAAACATTTAAAATGAAAAACTGAAAGAAATGGACATCGTCTACAAAAATTAGACGATAGAATTAATTTTAGACAAAAATTAGACGATTAGGATTCTACGGAACTCCGTAGAATCCTGACTAGAGGATTCCGTAGATTCTACGGAACAGAATAAACTCACACTACATCAATCAATCACATTAAGAATGAAATTTACAAATTAACTGAAATATTAAAGGAAAAGATTTTTTAAAGAAAAAATTATTTGGACATTCTTGTATTTTCAAGTTGCTATTTATAAAACAAAAACTCTTTGAGACAAAATACTATCTTTCTAACAAATTTAACAATATAAAGTTGAAAGTACTAAATTATGCCCTTTTTTTTATTAAACTTTCTAATACATTTAGTCCGTGTCCCTTGATTTTTTTTTTTTGAGAAATTATCCAGCAAAGATCAAAGTAAATAATCAAAGATTTTTTGATTATTTATAATTCCTATCCTAGATCAGGAGTCAGCAAATCCGGCCTGCTGGTTAAGATTGTTTTTAAATGAAAAAAATTGAACAAGAGAAATTACAACAACATTTGATGTTAGTGCTAAAGACATTTCCCTATTTCATAACCCATTTGGTAATAAAGTAGAACTTCCTTCAGATTTGCAGTCAGAAGTGAATGATCTATCTGCAAAGTAATTATAAGCATTCAATTATATTTAAGGAAAGGAATGTATTAATATCTTTCGGATGATAAATACCTCCAATTAAAGTTATAGACTCGATGATTCATATCTGTATTTGGGGATACTTACCAATATGAAAGATATTTTTTGAAAATGAAGTGCTATTATCAAATTGGGATCATTATTAACAGATGATTATTTACAAACAATCTGTACTGACATGAAGTAAAAATATCGAATTCCAGTATAATGAAATATTACGTCAGAAAGATCTACTTCATTCTTCGCATTAGTGCAAAATTCAACCTGTTCTATAATATGTTTCTTAATAAATGGAAATATTTTATTCTTTTTTTTCTATTAGCATGTGTATAGAAATTTTATGTAAAATATCACTTGCTAATAAAAATTTATAAGCCGTTTCTTATTGTTGTTGTCACTCTATGAGTAGAATGGCTCATGTTAGTATATTCGAGTTTGCTTACCTGACCTGTCGAGTATAAAAATGTTACAATATGACACTTTCCAAAAATGTTTGATGACCCATGCTTTAAATCATTATGATTGGTTACAATATTAAAGTTATACAAATTAATAAAACATGTATTGAAATATGTTATAATGTGCTTCTCGGTTGTCGAATAATAAGCTTTTAACGCATATACTTCAGACTCTATGAACCTATATCCGAATCCAGCGTGTAAAGAAAAAGCAGTTAACTATGATCATATTCAATTACGTGCGGTATCTTGAATAGTTGGAGTAAGTTCGCCACTTGCGCAGTTGCCGTACTCGAAGTTGCACTGATTACTCCAGATACCTTTGGGAGTCGAAATACAGGATATTCAACTGCACAGTAGTCATTCGATTTTTCATAAATGTGGTTTGAACCTGAAAATAAACACAAATGCTTAAGAAATCAGTTTGCATTCAATACTATTTTTATAATTCCTAATAACTGCTTAAAATCGTCCATAAAAAGACAATAAAAGAATATGTCGAAATGAGACTTGATACTAATTTTTGTAAAAGGCAAACTTTACATAAGTCTTTGAATGCTTTAACAGTTATACATATATCTATAATTGTATCATATAATATATTTTATTTAAATACAGGCACTCACATAACAATCAACTTTTGTAATTCCTAAAACTTGTTTTACGCTGTCCAACGAAATACTATGAAGAATTCGCAAAATCACAAAAGACATTTTTTTTTGAAAGGTCAAATTCTGCACAGCTTTTAGAAGATTTTAACTTTTATCATAAACTTTAAATTTATCAAATAGTATTTTATTAAATACAGAAATATTATCAATACTTTTTATAATTCTTAATAACTATTTTAAACTGTTCGTTAAAAAAGTAATATAAAAATACTTGGAAAGTATCAATAGTAGAAGAGCTTTCAGAACAGTTCTACATTTATTCATAAAAACCCTTAATTGGACAAAAAATAATTTTATCAAAAAAGAAAACATTTTAAATATTTTTTTTTTATAATTTCTGATATCTGTTTTATGTTGCCTATTGAAATACTATAAAAGAATGCTCCGAGAATAAAAAAAGATAAGATACTAAACTTTGAGTTTTTAAAATTTAGAATTGTTATTAGAACGTTTTTACGCTTATCCTAAAGTTCTATTCATGACAAAGAGCATTTAATAGAAAGAAACACGTTTTAATGTTAAGAAAAATGCTATTTAAAAACATTCGTATTTACAAAATTAAATAAAATTTTAAACAAAAGTAAATGCACTTTTATTCAAACATAAATGAAATACATTTTACTTAGAAGTTAAAATTATTAACTTTCTTCTTCCATGATTTTGCAATGAAGCAATGAATATGTAAAGACGTTGAAAAAGCCTTGTCAATAAATGTACCAATTTAAAATCAAAAAAATTCAATTAAATTATTGAAAAATAAAATAAATCTCGATATTTTAGGGAGTTGCATCACTTACGTAATATTGTGCTGCTAAAGAAACTTAAAATATTATACAATTGTTCCCGGGTTTTTTTTTGAAAAAATTGTATTATTAAATACTATCGGGCTCTAGATTTAAATGTTTGTCAAATTAAAGTATGTAATGTTTCAATGTGGTTAGAACATCTCTTTGTTAAGTCGAAATTTTTCTTGATTAATTGTTGATTACTGTCAAACTAAGAAAAAATTCAGAAACTAATGGAGATGGACCTCGTAATTTTAGGCCTCAGTCATATGCCGAGGACAGCATTTGAACTAGTCCTTCCCTCTTCAAACATCCAAGCCACACCTAAGGGAGTACTTTGAGCTTATATGCACCAGGTTTATCAATTGGAGGAATTTTCATGTAATGCATGTTTTTCATTTATAAGGTTATTGGTTTATAAAAATTATATTATTATGGCAATTTCATAATTCACTATTTTGTATTAAATTGAAATCTTGCATATTTATCCTACTTTTAACTCTCTCTTCTTTAAATAAATCTCACTCCCTTTTTTACAAAAGGCCTGGTCTAAACATGTACATTGGATTTTGATTCCAAGAAATTCTTCTTTCTTTTAATAAACTAAAAATCATTTTTAATTAAGTCGTTCTTCAAAACCACTCGATACCTATATATATTTTAATGAAAATTTTTAAAATGTTTCTAAAATTACTTACTTATAAGAAAATGAACTCTTACAAGAAATCCTACATAAAAAAAATATTGAAAATTATTTGGATCTTCTCGTTCCGATCGAACAAAGAAAAATAATTTCTTAAAAACATTTTATGAATGTGCCATCTTCAATGAAATTCGAAACTAAAAGGAATTAGCCTGAAATAATTTTAATGTTTATTTCGCCCGACGATTTGAAAAGGAGTTTAATTATCATTTTTTGTCTCGATGAAAAAATGTGTCGGATAATGTTTCACATTTCAAACCAGGCGTCTAAAAATTTTATCTTTGGAGAGAGAAAGATGAGAAATATATTATTTTTATTTTATTGTATTTTTCATTAAAAATACTGTTCTTTTAGGATTTAAGGTTCTGGAACCTTTCATGAAATCTGATAGTTTTTCTTCGCATCTTGGAGAAGTTTTGTTAATGAAAGATCTTTAAAAGACAATTTATTTAATATATTTTGAATATGGTATCCAATATTTTCATTAAATAATAAATTTAAATTTTTATCACTTTTAGTTTACTTTTTATGTATTTTCAGAGGTATTTCTATCATGATTATAAATTTTATGCTCTAATGGAATAAAATAAAGTCCCAAAAGAAAACCAAATAGAAAAATTGAAGGCATTGTATAATTTAACAGCTGTCAAGCACATACATACTAAAATAAAAATAAAAACAATGTGAAGGAAATTATCCGTTTGATTTATTATAATTATCTACTCTTATGGAATCACAAATACATTAAATAGGGTTTCCAATTAACTAATTAGGAATTATGAGAATAAAAGTTTAAAAGAATCCAATTTATTTAAGTGCCTCTTTGATTAATTATGCAAATATTTAAAATTGAAGATCTTCATAAATGTGAAAGGAAAATGAAGTCATTTAAAACGAAAATCAATTATCTGTTACTGTCGTGAAAATTAAATTTAATTTTGGTTTACTGATTTATTTTATGATAATCTTTTTGAGATTTTTCGAAACATGTATTTCAGAAATAGTATAATGATATTCAAATGGATGAATTCTAATTTTTAATTAGTATTTTTGTATCATTTTAAAATTAGTTAATTACTGAGGTATTCATAATCTTTTCTTTAGGTAAGAATTGTAAATATTGTACCGCTTCTCTTAAAATGGATTTAGTCAGTGTCGGCTATGAGTTAAACACTGATAAAGTCAAACGAAAAGTGCAGAAAATAGATAGAATTCTAAGAAATAAGATGTAATGACGAAATAGAATTAATAGTAAACGATCATTCTTTCCAAATGAAATTTGTTAAAAATAATTTAAGAGATATTGAAGACACTAAATTTTTAATGTTGTATAATGTGTAATTTAACTTCATTCAGTGTATAAGAAACGTTAAACAAATTTTATCCTAATCTGCAAAGAGCAAGAATAATTCAAACTGGAAATATTTGATAAAGAGTTTCAATTCATTGGCATTTCATCAAGTAGAATAATCTTTATATTTTATTCATGAAATTAAAAGAATTCTGGCATAGGAACTGTAGATTTCAATGATCTGTAATGGTTTGGTTTCATTCACAATAAAATTTAATAAATAATAATCATTTTACAGTTTTATTGAAAATAATACATTTTTAAAGTAAATATTTGATTTGATCAACATCATATTTTTCGTTTTTTTAATTTAAAATTGAACAGAAATATAAAATATCAAAAAATAATTTACCTCCTCTATAAGGGAAGTGAAACTTTTCCCTAATAGATAATATATATATATATATACTTAGTTTGTATAGTTAATACTTAGTTTGATAAACATTAGCCTTAATTAAAGACTCATAGAAAAAAACGCCTTCCCGTGGAGTGAACTAACTTTTTTTCATCAGATGTTATAATGTGAACCCAATATTTAATTATTGCTCAATTTATTGAGTTTTACTCCTGAGTTTTTTCCCACTAACCAATTTCTTTAGTTGCTTTTACAGATTTTTGATCAGGTTTAGATCTGGGTTATTTCCAAGCCATTCCAGTAGAGGAATGTTTACTTTAAAATTGCATTTTGCACACAATAGCCCCATATAATGGAGCTGAATCTTGATGATATGTAAATTCTTGATTGTCTTGGAAAAGATCATGTGTGGAAGGCTTTAGTCTGGGCTCAAGTATTTCCTTTATATATTTTTGGGCTTTTATATTTACTTTTATCTCACAAACTGTGCCGACACCTTTCGATATCATGCATATCAGGACACTTGCTTCTCTGTACGTTTAATACAATTAGGATGCGTATCTTGACAATTTCTACATTTTCTATATTTTTTGTCATCACTACAAAAAAGGAGATTTTGGTCTCATCACTTAAATAACGCTGTTCCTTAATTCTGTTGTCCATTTAATATGGATTTAGGCCAGTTTAATTTTTGTTTGAAACATAACAATGGCTTTTTGTTCATGAAACTCTAGCGCTCAGAGCAAATTTCTGGTCTGCGTCGAACAATCCTTGCTCTTTGATTCAATGTTAAAATTATGAATATTCAAAATCCCAACTGAACATTAAGAGTAAATACTTTAACCAATATGAAAGTGAAAGATATAACAATAAGCAATTTCATTGAAAGAGAAAATTTTCAAATTTGAAAGAAAGTCAAATAAAAAAAATTAAACAAAAATCAGATTTATCACAAATATGTTATTTTTTTATTTCTGAATAATTTTTAATTTACTTTCTTTTAAATATAAATTTTTTATCTTTCACTTTTCAGCTATGCGATGTTTTTTTTTTTTTTTTTTTTTTTCTTTCTTTTTTTCTTTTGGACTCAAGTTACTGCAGTGACTCAATTGGAAGGTTTAAAAAAAGGAGTTGGAAAACTCATCGACAATAATAACTTAGTAACAAAAGAACATTCAAAATAAATTTAAAATAACAAAAATAACAGCTGACGAGCGGATAGCTAAAAGAAAGAAGTGAAAATCGACATCAGAAGCAGTGTTAGTCGAGGCACGCAAAAACGCAGGATCGCTATTGTTTGGCTTAAAATGTATGTTTGAATGTTTCCATTTCCTTTCACACACATATGCATATATTTTTTTTTTGTTACCAGTTTAACTGATAGTATTTTGGTTGACTTAGTACAAAGGAGCGGAAAGTAATGATCATATTGTTTTTTCGTAAGTATGATGAGGATGGTGATGAGGCACTCACATACTTCAATAAGATGCGTCTGTGGTTAAAGTTGTTATCAGTTGCAAAAATAAAAGAAAAATATTTAAATATGTAGTTATTTAAGAGAGTCACTGTGCTATGTAAAATATTTCAAATATTAAACATCACATAAAGGTTTCAAAATATGCTTGAGAAATAAATGGATCGTTTCTTTGCACAATAGCAGTAACAGTGTTCAAAGAAGTATTATATATTACCTCAAATATTCGGTTTCAGTGTTAAACAGGAAGTGCATAAAAAGTAAATTGCATAAGTATGGGTAAAGAAATGGCCTTTAAAAAAGAAAATTCAAAGTATTGAATACGGCAAAATATTAAAAGGTTATGAATTTAAAAAATATATAAAGCAAATTTTGAAAGACAAAAACTGCCTATATTATATTTCGATCAACATTAATAATAAAATCATTGAATTTGGTATATGCTGTTGTATACTTTTAATGAGTTTATATTTTTCATCATTACAAAAAAAATGATTTTCTTTTAAATAGAGATAAACTAGAAATTTGAAATTCTCATATGATATAGAAATATTAATTTTTAATTAATTATTTTTAAATTAACCATGCCGATATTAATTAAATCCTTTGTATCTATTGAATTAAATAAATCTTGAAAGTCATATCCATAAATAGAGAAAAACTCCTTATTTTTACCACAATTAATTATTTCACAACAATTTTTAATCATAACTGTCTTATCAAAACCATTTTTATCATTTTGTAAAATATCATGAAAGATTTCATCAGCTTTAGTAATGCATGCATTGAAAACAAAATTTAATTGGTACTATAAGAAATATAGAAGCTATAAGGATATAAAAAAAATTAATAATAATCATAGTACAAACTTTTTTAAAGCTTTAAATCTATTGGTAATTTTTCTATTACTATAAGTAACATTAATAAAATTAGTATTAATAATAAGATGTTATGATGTTTATTAAACATAGTAAGATAAAGTTTTTTGCGCATAATAGCAATGTTATCTCAAACCTTATCAATAATGAACTCCTCCTGTGTATATATACCACTCACTCTCTCTCTCTCTCTCTCACACACACACACATATATATAACGTTATATATATATATATATGTGTGTGTTAAAAAATTTAAAATAAAGAAAACATTATGTAGCATGAAAAATTGTTTACAATTTTCATTACCACGTTATAAGCTTATTCCTTTAAAAATTATTATCATTAGATAATCTTATCACATAAAAATGCTAAAATCTATTAAAACTCAAAATAAATTATTCTTGATATTTTTTTTAATCATCGGATTCTGATTTCATTAGCATTTTATCTGAATAATGTACAAAGAAATAATTTATTCATTAACATGCTAGTAGGTTCAAAACATGTTATTTTCAAATTAAAATTGAATTATTTCATTTTAAGAAATTATTTCAATGTTTTTCTTCTTTAATGAATGCAAAATTCTACGATTTGCAACAGATATTATTCGCTCCAACTAAATTATTTCTAACAAAATATAATATTAAAAACATTTCCCAGAATTTATCATGTTTGCTTTTAATTATAAAATAAGTCATTTTTTTTTCAAACTGTTTTATAAAATATTAACTGAATACGAAGCCATACAAAATAAGATCAAACCCTCTTTGAAATTCATTAGAGAAAAAATGCGAGTATTGACGAATGAATATTTAAAATTCTTTTTTAATACCTGTAGTATTAAGCATTTCGGAGAGCGATAGATGATGATCTTATCACTTTTGTAAACATGTTTTTATGGCATTGATTCCAAGTATTATTTGCAAATGTAAAAGAAAATTTTAAGCTATTGACGAGTTAGAAGTTACTTCTCTTTCAATAAAGTAATTCATTCCTAAAGGCTTTTTTATTCGAATGTATTCAGTGCTCTTTTCCCATTTCACGAACCTAATGAAATGAAATAAAAATAAAAAAATCATAAGAAAAGAAGAAAGCAATCTTTGGATTAAATAGGATCTAATTGCTTTTCGAATTGGATTTTTTCCCTTAAAATCAGATGCACATATTAGTTTTTTTTTAAAAAAAAAATAATGTCGTACTAGAAAGATGGAATTATCTTTTCAACTCTGAACCCCGGATTGAGTAATGGGGATAAAATTTGTGCTGGAGAAAGAATGTCAATATTCTACCTCTCTTATTGTAATATATGAGTTATGTAAAAACTTAAAACAGCTTTTCTGACTGATTATTTTTTAAATATTCATTCATGAAAAGGGAATAAAATTCAAAATTTTTAGACTATTAAACAAGAAATCTTATTAACGTAATACAGTAGAAATTCAAATAACTATGTGTCTGGAATTTTGTTCTTATACTTTCAAGTAATTCCCGAAAATACTTTATTAAAATTTAACTTTAATAAGTTATTAAATTTTTTGTAAATATCAATCATAGAATCCAAGTTTTCTTTTCACTTGTGAAGTTTAAGTTTATGTGAGTTAAGTTCATGTGGGTTATATTTATTGATGTATAGAATTACACACTTGGGAAAATTAATCTTTCAGGTTATTAGGTTTTTTTGAAAGATGAATAAATTGTAAAATTTATCTAGTAATCTGAAAACAAAAAAAAATGTTTAAAATGAGCACCGTATATTCTTATATAAATCATTTCATCATTAAATAGAATTAAAAATAGCTTTCTCTGCATTTTCTGATTTACTTTATCGAACTGCAACAAAATTAAACTTGCGATACATAATTTTTACGTAATACATAAATTTTAATCAAACTTCTCTTAAATATTAAAATAAATTACAAAAATATAAAAAAAATTAAATAAAAAATGAATGATTTCTTAGTCTAAAATTTTTTACATTGTTACAAAGATTATATTTAGTTTTTTTTTCTTTAACACAAATTTCATTACAATAAAATTCTTTCACAGAAATATGATGGTGACAATTTAAAACTAATAGATGAATCCTTTTGAAATTCCCTGTTATCGTTTCGTATATTGAAACAAATTTTTAGTGTGTAATTTGTCTTTTTAAAATAGTCTTTTCTATTGAAATCATGATGCTTCATTTTCCTGAAAATATAGATATTATCAAAGTATATTTATCATTAAAAATTACTAAACAGGTTCAAAGAAAAAAAAAAAACTCTTGGAAAATCAATTTTTTCTAACGTAATTAAAATTTTATTTTATTTTTCAAATATACTATTTTTATTCTTTTTTATCTCTTTTTTCGCACGATTTATAGCTTTTCAAGAAATAATATACTTTTTATCTATTTGAATACGTAATAGTATTTGAAATGTTTCATTATTCATGCTTATTTTTCCTTCATGAATAAAATTTATATAAGGTCACATAACAGCAGAAGAAAATTTCCTTAGGTAGAAATTCACTTCTTAATGAAGAACTTTTTACTTGCATCGCTATATTTAAGCTTTTACAACACTTCTTTGTTATAATTTTTTGTAATTGTTAGTTGCTTCTATTAAAGAAGTTAGATTACATTTTTTAAGATTAACTTTCGTCAAGCAAGGTTTTAGACTATATTATAATGTTAAATAATGTATATTTTTTAAGTATTATAGTTCTGATGTAAATCATATTTAAGGAATTCAGTAAGATCTTATAACCAAAAGGCTTAAATTTTAATATGAAAATTGTATATTTACTCGTAAATCTAATGCAAATAAATTTAATGGGAATAATCTAACAAATACTTAGTGATTGGCTCTAAATGTTTGTGTTTTATTTAGCATTTAATGGTTTTGAAAAACAACATTGTAAAAACAGATAACGGAAAATGCATTATAGAAACTTTGCATTTTAATTAATATTTTCGCCACTCATCTGATTACAGGTACAATTTAATTCTCTAAACAGTGTACTTAGAAACAAATTTAGGAATTAGGTAACCAATTTTTCAAGCCTCTCCTTTTTAAGTTACTAAGAATTTAACAAATTTTTTTAACAAAAAGATTATGTTACCGAAATGAAAATGAATTTGCTAAAATTATAATTAAAAAAAAAAACTTGAAAATATTCAATTACCCATTTCGAGTTTTCTTTCATACAAAAGATTTTAAAAAAATATGAAAAGAGATATGAAAATTTGTAGCACACCAATATTGTTTCATTTTACTGTTATTAATTATTTTATTAGTCACTAATTAATAATCTAATGAATTTAAAGCTTCCCAAGAAAGAAAGCCAAATTATTTTACTTAGTTCTAGGAATAATCAAAACTCAATTTCTTGCCTACACATTTCTGTGTGTAAGGGAGTCTGAAATAATGCTTAATGTAATAACATAGTAACACATCGATCAATAACTCCCGAGTCTAACATTGAAAACAACATTTTTTTTGCAAATTTTTTTTTATTCATCAACATAACACCTTTTGTTAATCACCTTTTAGGGTGATACAATCGTTCAACACACGGAACAATATCGTTCCAAATATTTTTTTTTTTTTTTTCTTTTTCACAGAAATCTTTTTTTTGTTGCAGGTAAATAGCCGATAAACAGCTTTCTGAATCATCGACTCGTTGCTGTTTTGTTCCATCGAAAACAATCCGCGGCACTTAGCAGAAACCTTTTTCATGCTCAATTTTTTCATGAAGGATAAATAAACTTCCATATGATATCTGTCATCTCAGCAATCTCCACGGAGCTTCTTTGATCTTTCATTATAATTTTGTCACATTTTTCCGGTGTGGCTACAGGTCTACCCGAGCGTTCCGCGTCATTTGTGTCGGTACGACCATTTAAACTCAGCAAACCACCAACAAATCGTTGCTTTTGATGGACAAGGGGTAACATTTTGAAATCCATTGTTTCGCTTGCGGTGTTTTTACCCATTTAAAAACAATGTTTTATCAGAACACGAAACTCGGTTTTCCATTTTTTTAAGCAAACTACAAAGTGACTTTCAACCTCGATAACTCAGCTGTTTCTGGTCCGATCGGCTTAAAATTTTGACACGTTTTCAAGCAAATGTTGAGTACTCTGAAAGACCTGGTTACTGGTTGCAGGCATAAATATATTTATTCTCAGGAGTTATTGATTATTGTATTGCTTATCCTTCCGATCTAATCGGGTTCAATTCCTTTGCTATTATAGATGAGAGTTCAAATCCTTGACCATTTGTGGATTATTTCAACTCCAAAATATTCCTTGTCTACCAGTAATAAAATCTACCAACCCTCGTAGTAAAATTTTCATTGCTTATATATGCATTTCTTCAATTCCATTCCTTACACTTTTATTACTGTAATATAATCTAAATAAGTAACACTTCATATATTAGCTGCATATATAGATGAAATTTTCAATTCAAACTATTTCATTTGAAGTCCCCAAAATATATACAGATGGGGAAAAACCATGTTATGGAGTTTTTCTTTGCCGTCTCTAATATTATTAGCAGAATAAATCGTTTTTATGTAAGGTTTGGTTAGGTTTTATTAACGTAGCACTAGAAGCAACATGAGGGCTATTGGTGGCGGATCTCAAAATTTTGATCCTCTGTCAAGTGACGAGGACGTCACTTGAGCTGGCATTCTCCTTTCTTAGCTTCCACACCACACGAATGGAAGAATTTTGATAGATTTAACATTTATCATTCTGGCCACACGGCTGATCTTTAGTGTTATTAAGGCTCGAATTCACGGTACGATGAAAGCCTCCGGAATCTACTATACACACACACGCGCGCACGCACACACACATATATATATATAATAAGTAAAATAAATAAAATTAAAATATAACAAATAAGTAGTTATTAAAGCTTGAATTCACGGTATGACGAAAACCGACAGAATCTGCTATATATACATACACGCATACACGCATGCACACACACACACACACACACACACACACATATATATATATACATAATAAGTAAAATAAATAAAATTAAAATATAACCAATAAGTATGAAAAAAATGAATGAAATGCAAGAAAAGTAACTAATAATAAACATAGGATTATTCAAAATGATTCATGCTATTTCAAAATTCTATATTTTCAAAAATAAGAGTCACAAAAGGATAAGTAATACATGAATATGAAAGAACACTTTGGAGGTCTTATATTGTGAAAAATAGATGGTTCTCGTATGTTCTTCGTGAAGCTATTTCACAAAAAACTATTTTAGTAAATATCAAGGAGCTACCTCGCAGTTGGATTAGTCAAGAGGACTTTATAACTTGATGTTACAGAGCTGCCACCTTAGTCACCTGACAAGGCCCCATGTGATTCCTTCCTTTGGGGTTTGTGAAAGATAAAAGTGTATGCCCCACCATTATCCATAAATTTATTTGAACTTAAACAGTGTATTTCTGCTGCTGTACAATAAATTACCACTAACACTTTGCAATGTGTTTGGAAGAAATTTACATATCGAATTGACATTATACGAGTAACTAAAGGTAGTTACATCGAACACTTGTGAAAAAAAACTCCTATATTTTCCTTTTGATTCATGTATTACATGTCATTAAGTGTTATTTTACTATGAAAATGTGTAATTTTAAAATCGAATGAATCTTTTTGAATAATCTTGTATTATAAATAATTAAGAATAAAAATATAATAAAAGTAATAAATAAAAAATAAAAATTTAATAAAAGTAATAAATATTAAATAAAATTTTAATAAAAACTTAAAAAACAATAAAAGTATTTTTAAAAAAGTGTTATAGAAAATAAATATAAAAATATAATTATAAAGATCTTAAATGAAACGATCCCAATTTAAAATGATGTCAGTTTACCACTAGCCTTAAAACACGAAATGGCTCGTCTCATGTGTGACACCGTGAATCCTGAAGGGATAATCATGTGATCACATATATATGATCACGGTCCTGAACGGGTTGAATGACTTGTGAAATAGTGATAATATCTAAGAGACGTAAATAAAGAAAATTAACATATTAAAAAAAATATGTTACACCCAATTATTATTTCTTCATGCAGTCATTATTCTTCAAAAATTAAAATAGTCCCTAATCAATCTTCCAATGAATAGAAAGTCACATAATGATGGTAATCAAGTACTTTTATTCAGATGTTTGAAATCAAAGTTCGATCACTCACCCACTGTTTCAACTGTGGAAAAATTCCCTTTGTGCGTCTGATTCTGAATATTAATATTATGAAGATTGTTTATCTTCTCAAACCAACCGGGTTCGATTTCTAATTGTACTTACAGACGAGGATCCGATTCACTAATTCTATGCAGCTCCTTCCTGACTGTGATTTCATCACTCCTTACAAATGTCAATACAATCACCATCCCTTTGTGGCTTTAACTCTACTTTTTTACCACTAACTAAATAACTTCGTTTTATATACTTCCTTTATTATGAATTTAATTTATCACTTCTATTCACTACGCATCAGTTATACTAATATAATTTTTTAAGCTACGTTTCATCCATTGGAAGATGTCTTCGCTTCTAAGAACCTTATTTATATTCACAAAGTCTTAGTTGAAGTGCATAACTTGATACAGCCTACCTCACAAAATAAAAACATTAGATAGTTCACATGAGGACTTAAAAAGAAAATTATGTTCGAATTTCGAAACATCTGGTTATTCAAAGTCAAAGAATAATAACAGATGGAATCAAAACATGCAAAGCAGAAAATAATTATAAGATATACCGGAACATACAGAAGGAGAAACAAGTGACATGCTGAATGGTAATTTCCTAACGAATATTAACAATTGAAAACATTTCAACGAAAAATATTTTTGCTAACATAAAATAGTTTGAAATATTTTATACTGGACATGCTACAATTTGTTCCGTTTTTCGGACGAAGTTCTGGAATCTGTCAATAAAATTATTTCAAAAAATGAAAAACCGATCAATATTTTCTGATCTTCAGAGGAATACATAAACGATAAAGGATCTAGTTATATATTTTCCTATATACCTTTCATTGTATTCATGATTGGTTATTATTTGATATTTACTTTCTTTTTATATCAATATTTTCATACAAAGTTTCATTAAAGAACTTAAATAAAAATATTAATCAAAAAATATTAAAAGTTAAAAAAATTATATTCTTTTTATAAAAATTATAATTTAAAGTGTATTAGAATTTTTTTAAAAAAATAAAATTTTTAAATAGAAAGAAATTGATAAGTATTAAAATAGTAAGCAAAATTTTTAACAATTAATTAAAATTAAGCTACGTAATATAATGATTACAGTAAATTGTTCCTGTAATTACTCAAAAGGATTACATATAAGTCTCATGATATACGATTCCGATAAATCGAAATGAGTGGAAATTTCTCCATTATGTTATCAAAAATTAAACAAAATTCGTTCGGATCTAAATCCTTTAATGGAATTTCGTAAATGCTATTTTTAACTGTTATTCTCGGAATAACAATATGGCGCCCAATCGATAGATGCTCTATAACAGAATATTTCAAAATTTGTGCGCATCATACCTTGTTGTCAACATGCTATGCGGGATTGTGCGCACAAAGCAATTTTCTCATTTTGCCGTAATGTCTGTTTTAATAATACATTGTTTTTGTTCGTACGCTTAAAATTAAAACAATTAAGGCATTTTAATTAACTTCATCTTTAGATGGAGTTAATAATTGTGCTTCCAAACACGATTTTACTCTGACATCTTATATTAACCTAAAAAATATTCAGATCGACAAAAATTAACCTTTTTTGGAGGTTAAAATGTGTCAAAGGGTATAATTCAGTCAGAAAGAATGAAAAATTCTCAATACAAACGAGGAATTCATACACACACAGAGGATGTCATACACAAATACTAACACAGATTCTTTCAAAGAGTTTTGATTTTCTCAAAATATGTTAACTTGTTTTTTTTTTTTTATTAATATAAAATATTTCAAAAAACTAGTGCTTTCCCATTTTTATCTCCAAGCCTTTAGCTTAACTTTGTTAATAAATTTAAAAATACAGTATTAAGAAAATACAAAATACTTTAAGTTCCAACTATTCTTTTTTAATGTTATAATACATAACTTTACAAGAAAAATATTTACATAAGCTCTTTTTGTTGAGGTTTTCATTATTCGCGAGAATTACATAAATCTTCCAAAAAAGGTGCTAAAATATATTCAAAATACTCACATATTCAACATTTCATGTAAGAAATTTGCATTTAAATTTTTTTTACTATTAATATAAAATTGTTATATTAAGAATAATAAATACAATGTAAGGGAAATTAGAGTATAAATATTTCATATTTCTTAAAAAAATTATTTTATGGAATTTCAGATCAACATTAAATTACAAAAATTAGTAATGCCAAAAAACACAGTAAATTTATCATTATAACATCCCACTAACCAAGAAAAAGGTATAAAGATTCGAATGTGAAGTATCAAATATTTCTTAAACATAAATTTTAAACTTATAAGTAAAATATTGTCTTAACTATATTGATAACATATTTGTAAAAGTGCATCAAAATTTATTTATCCACATTTTATTTAAATAGTAAGGAAATAACCTCCGGTTTAATTTTTAAAAAAATTTATTTTCGAAAGATTTTTACTATTTGTAATTTATTAACCATTTTACTTGACTCAAAACTATACCTAAAAGTCTTTCCGAGTTCTTAATTGTATTCAACTAAACAAAATTATTTATTGAAATAAACTCTGTAGTTCTTCTTTTCTACAGAAATATGTTCATAAGTTACTTACGGGTGATTTGATATATACAAGCGGACTATTGCGAAATAAATATATACACGAGGTAACAGCGAAATCGATCCAAATAAAGAAAGGATGAATACAAATAGTTAGTTGTATAAGTGATGATAAAGCTCATAATCCATACGTTGTAACAAAACTCATGAAGATCTTATAATTTTAAGAACTTTACCGTAATAGTGTTTGTTACATTTTTATAATTATATTTATACAAAGATAATATTTATAACAGCTATTAATATCCTAATACAATTATTATGATGCAAAAGTTTTTATTTCTTTCTAACTCTTGTTATTAAAAATAATAAATTGTTTTTTCCTCATTTATTAAACCTACTTTTTCCTAACATCAAAGAGTATGCATATTTAGCAATAAAAATAACTTAAGTCAACTAAGTTCTTTTCCAATAACAACTCAGGTGGTTAAATTATACACACACATGCAATATATATATATATATATATATACATGCAATATATATATATATATATATATTATATATATATATATATATATATATATATATATATATATATATATATTTCCGTTAGTCATACTACTATATTAAAGTTTAGAAAAATTACGTCAAAATGTAGTTTTCTTACATTTTTACCAAAAATATTTATTTAGTATAACATTACAAAAATGAGTTATAGAACACATTATAATACTCACAAAAGGGACGGATTCACATAAAAATGAATAGTACAATAAAATGTGCTACACTATATCTGATAGGAGAGATAGATATACTCTGCCAAATAGAAGAGTCGAAACATTATATAAATGTTGAAATATTTTTAAATCTAAATAAAAGTTTAGAATCAGATTTTTTACATTAACACTAAGCAAAAATATTCTGAAGTTGGAATATTTTGCGGGTTTTTTTTGAATTACTACTATTTAATTAAATATTAATGATTCACTTATAAACTGTGTTATTTTTCTTACAGACAATTTTTATCCTGGTTATTTAAATTTTTTCTGACATGAAATATTTTTACTTTTCATTAAATTTCATCAAATAATGATGAAAGCCCTTCTTGAAATTTCAAATTGAATAAATTATGCTGACGTAAAATATACGTTATAACATTTATTGTGTGTCAAATTCAAGAAAAGTATAGGAAAACTATACAATAAATTGATGAGAAGTAACTAGAATTTTTTAAGATAATACTTATTTTTTAAACTCCTAAATATTATATATTACCTCAAAACATAACTTTCCAGAAAGACTTTGGCGAACTGAGTAGTTCAATCCCTAAGTTTCAAATGACGAATTATTTTTTGTTACTTAATAACTGAATCGAATAAAGTTTGCTGGAAAGCTAATGAGAAGTGGACATTATTATTTAGAATCATGATAAGAGTACAGCCGAAACACTACTCTCCTCTTCCAATATCCACACCGCATCACTAAAAGATATTAAATTGATATTAATGTGTAGCCTACCTTTATTACTTTAACTGAGAATTGGATTAAAACTCGAGGATCATATTAACTAACTTTCGACAGAACTTTTTTTTTAACTAGTCATTCTACCACCCATTATCTCACATAGCTTTTTGTACTTAATATATATATATATATATATATATATATATATATATATATATATATATATAATTACTTACATAAATTTTCGCGCATAAAAAGTTTTTAACAAAAATAAAGACCAAAATTTACAGCATACCTCGTATAAAATCGACAGCTTGATCCAGACTGAAGGAATCCCTGTTGCAATCATCCAAGATATAGGCTCCAAGCTTGATACCTGGCAAAAATTCTTTCTGGGCATTTACGTAGTCTATGGTATACAGCAGAGCCTCCACGACCTGTATACTCTCCTTCGACATTAACGGACCACACATGAGACGGTCGTCCTTGTCATGGATCCTCAGAAGCCCACCAAGGATGATGTCGCCATCCGTCTCAATAATTTTCTTCTCCAGTATGTTGTTGTATGTATAAGCATGCATTTTCGATTTTTCATGTAAATTCAACTCTTCGTCGAAACTCGCCTCAGAACTGGTATCATATTGGTATGCATTAGACGCCTTAGCAACAACCCTTACTTCCTTTGAGGCTCCGGAAATCAGAGGGCGCTCACGAGAACCCTCCGGGGTTGTCTTGTTTTCCGCCGGTGCGGCGCAACAAGTGATATAGACAGTGAGGAAGATAAACAGAAGATAAAAACATAACTTCATATACTTTGCCATTATTAGAGATAAAAAGGAAACCCCCTCCAATCTCTAATAAAATGGGTTTAAGGTTTGATGAGGAAAATTCAACACGCGGTAAGAATGATCTCAATCAACATCTGATGACAGCAGCAATAATTTATCATCTGATGGGAAGAGATATTCAAACTCGCTTAGATGTTTTCGGAACATAGAGCGCCCTCTCGCGCCCCGGCGGGACTGGGACGTGCCGTACACCACCCCCACATAGATTCTTATTCGGATCTTCCACAGGTGTTTGTGACGTTGCTGGTTGACTGCGAGGGGGAAAAAAAGAATTGTTGAGGGCAATGGAGATAAATAATCCATTGAAGTAAATAATATGTGGAATTAAATAAATTACGGAAATAAATAATAAACAATAACAAATTAACGCAATCATAAGAAACTCTACAAAAAAATTTATTGAGGAAAGTTTTTAAATGTATTTTGTTAATTTTTGTTAAGAAAATTATGAAAGGACTTATGAATGAATTAAAGAGTAAATTAGATATTAAAATCACTAAATATGCGTTATGAATAAACTTATAAATAAATATATAATTCCTTAATATATTTTACTGAATGTTTTTTTAGTTGCATAATTATGAAATTGATTATAAATAGTTAATGCTTGTGGTATATGTGGTGTATAATGCTTATGGTATATATATGTGGAAAAATTTTAAGTTGAATAAAAGTGAAAATACTTTTGTATCATTCTAATTATAATTTGGTTTTTAATAAGCAAATAATTCCAATTTTTTTTTCTCAAATTAGAAAATCAAATTTAGTTGTAGGTTGAAGTAAGAAACACATATTCACCGGGGAGAAAGAAAAACGGCATGTAAAAGTTGCTTCAGGTATTAAGCATCATTATAAACATATTTTAAATGGTATAAGCATTTTAGAAATTCAGTTACAAAATGTATGTGTAATGATCTATTACTAAATCTTTCGGAAAGGTAAATAACTAAGATTAAGGAAAAAATAATGAAGAATGTATCACAGAAAAAAATATGATCTATTTATTAAGTATAAAAAAAAAAACTTTTAACCTTTTCGTTTTTGTTATAAATGTACACTACAAAAATAATAACTCATATGTAAAATTTACAAGAAAACATTTAATTCTTGTAGAAAAGCAATAAATTTTCCTTAAACATTTACATGAATAATAAGTTCTTACTTGAGTAAAAAACAAACAATGCTTAAAGGAATTAAATACAGAAAGAAATAATAAATGTAGAAATTTTAATTAAAATATTATATATGTTTAATCGTTTCATTAACGTAGCTCTTAGAAGTAATACAAGGGTTGCTGGAGACGGATCTCGTAATTTCGAGTCTTGGTCAATTGACAAGGATGAAACCTGAGTTTACACTTCCCTCCGTAAATTTCCACACCATATCAACAGGAGAACTTGGAGCCGCAACAGATTTAACGTGCATCAGTTTCGCTACACGACGAGTGATTATTAAATCAAAACTCGATCCCAAGACAAGACAAAACCACTGCCAGTTGCAAGTTCGCAACTATAAATACTCATTCATGACCACGACCCAAGGTATTACATGAAACACGAATAATGCACAACATGTAAATGTTTTTGAAATAACATGTATCAATTGACTGTTTATTAACTTCACACTTAGAAGCAACACAAAGGCTATAGTGGAGATGAACGTAGTAATTTTTAATCTCAGTCATGTTACTATGATCACACCTGATCAGGAATCCCATTCTCCAATCTATCAAATTTTCAAAACTTGAAGACATTGAGTCTTAACAGATCACATTAAGGCTCGAACTTATGACTCCACGGAAACAACGCTGACCATGCGTTCGTGACCACGACAACACGTCTGGTAAGAGCTCTTTAAAACAAATAAATTAAATAATTATTAAATGAATATGGCTTTACATAGAACGTGATACGTCCTACAGGCAAGAGTCGAATGAATTATATTGACCTGAAAATTATGAAAAATTGACCTATTTAAATATTTTAATTCTCGAAATGAATAGCTTAAAAATGAACTAAGTAATGATGCATTAAAAAAAACTGACTAAGTATTAACATTGATAATAAATATATAAAATTATTTGGGTAAGGACCTAAGTATGTAGATGATCCATATAAAGAATTTTGGCTGTTAGTTGGTCATTTGTTGATGTCGGCCTCTTAAAATCAAGACGAAGGTTAATTTATGGGCATTAGTAAAACAACACTTTTAAATTAAGTTTTTATTTAAATACGAACTATTAAATAAAAGAAGATATTTATTTAAATTTAACATAGTGTATAACATATAAAAGTTTTTGGCGCTTATCTAAGAGCTTAGGTAATTGCCGAGATAAATTAAGTGTCGTAGCAACTTACTTTATATAAGATCCAAAGAAACATTAACGCCTCAAGCTTTAATCAATTGCTTACTATTTTATAATTACGAAATATTTTTATACCAATTTAACGGTCTTTAAATAAAAGCTTGATTTAAAATTGTTATTTTACTTATATTTAATTCTTTTCACCAGGAAATTTGAGGCTAAAAAAGAGCAATTGAGTCAGCTATACATGTATTTAAAATTTCAATTAATTTGTGCACTCTAAGATGAAAACGCCCCTCCTAAATCCCCACTGCTTAAGTATATGATAGTAATGTATTGTCATCGAAATTATATGTGTATGTGCACAATTTCAGCTCAATCGGATGATAGGAGGTGGGTAAAAACTCAAGAATGCAGTTTGAACTGGAAATCTATAAATACATATGAAAATAAAAAGTTAAATAAGAGAAAAGAATATCGGTTAAAGAATATCTGTTAAGAATATAACAAAATAAATTAAAGATACATTTTAAGCTATTTAACATTTGTTAAGTTAGCATTTACGAAGTCTCCTTTCGGAAGGAAATTTAAAAAAAAAACGTGATACATTACTAAGAATGCTGTAGATAAAAAAATTTATATTTGCATCAGTATTTTTGAATTATTTTGTACAAATTAGCTGTAGCATTTTGTAATTAATTTTGGAATTGGAAATAAATGTCTATGGAATGCATGGCTTTGTAGAAAAATTTCATTTCTCGGGATTCATGAATATTAAGCCATACTGCTGAGCAAATTTATACATTTCAAAGAAAATCTAGTCTTGAAGTGGGTGATCTCCTAAGTATACCTTAAAAATTGGATTTCATAAATATCAAGCGAAGTATCTAATTTTAAACGCTGAAGTTGGAAGTGATAGGGTTTTAATCGAAGTTCTCTTGAGAGTTTTGAAACTATTTTATTGTTCTTGATTTGAATTTTTTTTTTTTTTTTTTTTTCATTTTTCAAACATAATAGAAATTAATTTTAAATTTTTGTATCATCAATTCAATCAATGAATAATAACAAAAAACAATGAATGACCCTACTAACATGATGCATCTTTAAAGCTAAATAGTTTTACTAATTCTAAATTATAAATAATACCATTTTCATACTTGATTTTTCTTTTGTTAAAGTGTAGAATATATTTGACTACGTAGCAAAAAACACTGATTATTTTTTTAAAAACACTCACCATGTATTTGTGATATGAATATAACTCTGCCAATGCTAGATAGAAAAAAAAAAGAGAGGGGTAAAATTAAGAAGGAAATGGATCGAAAATTAAGAAGGAAATGGATCGAAAATTAAGGAAGATATCTAAAGTATTTCGGAAGGTATCATTTGTGTTAACCAAAGAGAAAATCCCGAGGAACAAAGAAAAGATTACTTGAGCATATAAGGGTTATAGCTGCCGCTCTTCGGCATTTCGTTAAAAACGAATAATAGCATTAAATGGATTTGAATGCAAAATTACATCAATAGATGTACAATGAACTTATACTTTTATTTATTAAAATATTCTGCTTACAATAAAAAAAAAAAAGAAATATTAATTTCTGGTGTCAAAAATCGTTCCAAAGTTAAGCATTTGGGCAAAAATTTTACGTAAACAACATGCTTTCAGATCTTAACTGAAGCAATGCTATTTTTATACAGTTGCTTTTATATGCAAGTATAAACGTAAACATCCGTTGTTATTAAATTGCTAAGAGAGACCTATGTTTCTCTTCTAATAAAAATGTAAATTATCTTTTACATATTTTAAAAAAAGATGGAAAGATACTGTTATTCATATAAAAAGTTCTTAATATTTTATGTTACTCTCATAAACAAGAAGTTCAACACTTTCAGCATTTTTAAATTTTTATTTATTTATTTTTTGGTTACTATAACCTTTTATTAACAGTTTTAGAAAGAGTTTGGAGTGAAAACATGTTTTTATTCGAGCACGACTGTTATCGATATAGGAAAACGAAAATATGCAGATAAATTATGCATAAGTAAATATTTATGAATTGTAAAACTTTTTTGTCTCACTGTTTACTATTTAATACTCGCTACTTGAAAAGAGATTTTTATCTAATTGTTATTACCACTAAAGTTTATAAAATCAAAATAATTTTATCAAAATTTGATATCAAATATTTATTTAAGTGTATAAAGGACGCAGTAAAAACGGTTTGTTTCAATTATTAAAATAATATTCATGTTATTTAATAATAACTCTAATAACTTTATAGCAAACAAAATGATCTTTTGATGATTATTTTAGCACAAAAACAGAGCAGTTGGATTGAGTTTTTAAAATATTCTGCAAGAAAAAAATCGTAAATGAAAGTATAAATACTTTCCATCATATTTCTCCTCAATAATCGATTAATACTGCATTTTTTAGCACTAGATTTACCTTAAAAACTTATTGTTTTGATAAAAAATAGAACTTTGAATTTTGGAAGAAACTATTCGTAATATTAATGATGAACCATTAAAATAATTTTTACTATTTTTGTATTCCAAAAGCTATTAAAGTATTTACATAAAGATTTTTTAAGAACTTTCAAGAATTAAAAATGTCAATCACATCGTCTAGAAATCTTTTAAGCAATTTATAAATGAAAAATATATAATATTATAAACTATATGATGGTCATAAGTCAGAGCACCCCCACCAAAAAAACCTTAAAAACATTTAACTATTTAACCTTACGTAGTTTTTTAGTATTAATTGACCTTTGTTTCACTAACCTTTGATTCAAAACTTTTTTTCTTCTGTAAAAATGATTCGGGTGATAAATTTTCGTCGCTGTTTTTGGATTGCCCACATATATATATATATATATATATATATATATATATATATATATATATATATCAAAAATTCAAATCCCGTGATATAAATAGAAATAAAAAAAATTGATGTAGCAATCTCTGGAGTTAAGACATTAAAAAAAAATTGATGTAGCAATCTCTGGAGTTAAGACATTAACAACTAACATTGATTTGTCTCGTATACGAAATTTTGATTGGTTGTTTATTAATGTCGCACTTACAAACATTTCGGGGGCTATTGGCGACGGACCTTGTTATTTTGAACCTCAGTTAAGTGAAAAAGACGGCATCTGAAATAGAACCTCTCTCTCCAAAACTTTCACATCATACCAACAGAAGGACTCAAAGCCTCGACAGACTTAACATGAATCAGCCCTGCTACTTAGTAAGTCTTTAGTGAAATCAGGATTTTTAACCACGAATTCATGGAAACAACATCGACCACGAAATCGCAAACATGACAACAATTCTACACAGTTACACGTATACGATATGTGATACCAATGCTAATCATTTCCCTCCTGTACTTTTATAAAAATATATCCTTAAAATATTTTAATATGCTCTTAAAATATGTCCTTAATATGCTCTTAAAAATATGTCATTAAAATATGACTGCGTTCTTTTTCAAGTGATGTTTTTTCCTTTCTTTTTCTTTTTGCATAATGGTTGTGTTCAAAATACCCAAAATATAATCTAGAAAATAAAAGTAATTTTCATCTTCCATCACTTATGTTTATGTTCTTATTATTTACATAATTCTACTACTGTTTAAAGTGAACGTTTTGTTACTTTTTCGTTTGCGGTGTGCAAATTTCACTGACATCATACGTTTAATTTTGGCGACTTTTAAACGAAATTGATGATAAAATAAATGATTTTCATAAAAAGGAATGACAATTTTATGACTTATTTAATTCATTATTTACCTGTACAGACATCCTTCAGTCTAATTAAATAGTCATTAAGCTCAAGATTTGAATCGAAGTTACATATAAGGAAGACAAGTAACACAGTTTATTTGGTCTTAATATAAAAAATCCAAAATTACTCTCTCTCTAGGTATATGTCTCGAACTTCTCTTAGCTCAGTTAATCCTAATTTATATTCTAATAACGGAGTATTAGCCTACCAAATCATTCATTCCAATTCACATACTTTTTGTTAGTAAAAGGTTCAACTCATATTACTCTAAACTAGGAGTCATCTCAATCCAAACGATTAATTACGATAATTCAATACAATCTACAGTTATGTATCAGCTTTTCGTTATGCTCTATTTCCTTTCTCTTTCTATTCAATTCTATTTCGCTTATTTACCACTATCTCTAATTTAATTCATTACACTTCTTATCTTTATCTGGTTTTCCTAATCACTTTTCATTTGGTTGGCAAGGAATTGCAATTGTAAGTAATTCAAATTACCAAAACATTCCCGAGGTTAGTGAAAAGAAAATCGCGAAAATCTCGACATTACAATTTCTTTTCAGAATTATTTTAATCAGTTAAGACAAGTAAGCTAAATAGATAGAAAGCATGCTATATTTGGAGATTTTTGTCGCGGAACATTACCTTCAGGTGTTTCGAAGTAGTGCATCTCTATATATAAACCAATTCCCGTAATTTAACTTAGAAAAAATCCCAAATTTCTTGGCTTATTCATAGTAATATACAGTACCTCGTTCTCCTAACTTCCATGGCTTTGAGGCTAAGATCCATTTAACGTACAACAGCTTCCATCATTCCATCCGATGGGTATTTAGTGGAAGAAGGTTGCCGCGCGTGACTTAATTATTGTCAACTATGATAAGTGCGTAACCATGGTTACTCAGTTACCAGGAATTTTAGATTAATCCGAATTCTCGGGATAAAGAGGTGCCCCTCCAGTATCCCTGGAATTCTCTGACCAGATATTCATTTAACAGTAATATAGTATAAGAATTTATCGAGACTCAGAGCCGGAAATCACATTGATCATCTCTTCAAGCTTTTTAACAGAATCATCTCTATAAAAGGAAACATATAAACTTACGTTTCATTGAAAAATGTATCAGCAAACTTACTTTTGTATTCTGGAATATATTTTTGGAAAAAAAATTCCATTGGTTTTAGATTTAAGAATCTTTCAATTTTCTTGAAAATTTCACGAAAAGAAATTATTTACTATTGAAAACTGCAAAAGAGCTGCAATTATCACTTTGAAACTGTCAAAAGCTATAACTGTAAGCTTTAATACAACTATTCATTTAGATAGGTATATAATACTTTCAATACTTGAAACACTCAGTTTTCATTTCTTCCATAAATATAGAAAAGTCTCTGCTAATGAGAACAAATTTTTGATAGCAATATATATATATATATATGTTTCTTTGTTTATGAGATACTCGTATATATTTTGTATATATCTATGAGTGTGTCTATACACATATTTTACAAAAAAAATTATTTTTCGTATCTTTGATATTTTGAAATTTTGGTCTATACCATTTCGCTTCATACCACTGGGAAAATTTGGTATTCAAAACGGTTAGATGGTTGTTTAGATGCATTTATGCACTGAATTCTCAAGGGATACAATGTGCCAAATGCAGGGCTGAAATACTAGAAATTTTATAGCTAAATCAATTTAAAATTCAACCTCAAAATAGAACGTGTAATACAATTATAAGAATAAGGCAAACCCAAATGTCACTTAAAAAGCAAAAGACAATTGGTTGGAGATTTTTCCCAACCAAGTAAAGTAAAAAAAAAAATGTAAAGGATTCAAAATGCTCAAAAACAGAGCAGCAGATCATTATGTTAAAATGTATCTCACTTTCAGAGGACAAACGCAATAACTACACACTGGAAGATTTTCTCCAAGTAAGAGTTGTCGGCGTGTATACCTTATATACAGAATTTAAAAATAATTTATTTTATATTATTATTTTGTAATATTATTTTCTTAATGGTTTTTGTTATTCTTTCTATTATTGTAAGATCTTTAAATCTATAGTTTGTAATACTTCCTTCATGGTCTTATTTTTCGTTTTTTGCCCCCATGAACTTGTCTGGTTGTTTTTCTGGTAAGTTTTGCATTTTAATTAACTTGTACTTTTTGTAATGTTACAGTGTTTCCTTTATTTATACAAAACAAAAAATTTATACTAAGCATACAAAAACATTATGATTGATTTTTTCTATGTAATTTTTGCTATCCTCCAAAAATATTTTTAAGTATGTTTCTTTTTATAACTAGTAAATATTTTATAATTTCGTTTTATTATTTGCTTCTATTTTTAATGCCGCGTCAGCCCAGGGATTATGTGCGAGGACTAGTGGCCGGCATTGCTGATGTGGGATCGTAGGTTCGAGCCCTGATGCTAGTAACGACCGATTGTCTAGTGATCCTGATGTACGTTTAATCTGGTGGAGGTCCCAAATTCTCCTGTTGACAGGACCTGGAAGTATGGATAAGCTGGTTTCCAGTCAAGTGTCATCCTTCTCACTTGATCGAGGTTCAAACTTACGAAATCCGTCGCCCAAAGCCGTAGTGTTGTTTATCAGTACGACGTTAATACTAATCACATTTATACTCTAATTTGAAATTACCGAATACATCATTAGGACATGATTTTGGAGTTCCAAGTATACATTCCCAAGCTTTCTCAACAGTCTTTATCTTTCTTTTTCAACAGTGATTTTTCATGTCATTTTTCCAGCTCCCATATTTAACATCTTCGAGCTTAGGAAAAGTGAAAATAGTTCCTCCTGTGAACTCTGCCATCGCTGACAAAAATTCTTAGTTCTAAAAATATATCATTTAGCAATTATGAAGAAAATTTAAATTTAAAAAATTTGAGCACTCAAATGCACATACTTATATCTGAAAGTTTGATCAGTTCTTAAAAAGATGAAGGCTCCTGCAGACTTGCCACCATGAATTTCCGAGCATGCTCTTTTGAGTTCCTACTTTTATCCTCAAATTAAGAGTATTTCTTTTAATTGTACGCTGTAAAACAGGGATGGGAAAATAATGGCCGGCGGATCACATGCAGCTCACTAAAAGGTTTTTGTACTTTTTTTTGTTTTTGTACCCAAAGCGGATTACAACAGAAATTTTCATCATTTCCCATTTGTTAAGAAAACAAAAAGGTCTTAAAAGTGTTTCTGCTAAGATTAAGGATCATTTGTAGAGTTGAAAAAAGAGGCAACAAAGAGATTTTAAGAATATACGAAAACTGAACATAAATTCAATTTGCTCTCTTACCTCATCACTGCCGATACTGACATAGCACCTAAGGAGCTGCAGTTTGTACTTATTAACATGCAGTCGTACCATACTTCGAAAGAAATATTTAATGTATGACATTAATTGGCATCAAATATTTTTCAGCTGAAAAATTTCCATGTATGAAGAAATTTGCTGGGAAACTATTCTCTATATTTGGGTTTACATATATTTGGGAGTACAATTTTTCTACCTTGAATATAAACTAGAGTAAATATAGTTGCACTATGAAAGACGTTAACTTAAAGGATGAAATAAGAATATTAACAAGCAATCTCCCTCCTGTTTTCAAAAAAAAATGTAGAAAAATGTAATAGGGTACAATTATCTCATTAAACATTCTAAAATTACATGTGCTAATAGCTATAGATGATATAAAATTATCACTGTAAATTAAGTGAATAGAACTCCCACTATTTTTTTTTCAAATTTATATTTATTGGTTTTTATGGCACAAATTATACTTTTTCTGAAATACAAAGTTTTCTGATTGAATGCAATTTTAAAAAGGGCGACTCGCATCTAGTCTCCATTTCCGCTAAGTGGCCCTCAAGCCAAAACAATTGTCCACCCCTGGTAGAAAACATTCGAAAAAATAAATATGATTGTTTTTTTCAAGATTAGTTTTTTTTTTTTTTTGACTTTCAGAAGCAGTTTAAATGTTTATTAAAAGTCTGAAAACTCAGAACTACATTACTTATTTCAAGAAGGAGAATTGGTGCTGCTTTTTTTTTCTGTAAAGAGTGGTAAGAATTTGTTTTCTTTGAGAATAGTGTAATAAATTTTAAAAAAAGCTGGGGGCCTAGAATTATGAGGATTACATTTTATGTTACATATCTTTCTGTTACAAATATGTGGCTCTAATACTAATAAATGCTTCAATATGCTATAACTTAGTTTCACTTACATGATTGGGAGCAGTAAAAGTTATTACATTTCAAATAATTTAATCGTTTTCGTGAAATTAATGTTTTCTCGTGATTATTGAATATACTAATGCATTCTAAAATAGAATAAACCGTGAAAGGTATGCAAAATAAATTTATTGCTCGTTCTAAATAACTTCCTTGAATTCATTTGTTAGGAAAAGAACTAATCACAAAAAGTACTAAATTATTAATGTGAAACAGCTACGTAAAAAAATATCAACACTGTAGCGATATTTTATGTTACACAAATCACGCATATTCGTCTTAAATGATGGGGCATAAAATACGCGGAGTTTTCTTGATGTAATTGAATTCATTTGTGAGATAGATATTTAATTAAATTTACAATTCAAGCAATGTATTTCTGTTAAATATATTATTCAGTAAATGCTTAAGAACGTTTACCCCTTCGTATAATTCCAAAACAAGTTGAATAATTTACTTTGCTGCCAACGTAACGATAAAATATAATCACAATTTCCCTTTGTTTTATTATTCATAGCATACTTTGAGTTCATTTCAAATTCCTAATCAAAAAGAGATATACTTACTAGAAGTTTTATTTGAAAATTTATATCTATTAATTAGGTTTTCATTGATATCTTTTACTGATACCAGTTGATATTAACTGTCCAATTAAATAAAAATGCTTCCCGAAGCAAATTTCAGATCGCGATTCGGCAACGAATGTATTGAATTTTTAAAACGAAGAATAAACTTGAAACTATGTATTATTTCTGTATGAAAAATTAAACATGAAGAATAATTACTTGAACTGGATTAAAACAAAACTCATGCTTTTTTTTAACTTACCAAACATTTCGGAGTATAATATAATTTAATTAAAGTTCCTTTTACTTTAAAATATCAGAACATTTTATGCAAACGTAAACTGCTTGAGAAATCAATTTTAAAGTGAATTGAGTAATGCATAGTAAAGCTTATGAAGACACTAAAAATATTAAATTTATAATAAAAATTCTTAGAGGTGTATTTGAACCTCGGTCAAGTGACGAGTACTAGCACCTCCCACTCCAAAAATCCACACGACGCTACTCTAGGACTTGGGATCTCTAACTGATTTAGCTAACATCTGTACCGTTAAAAACGCGAGTTTGTATCGTTATTAGAACTCGTTTCTTCGACTCTACGAAAATACTGCTTACAAAGAGTCAGTGAGCATGACCGCTAAGCTACAGAGCCACTAATAAACTTAACATTCTATACATTGGATATAATAGCAATTTCTCAAAGTTTGAACATAATAAAAGATTTTAAATTTTACGATTCAAATTTATTCCACATTTTTATACAAACATTGCGCAATACCTAACTTTTTTTAAGGTTTATTACAAAAAATACTACATTATGTCTGAGAGTTAAATAATTTCATTTTGTGATAAGAAAAATATCAGTATTACGGAATAAGTAAATTTTGAGAGAGTGTATTAGAATTCTAAAAAAAAAAAGTTTTTAAAATTCGTACAGATATATTCAATAGGTTCGTCAGCATTAGTTCAGATGTTTTACTCTATGTCGAGGCGCATTTGATTACAATTTTAAAATTTGATTTTCTAGCCTTTTGTTTATCAAATTCTCATCAATAATATATGTATAGGATCAGAGAAGTGCCAACTATTTTTAACAGTAAACTCAAAAAAATGACAAATGAGAATTATTTTGAGAACTGAGAGAGAGAGAGAGTTTTATTTTCATAAACATAATCACTGTAATTAATTTATATTTTTTTAAATGACTTTTATTATAAAATAAAATTTAGTATTTACGCTGACATTCTATTGCTGATGTAAAATTGTGTCATATGGCTGACAGAGTTATATAAATCCTTAAATACAAAGTTTAACTATAATTGTAATGCCCACTGGTTATTATCTTCCCCAATCGGGAGTAGTAAAGTTTTTATTATTACTAAGAAATAACCGAGATATCTGAATAAAATTTATTTTGCATATTAATCTATCCTTATCTGCATAATGTTGTAAAAGGCATTCATTAATGTTTACCTTTTGGTTCAAATTAAAGCAACTCACAGAGTGGAGAAAATAGAGGTTGAACTCTTCATATTGTGAGTTGCTTTAATTTGAGCCAAAAAATAAACATTAATGACGTTTTTCGAATGGTCAGGAAATGTCCGGAGAATTGTATAACTTTTAGTCTTAACTTGAAGTATAACTCGAAGTCTTAAGAATAATAAGTAAAAGTTAAGTTCCTTTCTCAATTATATATTTTTCAGTAATAATTAAAATTTTGCGATACTGTGGATTGCAGAAATTTATCGCTTACTGAAACTAAATAGATCAGAATTAATGGTATTAACTAAACGCAGCTTGAACATATTGATCCATTAACATGCAGAATAAAATTAATCGAGATATTGCAATTATTTCGTAGTAATAATTAAAACTCTCAAATCTCCTTGTAGGAGATATTAAAATGTACTGCAGAGTATTTAAACCTGATGCTTAAATAAATTTAAGTTATTGTTCTCGTTGCATATAATACTTTATGTAGTCCCAAAGGTCTTCAGGAAGCCATTCTGGCCTAAGACATAAGGGATAACTTTGAATTAACATCTGCAGATTTAATGAAAATAGCCAGTCTTGCCCCAATTTGATCTTATCTAGAGAGCGACGGTAATAGATAAACAATCAAACATAAAATTTTTCATTATATTATATAATTAATTTATGCATTTTAAACTCTTAGGAGAACTTTATTTATTTCCCTGTTTTCAATGCAAATGGGAAAAAAGCTATATTTAGGAAATAATGCTTAGTTTTCCATCAAATATATATAATGAGAGTTATACTACTTCAAAATGTATGTTATCAAAGAACTTAAAATTTCCCACATATTTTTCTCATCTGGAAAAACATATCTAATCATTATTTAACTGAAAAAATCCATATATGCTAGTAAAAGTAAACAGTAAAGGAAAATATTTTAACGTTACAGAGCTAAAATAAAAATGTAATTAAGAAACGTGAGTATATTTTGGACAAAAATAATTGGAAATATTTTTAAATTCAGTCAGTATAAAGGACCAAAATCTCAAGTAACAAATAGGAATAAAAGAGTCCTGCTGAAAACACAGAAATAACTCATAAGAAATATGAAACTGGAGAATACCGAAAACCTCGTCAATAATTTGAATAACTGCACAAATAAGAAGAATGCACAACTTAACAAAAGCATCAAAAAGAAGGATTATTAAAAATCTCAAATTCTTGAAATCGATTATTTATTTAGTTGTTCGGGAATTCAAGGAAGCTATTCCAAGGAAGATTATATTTCATGGCGAAAAAAAGTATCATAAAATTTTATAATAAGCGAGCGGGAAAAATGTTTTAGAGGAAATATTTTATCTCGTGTTTTCCAGTAATTTAAATCATGACAAAAGCTTTCTATTTTATTGTAGTAACAGTCGAAATTTTTTTAAAGCAGATACATAGTTTTTGTGACTTAACAATTATAAAATAACTTTATTTCATTTGAGAAAATTTTGCCCTACAGGTACACGAGGACTGTTAATGACAGACTTCATAATTTTGAACCATGAGCAAGTAAATAGGAAGACCCCTGAGATCGTAGTAAATTCTTCTAACTTTTAATACTATATCTTTTGTTCCTATTCTATATAAAAGAAGTTAATTATTTAATTTCGGTTTTATTTGAGCAGAATAAATCATTGATATGCATGATAGTCTTAGAAATAAATCAGCCTCTCTCTTGAACCCACGATGTTTCAAATACTAAGCCGTTGTTGTACCAAAACTAAATAATTTCAATTCTTTTCTTGATCATGTTCTTATGTTTTAACTTTTAATTTAAAAATAATTTCAGTAATAAGATTCCAGTGGAAGATATAAAAATTTATTTTACATAATTTAATTCTAAGAAAATATTTCTGATTCTTTTCCTCGTAATTTTTAACTGTTGATTTAAAAATAATTTCAGTAATAAGATTCAAATGGAAGAAACAGAAATTTATATTACGTGATTTAATTCTAAGAAAATATTTCTGATTGCTTATAATTATTATCAATATAATGTTTTTCTGTTAATTATTGATTTAATATGAGTCATGTTTTATATGTACTATAATTACAGATAAATTCATACTTTAAAATGTCTTTTTGGAAATGTGTTGTATTTTATTATTTTAAATTTATGCCATAACTGAATTTTCTCATTTTTGACGTAAGCATTACTAGTTATTGAGGAAAAACTCCGCCTCAAATTATCATTAAAATCTCATTCATAGATTTAATTTTTTTTTTGTTTGAATAAGCATCATAAATAATACATTTTTGAGTAACACAATTAGTTACAATTATTAAATAATTTGAAACATATAATTGAAAAATCTTAATATTGCAAACTCTAATAACTAAAACATTTTTCACACGATTGCTTGTTTATTAAAGTCACACTTTGAAACAACACGAGGAATATTGGTGATGGACCTCGTAATTTTAAGCCTCAGCCAAGTGGCGAGGACGATACCACCCGACCTAACACTTCTCTCATCAAATTTCAACATCACGCTAACGGAAGGATTAAAGGACTTGGCTGATTTAGCGTGACCCCCCTACACGGCGGGGTCTTAGAGACGACAGAATTTGAACCCCCAATTCAGCATAAACAATGTTGGCTTCACATTCACGATCACAACCACTAGGCTACCGTGATCACTGTTATTTTTCACAAAGAAATATGTTTGCCGCAAAAAAGTGCACATTTTTCGTACATAAAATGTTAATTTTAACCCTTGCAAAAGAGTAAATTAAATATTTTTAATGGGATAAATGCAATGACTTCATAATAAAAAAATTTTCAACTTTGAATCTCATTTAAATGGAATTTTGTTTGCAGTTTCTTATTACTGACTTCTCAGAAAAATATAAAAATCCAATTAATTCTTGAAAAGAAGCAGATAGAATATTTTCAATAAATACATTTTCTTGTTATTGCTTCGACAGTTACGAATAAAATTTTAAAATACATGGCGTAGGCGAACTTATTAAATTTCAAAAAAGACATTTTTTTTCTAGTCTTATTTTTCTCCGAATACCGCGTAATTTGATGCATATTGATAAAATAAATTAAAAATAGAAGTAGTGAAAAACAAGTCTGATATAAAAATTTTAATCGTGTTTACCTGAAAAATCAAACGTCTTATAAAATAAAAAAGTATCGGCAACAGAACCTAAGAACAGAAATTGAATGTCTTAAAATTGCAGAATATTATTAATTCCTAGAAAGTTGCTCTTCGATATAATTTAAATTTAATTTTTATTTTACAATTTTGAATTATTTCAATAAACATGAGAAATAAAAAGAACTTTAAAAATAATTCAGTTTCAAAGGAAATAGTGGTTTTAAAAATAGCGTTAACATAATATATTTTTACGGGGAATATAAAATTGTAGTTTGTGTAAGAAAGTTACTCGGAAGTATTCTCTGTGACATCAAGGAAAATAGCCTTTGGAAAAGACGTTTCAATTCTGAAATTTATATAATTTTTTAATGATCTTGGTTCTCAGTAAATGTATTAAATTGAAACGGATGAACTGGGGGTCTTTGTTGTAAAGCCCTTTATTAGTGTGAAATAAGGAAGACCAAAAATATGGTGACGCTCTATTCTGTGAAATTGGATTTTAAGGTGATTAGGAAGTGGAACTAGCAGACAAAGACAAAAGGCAGGCTATCTTGGAGTATCTTCAAAAGAAGGCCTGAGCTAATCATGGGCTGTTGAACGAAATATGTGTGTGTGATGATAATATATTTTAAAGAAATAAGGACCTCGTTTAAAATGAAACACATTTATGCTAATTTAACTTACAATATTAGTTTAATTTGTTGAACTTTAATAAAGAACTGACCTAGAAATATTTATTCTGAAATAACATTAAATTTAAGCATATTCTCGGCAATATTATTATTCAAAATGTAGCACGATTAAAATTTCTAACAATAAGATTAGTGCTCTCTCTCCACTAATACATTTTGAACAGATCTAAACGATTGAATTATTTGCCCCTGAAAATAATTATAAAGGTAATTAAGGATTTATCTATTTAAGACAAAATTTAAAATTACAGCAAACATTTCTTTAGGCTACTGATGGATCCCAATGTTAATGTTTATACAGCTTTATTTTTGAGGCAGTTTTTAATAAAAGTATGCTAATGTTACAAATAATTTTTTAAAAAAATATAGTCTTCGAAAAGACGAATAGACATAATAAAACATATAAAAATGAGTTTTTAATTAAGGGAGTAAAAGATAAGAAAATATGATAAAAGTTTCAAAATTAACTTTCTTAAAATGAATATTGTTACTGAAAGTTTGAACTTTATTTTTTTTCTCAGAAAAAGAGGTTTTATGGCCATAAAGTTAGTATACAGCAAGTATATGTTAGTTATTCGTTGATTAATAATGTTGAATAAGTAGGGGTTACTTTGGTGACACATGTGGTCGACAAATGTCACTAGCTATGTCAAGCATTTATCTTGTTTCCAAATCTGGCAACAAAAATAAAGGCTCCGCGAATAACTAAAAGTGTCTAAAATGATGATTGAGAGTTTATATGTGTGAGTGACAAATAAAAGTTTCAGTGGTTTGCATATATCTTATGAGATATTATGATTTTACCTTTCTTGAATTGCTATGTTCGGTGATTGTGTGAACTTGAATTTGTGCTCTCAGGAATTTATATGCGAGTGTTACATGTTTCGTATTAAATGGGGGAAATACTGTATTTGCAAATTAGTATTAGAATATAAATATCGGAAATTTATATGCGAGTGTTACATGTTTCGTGTTAAATGGGGGAAATATTGTATTTGCAAGTTAGTATTAGAATACAAATATCGGTTTATATTGTGTGATGTGAATGTTTATTAACGCCGTATTAAGAGGTAACTAGATGAGTAATGGTGACGCATCTCTTAATTTAGAACATTAGTCAAGTGACGAGGACGACAAGTGAGCTGACATCTCCCAGTACTAACTTCCCCTCCACTTCAACGGGAAAACATGGGTCTTCGACGATATTTAACGTGCATCAATTCAGTTATGCAAGTCCTCAGTGGCATCAGGACTCACATAACAGCACTCGCATAAATGAATCGACGAAAACAAAGCAGGCCGACATTCCACGACTGTGACCACTAAGTTACTTTGGCCACTTAATTTACACAAAAAGAACCCGCTTGTTAATTGGGTGGACCTTTCCTACATTTTCATGTAGTTCAACCGCATTAATTTAACAGTGTTTCATTGATTGAACGTTCAAAAATAATGTATTGAACGAACATTCAACAACATTTTATTAAATGATCGTTCGACAATTTTATATTGAATGAACTTATTATGAGTTATTAGAAAACTTTTTAAAAAAGTTTAGCACTTATGTATAATTTACTGAATGCACTCTGGAGAGCTTGAAGTATTAACGAAATTTAACATCTTTAGAACCTAAATTTGTATATTTGTTTCATTTAATTATTTTATTTTATTTTAATTATTTATTTTCGTTTAGATAACTTCGACGAAAAAACCAATAAAGCTTTTCTAGAGAAAAAAGTATTTATTTCTCTCTTAAGTACAGTCTTATAAAATGAGCAATATTACGTTTAATAAACTCATAGCTCAGTGGAGATACAAATTTAACATTTAATGAAATATACCTACAACAGAATTTATGACATACAAACATTTTCTATTACTTTATCTGCTTCATAGCTTTTTATAAAATTAATATTTGAAGGTAATATGCTATTTGAATTTATATGTATAAATAAAGACGCCTTTCCATTATTTATCCATTATATATATAAGAGGACAAAAATTAAATAACATTTATGAGACAGATTCAAAATATACCTGATGATATTATTAAGGCAAGTACGTGTTGCCATTGTATGCTGTCATTTTTTAAATGCGCCAAAGCAAGTTTTACACTGATTCATAGGTCATTTTTGATTGCTGCCGAGTGGAATTATCGACATTTTACATCGAGTCAATACCATCGAAGATATCTGAATTTTTCATGATGCAACGAAAACGAAGCAACAACGAAAATCCAGTAGATTGATTCCGATAATTTTCCTATAAAGAAGGCGAAGACTTTCGCTTTGGCTCTAAGAGTTTCCTAATATAGATGCTTTTGGCGCAATTTTAAGTAATATGTATTGCAAATTATTAATTCTTTAATTCCTCACAAATAGAAATTAAAGGTTTTTGAGCTCACTGTGTATGATTATGTAGATCTACGAAACTCTTTTAACGTGATTGACCTGATGCGTTCGAATTTTTAGATATTCCAAAATTAATACAACATTAAAATATGGAATTTCAAAAGGTTAGAGAAATCTGTACACAATGCTAGCTATATTTGTAAAGATATTTCTTTGAAAGTTTCCTTGTTTAATGGTTGGTTTTATTTATGCAAGGACATAATTATTTATATTTTGGGCATCACTGCAAGAAACGCTAATTCACTATTGACCATGTGTATCGTGTAACAATCATGTATATATATATGAGATAGTGGGTCTTGCGCATTGACCACCGTGAATGTAAGCCGGCAATTGTAGATAGAAGAACTGGTCAAGTGTTGACAAATCCCTTGTAAAAAAACCTTCTCAAAGGAGGAATGCTTATCGTCGGTTCCCATTTCTTTCCCTGGAGTTGTCAGCTGTTAATTTTTACACATTTTAAGCGTTTTAATTTTCAATAAATTGTTGAGTTTTTCTCCGAAAAATGCGGTTATTGCGGTTTATCTCAACATATTGTGGAAGATATTGTATCGACAGTGAGATATATTTTTGTTGTGGGACCTGCCATCTCCACGCCAATCTTTATGTTATCTTGTATACTTTAGTCTTTGGATGCTTTCTCAGTGCTTTGGGAGGGAGATTAACATGTTACACAGGATTAAAGTATGGTCGATTGCTTCAAGTGGATTTTGGGACAACAGGAGGAAATGGTGATTAAGATCAGTTGCATTATTCTATATTTTTAATTAAAATATATTATTTTTTGAATCAAAAATACAGAAGATTAATATTTTAAATCTAGTTGAGCAATTGAAGCTCACTCCAGTGCCTAATGCTGAAATAATCGAAATGATTAATTTAATGACAAAACATTTACGTCTTAACTCAGAAATCCTTATTGAAAGTAATTTGTGCCTAACGACAAGAGTAAGAAAAGAAGTTAAAAACTAGAGCTAAAAACCAAATTCATCGAACTATACATCACTTTCTTTTAATGAGCCTAAAAAAAAATTGTTTAACTTAATGACGCAGAATGATGTCAATAGTTATATTAGTATTTACCTTTCACTTTTTGAGGTATAAATTGGTCGAACCAATGTTGCACAAGAGGATTGAGTAGCACAGTTACTCCCATTTCTTCTTTTAGAAAGGATGAATATAGTTGTTAGGGAACCTAATCAGAGAGCAATTGATTTCGATCATATTGGAAAATTACTTCTGAATCATTTCAAATTAAGTCCTGATGAATTTAGACAAAAGTTTGGATCCCATCGAAAAACGTCATAGGCCTCTAGGCATGATTTCGATTTCGTATTACAAAATTATTTTGAACAGGGGATAAGTGGATTAGATTTCAAAATTTCTGAGGATTTGAAGGAACTTTTGTTTTCAAATTTGAAACAGATAGTATCACGAGATGTGCATGAACATTCCATAAACTAATTAATAAAAATTGAAAGGATCGACTGGTTACTAGAAAAATTAGATAATTACGAAACTGTGAGACGAATCGTCAAAAAAGAAATTAACCAAAATTTTCAGGAAAATAGAAGTACTCCTTTTCAATCTATTGAGCATTATAAAAATTGAAATTAATTGATTGTGCTCCTCTAAGATGTTTTGAGATAATGCATTATTATAACTATGGTTTCAAAGATACAAGTAAATCAAAGATACGTTGTTGTAATTATAATTTATTTAGTTATGAATCCTCCGAATGAGTAAGAAAGAAAAAGGATCCCAAACGTTTTGAAAGTTCCAAATTTAGACACGTGGTTATATATATAAAATCTTGAGATCAGGAGGGTGCTAACCAGACATTAATTATTAAAGTTCAAAACCATGCTAATAAGACTGAAAACATGGTTGTATTTTAGGATAATGGGTTGTGTGCTGTATTAGATAACGTCTCAGAACTAACAATAATGAATTATGGATGTTATGTTAACATTATTTTTCCCAAAATTACGGTTTAATAGTGTATCCGTAACGGGAATCGGAGATAAAGATATATATCATACTAAGTATTTTAATCCCGCAATTTCTTTTTGAAAAATTCGCATTTGAAATTAATATTTATACGCTTAAGGAACTATGTTGTGATATTATATTATTATTAGAATTGATGTAATTAACCAGTTAAATGTTTTCGTAAATGAGAGCAGAGTTGAAATTTTTGCAAAGATATTTAACGTCATTTCTTCTAGAATAAACCATGGTATACCGTTTAACGAGGGATAACTATTTCAGAAATGACGAAAACGAGAGTTGTACTCATCTAATGTTCTTCAAGTAAAAATGCCATTCAGTTACCGACGATATGATTTCGCCGGAGTAGCGAGAGGGCTTATCATCTCAGAATGATATATCGGAAACTGTCTTCTTGTACTGTTTGACCAACTCTATAAACTTGAGTAATTTCGGTCTGACTAACATTTCTAATGTTTACAAATACATTTCTAATGTTACTTTTACAAAAGAAAGAAGTTACAGACCTAGTTAAAAATTATAGTCCACGTTAAATAAGAGAAAACCATGATCTTCAGAAGCGTACAATTCTGAAAGATGAAAAACCAGTTTCTGAAAGAGCAAGGCGTTTTAGATTCCCATAACAGAAAATCTTTGCGAAGCGAATTCAGGGTTGGAAGTATAAGGGAATAATTCAACATGAATGCCAGGATTATGCTATTACTGTTTCCCTTTGTAAGAAATAAGGTGTTAAAGTTACACACCGTACAGGATGTCGTGCAAACAGACCACCACTGTGCAGCCTCTTAGCCAGGCTAAAACGTGATATCGGTCGTCCAATTAACTGCACCAAGTGTCTATCGATTCCTTCCGCTGTCTTCCGCCTGCTCCTTCTAGACTGGCAATATATCGGTTGTCCTTTGGCGTGATTCAACGTTGACGACCACTGTTGAACCGTCTTACAGATATTCCTGTAGTTTGAAATTCTCTCCAAAGCCATGAAACAATGCTGTGAGCAATCCCGAACTATTAAGATGTCATCTAACAGATTGATTATTAAACTCGATACCGTTTAATCCGATATAATTACGCCATGCAGTTGCTTTCCCAGAAATACTGAGCTTACATCAATGGCGTGCTTTATCCCACTCCGACACTCACGCATTATGTCTAGCTGCATATCTGCCCATATGTTTCCGTACTTCACCCTAGTTAATTTCCTGATTGGTCTTCCAGTCCTTTCTGCCTCTTCGTTCCCCCTGATGTGTGCTAATTTTTCGATTTAATTCTTAAGTTTTAAATATCAGCGAATGTGTATAAATACATACGCAGATATATATATATATCCTTCTTTAATTAATTCAAACTCTACATTTGTTTATAAAAATCAGTTAAAAGTTTTAGAATAATTTAAGAATATTTCACTTTTTTAATGAATTACTCTACTAACTGTAATTTTTGAAAAAATTGTGGTTACTAGTTTGCTAGGGGCGCTAGTTAAGGGGGTGTTGTGTAAAGAACGATAAATTAATGCATTTGTTATTCTCTCTGTTATCTTTTATACTCATGTCTTCTTAATATGTTGAGTTTCTTCTGTACAGTAAAAAATTGCTGGATCCATAAATTTTTGCGATTCTCATTTCATAACATAAATTAATCAAATAGCTAAGGAAGTTAATTCTTATAAACAAGCGCCATTTCAGATCTGCAAGTATAGATGGTATGCGTTTTAGGTAGATAAGAGTTTTATAGTTCTGCTTATCTTTCATGCTTTCAAAAAGTTTATAATGAGGTATATGGGATATTATAAGATTATTTTTTGGCTAAAATTATTTTTGATTCTTTTGGTTTATTTTTCTTTCTTTACCTTTATTGTGATTTCAGAAAGAACATTTGCTTGCCTTTCGTTTTTTACCATGTTGTTATAAGGCAATAATTCTGAGTGGGATTGGTAAGATTCATAATACGAGTATTACCACGAATTCTCAGTCCTGAGCCTGAAATTGCATTTTAAAGTTGCAATTTCCCCATGTTTGGTTTTACCGACTTATTTTCTTTTATTTTTATTTGACAATTTTTAGTGGTAATTTTGTCTTATAATACCAATCTAATAATAGAATAACATTAAATAACTACTTTTAATTTTACGTTTTTAACTTGGTTTGTTCATTTTTGCTACAGTTTTGTAATTTATCATTAACTTATTTCAGTGTTTATTTAGTAATTATTTTGTTCATTATATATATTTATTTATTTATAGCGTGCGTGTGTGTTGCTTGGCAGGAGAAGGAGTGTCAAAAATAAAGAAAAACCGGTAGAGTATTTGAAGGTTCAATCACTTGTGTTTGTTGTTTGTATGAGTCAGTAAGTCCCAGAGAAGAGAGGAAAGATAATTCGGACACCTTGGGATCTCTAATCCCGTATTTATCTAAAGATGGTAAGCCTCTAGGGGCCTATGTGTTAAGGATTTACGGGGGCAGGGAATACGTTCTCAGGAGAAACGTAATCCCTGACATAGATTAAAAATATTTCTTTTTGACTTTTTCATATCTTGTTAATCCATTCTAGGATATAATTGAAATAATGCATTAAATTTAGTAGAGAAATCTTTGAATAAATAATTTCGACAAACGAGATAAACTTGTACTTTGAATAATAAACCACAGCGATTGATCGGGGGTAGTTTACTACATTAAACAAGCCTATAGAGTAGAATGTATTTCCATTTCGAATGCCTAAAATGAACCAGGAATAATTTTTAAGATAATGTCAATACGTTACTTTAAATAATATATGAAGGTTAAAACATGTTTTAGTGTAAGCTATCCATAGATAATCGAACAACTTTGCATTAGTAAAATGTCTAATAATCAATCATTTGAAGAAATTTGAAATAAAAATTCATTGGAATATCAAATTTTAGAAAGACATTTTTGATATATTAGCCTCATTAAACATAGGTTAACGAGAGAATATTATAAAGTTTTAATTATTTCTAAAGAATAACCGAGATCTCTGGATAAATTTTATTCCGCATGTTAACTGATCCTTATGTATACAGCGAAAATGATAGAAAGAATTCTATACATGTAATATGGGCTACAGACAGACATTTCAAAACCATAATACGATAAAAATATATCATGAAATTGATTGACTGAAATATATCAAGTGTTTGCTATTACCTACAGAAGGAGAATTGCGTTTCTTTGCTTAAATTCATTTCTCCTATATTAAATGCATTATAAAAAGTGGCAAATCAATATAATAACCGAACAAAACTAATTACTTTTGCTTTTTTTAAAAAAAGAAAACTTTCATAATTCTGTATTCTATCACCATACAACTTTAAGAGAAAAGATATATAGTAACACCATTTGGTAATTGACTTCATTTGCTGTTACTAATCTTAATTAGAAAGAGTAACAGAATCCAAATAATGATATTTTCAATTAATTATTATTCCCTTTCTAGAATATTTATGTTCATTTGTCAATATTGCTCCATTTGTAGTTAAATTGCCTAAATACATTTGAACAAGTGTTAAAGATATCAATTTAAATCAACTCTTTCCAACTCACTCGAGTTCGAGTATGTAAACTAATTGAGATTATGGGTTCTATCTTTGAGCCTCTTCCAATCTCTTCTAGGATTCCTCTTTGCTTCTTGGGATCCATCGTCACTCTTTGTTTCACTACCACTATCACTAGCTCTACCACTAACAACTAACTTCCAGTGCAGTAATTTTCTATTACTTTTATCCCATCACTACTTATAAAATTTAATTTATCCATTCCATTCACTAATTTTCATATTTTCATTGAAATTTGCATAAGTCGTGTTTCATTTCATTGGAAAAAAACCTCATTTAAAACAACTCGAATAGAAAAGTTCCCAAAGTTTGTGAGGGATAAATCGCGCTATAGCGCAACGTCAGAATATACCTTTTCATTAAAATTTTAAATATGTTCCTTATGAATCATTATGAAGATACAACATTCAATTTATAAATTGAAATTATATTTAAAAAAAAAAAAAAAAAAAACATTTGTTCAATTTTTTTAGTTTACAAATGGTTGAAAAATGAATTGACCAACTTTCCATATAATTTTAGAAAGCATTTAGATGATTTCGGGTTTAATAGATTACAATGCCAAATATTCTATTCAAAATTAGTTTTTGAACTTTTTTTTTTGATAAATGCCAAAAATTAATCCACATTTTTAATCAAAATTAGCATTTTTTCCATTAATATACTTTGAAACATTTATATTTTTCCAAATATATCAAGCAATTTCGGAAAAAAATAAAGGGGAGAAACTATTTCAAAAAACCGTATCTACTCTAAAATTCCTGCAACTACTTAAAATAACTTTAGATATAGATCAATTTAAAGGTGGAAAACGGTCTGTAAAATACGATTAAAGATCTGTAAAATACGATTAAAAATCTGTAAAAATACGATTTGCTATTTATTTTCACCCTTTTTTCGATATTTAAAGAAGCATTTACATTATGTTACGTAAAAAAAGAAAAAGTAATATTTTTTTAATACATATATGTTCAATATCTGAATAAATAATGTATTCATTCAACATTAATTTCCTTCACATAGTATATTACAGAATAAATTTGTTACGCTACATTTTTGTGCTGTCATGACTAATAAATATCTATAATAATCAATAAGGAATAGTCCAATGAATAGGAAATTACATTGTGACGATAATCAAATTATTATTTAGATTTATAAATATTTGAAAAATAGTCCCTATCTATGGAAAGATCCCTATATATATCTGAATCTGATGATTGATATTATAAAGATTACTTATCTTACCGAATCTATAGGGTTAATGTTCTTTAAGACACATTAAAAGTCCTATTCACAAACCCTGTGCAGCTCATATGCAATTACATTTATCAATAATATCACTATTTTCTCGTTTATAACTTTATGTGTCTCTTCGTTTCGTATTAAATTCTTAGTTGCTTATAAATACAATTCCCAATTATATTCACTAAACTTCAATAATTAAAATCTAATTGAAGTAAATCACGTTTCATTAATTAGCAGACATCTTCAATTCAAGCATCACTTAATTTCTCATAGAGTTAATAAAAGAGGAAAAGGCGATAAAAATATTTTTTTTATCAAGATTACATTCAGAAGCAACATGAAAAATAAGATGCAGCCGACGAATAGCAAAAACTCTATTCTAACTCCTGAATTCTTTTTCTGGATTTTGCAACCAGTATTTTTAATTACACTGTCTATTGATTCTCCAGTAAAATAAATAGTGATATTCGACTAAAGGCTTCTTTTTTCGCTTAAGATCTGAAAATAATTTGCTCAGAGGTAATAGTTTTAGTCTGAAATTATAAAATGTATCATATTATCCTATTAGGAGGGGGAACACCAGTTAGTCATTAGTTTTCGATTAAATCAGAAAGGGAAAACAGTAAAAGCAAGAAGAAAAAAATATCCCTTAGACATTCAATAAATTCTAAAGTTATTAATCTGAGATGCATTTAAATGAAATTCACTGTTAATTTAAAACATTTCTTGATATAAGATATTCTGTCTAGACAGTATTTTTTAAATGAATCTAGTTTAAATTTTGGTATTTATCTCTGTATTGAAAGGAGATAAAAATTACTCTTTTCATGGTAGATTTAATCAGTGTATCACACAGATTGTTATTAAAATTTCAATATAAGTTCATTAGAAAAATTGCGAAAAGAAGCTAGAAAATTCATGTTATTGCGGCATTTTGATTCCAATCTCTGCGGACTGATTAATATTTCACTTAATATTAAAAAAAAAGAATGCGTTACTTCAAAAAAGTTTACAATAAAAGTAATATATTTTATAAATATTCTAAGACTAATTCGTTTTAATGCAATTAATTCACCAAATTATTTTAATGTATTTAGATAAGTATCCACGAATTTTTTAAAATAAGAAATAAATGAGAAAACAAATTTTTGCAGTTTCTTAATATATATAGATAGATATATATACTTCTTCACAAAATCGAATACATATATATATATTCGATTTTGTGTAGTTTATCGAGACACCAAATTTTGTTAAGTTTATAGATTTTATTTGCAAAGGTGTAATAATATTTTTATCATTATTTACAAGCATAATCCATGCCCACAAAGTAGCAATTATCACAAAACGGAAGTGGACCACTCGCATGCAGCGTAAGTAAAACCGGTAGCAACAAATCCCTGTCTATTTCTGGAAACTGTTTCATTTATTTAATTTGAGCGTTCGAGAAGCTTTCAGAAGATCATACGATTAGAAGTTGTATCTTGATAGATCAATTACGATTTTCGCTTGATATGGCTTAATGCATTACTAAAGTGATAATTTTTGATAAATGAAACTATTTTTATTATATGCACCAAAAGAGTGCTAGCGCAACGCCCGAGATGGTTTAGGACTAAAATGTGTTAAAGTCTCGAGGGGCATTGCACATGGATATAATTACACAAAATAGTTACGCACATCAAACTTATACATATACAAACAAGCACCAACATCCATTTACATATACATACACACACATATATTATATATATATCTGTGTGTGCCAAACATTTATAATTAAAGTTACCATATTTAAACTTACATACAGATAGTACTAGTAAATGGATATGAATGAAACTTGGTGTACGGACAAAAGGGGAAGGGTTATGTGGACAATAGGGGAAGGAAATTTATACAAAAAAATTAATAGTTTCAATACTTAGAAAAAATGAGCGAAAAATTAATTAAAATAAACAAACTTTTAAAATTAAAGGCTCTAAAGGTTCGAGAATGGCTGTTACAGGCTATTTGGGAGATCAAGGTATTTTTTTGACAAGAGTGAGTAATGGGAGGCCAAGGTTGGAAAGGCAGATGGTGTAAATTGTGTTTTCTATGCTTTTGAATGGTTTGTGGAGGTGCTTGTGCAGCAATTTTCGTCATGCCATCACAATTCAGTGAGGCGATTGGTGTGATTTCCAACCAATTTGGCATAATCTTTACTCACAAAAATCCATTTCAAAATAAGAAAAGAATACATATCTGACACATAAATTTTGTTTTTCAATTTAAAATCTTTGATTAACTAAATATTTTGTGATAACTATTTTCAGGCCACTAAGTTTTAATTTTAAAGGGACTGTCAATTTTTTCAAACTGATATTTTTTTTGTTACTTTTAATTATTTACAATTGTTTTCCTGATTTATTTATATAATTTTAAATTTTTTTTTTTTGTGTACCTCAAAAGTAATTTCTATGATCTTCTATAGATAATAACGCCCTGTTCTCTCTCTCACTATCTTCCAATAACAATAATATTGTGTGTAAGCAATGTAACTTTATGTTGACCATTCGCGGTCAGGCCTACGGCACCATTTCCTTATTTTTTTTGTTATGTTGGAGATGTTGCGTGTTGCTGATTGATGATTTTCGTTGCCTTTACTTGATCATGAAGGGCTGAGTCTCGTGCCAAAAGAAATTATTATTGTACGTTGCTTCCCCAGCGTATTATATTTTCGATAATGAACTAAGTAGTACGGTAAAGAAGTAAGAGCACTTTCTTTGTGAATGTTTTAACATCGAGATCAGACTATGGGACCCTTATCAAACTAACTCTAAGGAGTCGATGAGATGCTCCCAATGACACGCAAGTCCAACATTGTTTATCATTACTTACTCAGCCTTGAGCATGTGCTCTTTCTCTTTGAACATGTGGCAATTGACTGAAATGTTCTTTACGGAACGCTCATGTTGGGGTGCTCTCAACAGAGTACTGCGGCAACGACTTTATGATAACCTGTTAACTGACGCAGGATTGGCTTTCCTCTTGACCTAACTACCAATATCGTGCATCTGGCTCAACTAACACTACCTGATAACATAATCACGTTTCTTTGGTGAAAAAGAAAACCCAACAGTGTCAATCGTTAATTCCCCGGAGTGAAATAACGTGGCATAACACGTCTGATATAATACGCTTCAAACCATTGATATATTGACTAGATGCGATTAATTATATCGTAAATTCTGCATCGTGAATGTTATTCAATGAACAACTAATGACTTTTGGCTTACGCTTTCTTGGAAATCAGAGGATGAACAAATTTCCCGGGGAGTTCAATAAATTCGGTTTCTAACAGTGGAGCCACTGAACCCACGCAGCTTCGCTTGCGAACTGAAAGTCATATATTGTCGGCCTCTATTCCAGTTGACGCTCAGACGCCAGAAATGATAGGAAACTGAAATATTTGGCATTTTGCATGAAGAGGCTTAAAATGGATGGCGGCACCATTTTTCACACAAGAGATCGCTGGAGAAACTTTTGACACTGACGGGCTTTTAATGTAATGAATGGTGGAACTTTTTTTGGGTTTTTTATTGGAGGTAATGCGTATGACCAGCAATGAAGCTCGACGCGGCAAACAGGTTTTCAAGCTCGATAAAAAGCTGGTCAGAGATACTTTACATATTTTCCGTAGATTACCAATGTACTGATAATCGAATATGCTGATTATATGGCTGTCTTGTGTAATGGCGAAACCGATATCGGTCTTTCGAAGATCTCGTCTGACGATGGCTGCTGCGGCGAGGCAGCCGTGGTTGTCGGGCATCAATCGCGGCACTGGTACGTGGAAGATGAAGGTATGGTTCCAGCCCTGAATCGCTCGTCAACAAAATATTTGAGCTACGGTAATGACGACTGTTCCTCCTCTGTCGAAAATAACGCTGTGTTGCTCAATCGAACGTTTTGCCATTTTGTAAGGCCCGCAGATCTGTGTTTCGCCTGGCTCTGCCTCTGCTACGATGGAACGTTTGTTCTCGAAAACTCTAAAGCTTCGTTGCCGAGAATTTCAATAAAATCTACAAACTCTTTATCGTTGACTATAAGCTATAAAAGAAGAAGTTATATTTTGTACCAAATATGGTACTACAGTTTTGATGCGATGGTACATGAACAAGCGCGAAAATATTGGCTCAAGAACGACTCGTGACGGGGCGACTCCGATAATCGATTATAAGCACTCCCAGTTTCTTTGTTATAGTCCTCTTTTTTATTCTTATTTATCAGTGTTGAATTCTCAATTTTCAAAAATAACTACATACTTTTTTTTGAAAATTGCGAAAAAATATTTTTTAAATACACGGTATTTAAGAAAGGTATGAAATTTGAAAAATTCAGAATTAAATTTCATATACTTCTGTTATTTGTTGAATGTATGGCTGAATGAAAATTTTATTTCGGTATATATCAAAGAGTGTTAATATTTTGATGGCCTGATTAAACTTACCGATGAAAAGCTGCCCCATTTGAAAGTTTTAGCTTTCAACATATTTTTCGAATATTCAAAAATTGTTTATGTTCGGACATAACAGTCTATGTTCCAATTTAAACCCCATGCGATCGGTGACTGTTTTGACCAATGACCAGGCACCATTGAAGGCTGTGCGTCTTGAAGCGTGCGCGTTTTGATGCGTTGATGGTGGTGCTTCATCGCGGCTACCCAGCAAAAAATATATTACCGGTTAACTACGGAGGCAGGGGCATTTAACCAGTTGATCTTGCGGTAAAGCTGTTATGGTACGACCAGCTCGATGAAGAACGTCAACGAGCAATCCCGACTCTTACATTGTTTCGTAATGAAAGGCGTACGTCTGACTTATTCAATCAATATAATCACTCAAGAATTATAAACGAACGGTAGTGTGCCGGAGGTTGAAAAAAGATTTCGTTTCATCGTTAAAATGAGATCGGTTAATTTACATTAAATCAGTGACGGCATGTGCTGAAAATGAGCTTATAGTGTCTTTTAGACATCGAGTTGCGTAATGTGAAAAGAAGTAGTAATGTCTACTAGATATGTTTGACATCTGCTACTATATACTATATAAATGGAAGGCGCAGAAACAGGATTCAGGTTAGTAAGGCTCGGGTGAATCATTTTGACGTGGGTTTGCCAACAGGTACCATTCGCTTAACTGCTTTCGGAACTTCGGCCAGTCTATCTCCTATATCGGCTCAAATGAAACGCGTATCGAACGTAGAAATGTTGATTCATGCCGGTGTCGTAAAGTAGCTTGTGGCGTGCATGATGCACAGCACATTTCTTTTATTCACTTCCCCTGTATCACGCACCGCTGCTGTTACATTAATTCTTTCCGTATAAATCACGCTTTGAAAATGTTATCTTTGACAACAGCTTTGAGTAATTCACAGTGAATGTCGACTAACTGTCTTTTCTCCGAAATACGTTAATATTACGGCACGTGTTTTAACTGGTCATATGGTCTCGTCAAAATCTCTCTTTGTCTATGTTCCCTATTTGTCCTCGGCACCTGAAACATTCGTTCTTCATGCATTTCATTAATTTTTTAATGTTTTCGTGGTTCAGCAATCGCAACAAAACGTCGGCATTTCAACGACACTCTGACTTCTTCGAAAACTTAGTGCTGTTCAGATTTGATTACGTAACATGCGACATCTCAAACACCTCTGGCTATTAAGGAAACATTCTTGAGGGTTCAATTTCGAAACGCTGCTCGTGAATGCGTTATTGCGACACCGGCTGGCGACTGCAGGCTGGAGATGAAAAGCAAACTGGTTTTGAATGAAGGACGGTGACGACCACTGCGGAAGCATCGAAATAATTTCATTCACACTAAAAAACTTGGCGGCGCGGTCGGTTATTTAAATGTACATGTAGCAGATGACCGGTGAGAACTGAGGCCAACATTTATGAAACCGGTGAAGTGTCGATATTATTTTCAAATGATTACAGTCGCTTACATGGTAGCCAGTATAGAGAGATTACGCCAAAAGGCGTAAATTGCCGTCTCCCGGCGCATCGACAATCGCGTGATCGTGGTTGGCACGAAGAATCTCTATCCCTCCTTTTCACTGGCACGGAAGCCAAGGACGGGATTAAAAGCTTTGGGCTGATATGCGCGCTGACCAATCATGCTGTATTTGAGTCCGTGTGCGGTTAAATGAACCGTAATTACGGCGCTAATCTGACGTGTACGCTCGGTTACTGGCATTTTTTGCGTGAATAACTGGTTAATTTAAAAATAATTTATTGTTATTTTATCGTCGCAAGGAGGCACAGCATTAAATTGCGAGTAGCCAGTTCGAAAAAATAAACTTGTGACGTCCGTTTTTTCTGAAATATTAAATCGGTGCGTGTTGAAATGTTGTTAAGAAAGCATTAAAGAGTTAACAATAACGCCAATCGCTTAAAGTCTTTTCGGCGTAACATTTTGTTTTGGCTATTGTCTCTTTGCGCGGGCATTGTACTCATCGTATAGCGATAACGCATTAGGGGCCAGGAAAGCTTCAGGTGAATCTTTCTTCTCCATCTGTTGGCTTTTCCCCAGGCTATGTCTTTAGTTGCTATTCTGAACGACAGTAATAAAATTGTTGACACTAAAAAAATAAAACTTTATTTTCCTCGGCCAATAGACTGGGGTTTTTTTCAGGTGTCATTTGTAAAATCGACCGGCTGTTGACCTGTTCTTGGCTTCATTCATTTAAAAAATATTGACATTTGCTTCGAAAGCGAACCTTTTTAGTAATGATGTCTGATGGTGCCGTAAATATCGCAAAACTGGCGTTTATGTCGAGATTTTGCTTCGTTATCGGGTGAATGTCATCCTTTTTTTCTCCTGGGGTTTACTGACTTTTGACACGGTGTAACCTGATTTTAAGTGATCTTTCTCCAGTACTGTACCATTCCGCCACTATCTTCGCTCTATCATTTGAAGACAGTTTAAAAAAAGCTTTTATTCGGCAATCAGGAATCCCCGTCATTAAACCGCGTTTTCAAATCAAGAGGCAAACATATTGTTTCAAATGATAAACATCATTGACTGCTGCTGGTCTTCGTATAATATTATGTTTTTATGCCGGGTTTTAAACAGACATCGTCCTTTTGATTTGAAAACGAAATACCTGTAGCTTTATTAGTAACGTTAGAATATTTACTCGAAAATCCCTCTTTATTGCTATCGCTAAAGAACTATAACTGTTTGAAATATTAAATGAGTTTTTTTTCGAAAAGAATGACAACATGACGTGCGATTGAGCTGTGGGCAAACATGTTACCTATATCAAACGAATATTTTTGTGTCTTAAATCATGTGGAAACTGATGAAATTAAACTGCGATTTATTAAAGTGTTCGGGAGCACCTGTTATCAAATGAAATGGCCCTTTTATTAGTAAAAATGTTTTATCCTTTCGAAATGATGTGGACTTTTGACATCTTTGGTACATCACGGAAAATCGCGATTTCGGCTCGTGTTGAGGGATGTTTACGTAATTTAACTATCGCACGTCACGCCGGGCTTCGGGTCACTGGAACGTTCGTCACTCCGTTGAAGGGACATTCAGAAGACGTAATCTGAATATTCACAAAGTCGAACAACTACCGCGTCACTATCGCTTTGAAAACGTCACGGTAGTAACGAAAATGACTCTTCTTGATTAACAATTCCCGGAAAGAATTAACTCTCAAACATATTTCGATAACCACTTGAAAGGTAAAGTAATGACCAAATTGTGTTGCAATCACCACATGAAATCATCACAATGTTTTCCATAAATGTCTTTGTCGACAAGATATCAAGTGACCAGGAATTGATGAACTTCAATATCGCAATGAAGACATCATAATAAATAAAATTCAGATATTAAACTCATAACTGTTTGTATGTTGACGAACTTCCACAAAACTTTGTTGAACAAGTAATACTGAAAAAGCCTTTCGTCGTGTAACTGTAGGTACTGAACGACCAACGTTGAAAAGACTCCATACAACAATACGGGAAAAGAATACAAAAAGTATTGGTTAAGCGCAAATTATTAGTTCAATAATGCGTCGATCCCAGAAACGGCACCTGTACGTGCGCGCTCGATGAGCTTGCGAATAGTAACCAGCAAAAAAAGAAGACTTTCTACTGAATAAAACAAACGGTTAAATCAGCAAAGCATCATTTACGTGTGAGCAAAAACTCTTCAGCCGCGATTTGCAAAAAAATCCGGCCAGTGGCTCAGGCAGGAATGCGCCGGTATGTCGGACAAAAGAACTTTCTTTCGGCATTCTTGATGATAGCGCATAGAACATTCATGCCATTTAATTGACTGTGTAAAACCAACTGAAACCGCTCAATTCTGGAAAAGAAGATCTTAGGCACCGTAAAATCTAGCAATGATGAAAGAAGACGGCAAGGAATCTCATGACGACCATGAAAGACTTAGGCTAACAATATTATAAGGAAAACTTGTAATCCACATGTTGCTGGCTTAAAAACAAAATTATGTATAACAATAATAATATATATAAACTTTCGCTTATGTGGTGTATGAAAGTATATATCTTATAAACAGTTGAGAAACTGAATTCACTGGTAAAGTATTTATCGAAATAAATGCGATTACCTTTCGACAGAAAAATGAGTGTGGATATTTGAAGCTGTTTTAACGATAAAGGGAATTAGTATGAATAATATTAAAGACTCAACATCAGAAATACATGGGATACTATTTTTAAAATAATAATGACAATTGTTTCCATTGAAATTTCGGATATCGCAAACAGTGAGAAGACGAAATTGAGTACTCTGAGGGATACTACAAATAATGATGACTTACGACATTCTTTTAAAAATCGAAGATGCCGAGGGATATTTGCCTTGAAATCTGGTACGTAAAATGAGCATTTCGCTTTGGATTGAAAAATATTTTCAAGTAACAGTATTTTCAGGCTAATTTAACTCGAGGTTTTCTGAAGTAATCTCTAAATGTTGACCGCATTTGTTTTTTGGTAACCAGTGAACTCAATATTGATACAATTCATCAGGGTAACGAAAATTTCGACACGTTTCCAAACTTGGATTTCTTTTATACGTTTGATCGAAATAAATGTAACATGAAAATAGTTACTGAAACATGTTGTGATTTTTAACTTCATAAAAAAATCGGCAAATATGAAAACTTTTATCGAAGATTTTAGAAAAAATTGTGTAATGATTGTACACATTCGCTGATAAAGGTGGCACTGTTACTATGAGAATATGATTTTGTGACAATTGCGAAAAAAAAAAAAATTTTGGCATTCAGTATAAAAACAAGTAACCAAATATAACTTCTAGCTAATGAAGATATAGTTATTTTGAACACTGCAACAGAGATATGTTTCCCATTTTAAATCTTGCATTTAACATTTTTTTATTTTTTGTTTTTTTTTGATACTAGCAATGTATCTGGGTTGTACTCAAAACGAAGTGTCTCGATCCCGAAATAACATTCTGTGACCAACGGTCGTTATGCTGGCAGTCAAATTTCGATTAAATGGATTCGACAGGTCCCGGTAAAATTGAAATGATATTTCCAGCCGACTGATAATCTATTTTGAAACTCAAAAATACTCCCGTATTCTGAAGCTTCAGAGGAAGAACCGGCAACAAATTGATAGATCGTCGAGGACTTCAAACGATAAAACGTCGTTACATCCAGGCGCGATGAGTAACAAAACTAAACTAACAATGTTGTAAAGACGATCATTCATATTGTGTTTGGTTTTGATCGTGAGCTGAAATTGACCTGTAACGGTCCCCGTGACGAATCTGTCGAACGAAAAACGAAGCGTTATTGATATTTTGTCTGGATGCTGAAATTTTAAAATAAAACTTCAAGCTCGATATCAGCGCAGTAAACATATCGTACCCCGACGAGCCCGCCTGTGCGACAGGTTTTCTTTGTTACCGTTTTCCTGAATCAAACACAGGTATCGGCGAAAACTTATGACATTGCGTTATTCAATATATAAAGAATGAAATTTTGTCGAAAAATCTCGGTATTTTTTGTAGCTTTGCCGTAACTAAAATAAAAATGAGCCCGCGATATACGCGGTTGCCTCAGGCTATGACTTTCAAACCGGTGAACAAGGTGGTGATAAACGGGCCTGACGTTGTATTCTTGAAATTGGTGGCGTTGGCGGATCTATCGTTTGTTCTTGGTACGGCAGATTCTTCTCTCTTGACAATTGCTTTTGCGTGATCTCTGTTACTGCGATCTGCTCTAAAACCAGGCTGGAGTAACTATGGCGCAGCATGAATTACGGCATTATGAGCATGTAAAATCGACCAATATGCGGGAGTGAGACGTCACAAACAAATAACGGTATTTCTTGGCTTTAATTCGCGCGACTTCCCTCTGTGTCAGCATAATGCTTTCGAATAATGAAAGTTTTACGAAGATCGCTGTCAACAAATGAACGTGTGGAATACCGCACTCCGTAAAAAATCTGAATTTCTCAACTGAAACGGGGCCAGTGAAAATTTAACTGGAAGGTCTTTATCAGATCTTATATGTGTTAACTTTCGTTATTGAATTTGATTCTTGTGCTTTTGCTGTAAAAAGCGGTTGATTTGTTCATTGCACCGGTAACGTCATCTACGCGAGCCAATGAAAAGTATATTTTTTTGGTGCTAAACATTAGCGAAAATGAAAACTTTTAGTATTAAACTCATTTTGGTGATCAAGAAAATCATGCGTCGAAGGAAATGTTCAAACCAGTACATCTTAGGCCATATTTTACCTAGATGGAATTTAGTTGCGTTTAATAAAATAAATGAAACTTTGCTCGAAGATGATAAAACTGTGTTTTAATAAGCAAAATAATGTTAAAACCGGGATGGCGAAGTTGCAGTTTAAGGAAAACCATGTGTACTAGAAATGATAACATGATGATGTGATTGTGGAAATAACAACATTTCTGCATGATGTTGACACTGAAACTAAAATATCAACGATATTATTTCATCCATTGCTGGCACGTTCAGTTAAATTATTCACAAAATCTGTACTGTACGTGAATCGGTTACCGTGCACCACAACCTGATCCTTTTACGAGCGTATTGCCATACGAGTGAACGTTGATTTGATTCCAAATCGATATTATTACTATGACCTTTAGGCCCATTTGCGTTCCGGTGTTTTGACCAACAAATTGACATCGATCACTTTTATGCTACTTTACTGACCTCGTAACCATGGTCTTTACAAAAGTTTTTTAAAATATTAAACGAAAGAAAATTTATTGTTCTTGTCAGTATCAATCTGAACTCAGCTCAGTTTTCTGTGCGGCCTGACACTGTAATCTTTCATGAAGACTCTTGTTTGACCAACTACTGAAGAATAACGATAGGAAAAGGCTGGTACAGCACTTCAAAATTCATGCCGTTTGTTAATGTTTTTAATGGTACAACTGAAACCGATCTCTCATTCCGATGAAATATCGAAAAACAATAATGCAAAATGAGACACTTACCAAGCAGAGGCGTCATATAAACCGATATTGTCCAGTATTGACTGTTATTGTTATGTTGACAATGATCAGCCATTATGAAATTCACAAAAGGCTATATTAATAGCTGTCAGCTGCATCGGCGCGCGGCATCCCAATCAACTGAAGAACATGGCAGAAGCATAACTCGTAAAAAATTATTAGTTTAATTATTGATAAAGTGGAAGCAAAAACGAGGAAACAAAAAGCCCGAAACAATGAAAAGGCTGAAACTTCGAGAAATAAAAAATTTGGAATATTCGAAGCATCAGTGAGTAGTGAGAACGCTTCTATGACAGATGAAATGACGATATAAAGCTCGTCAACTATCACGTTACGTTAACAATAATGTTAAACAAGCTCAAAAATCAGCAGAATAAACATGAAGAGCAAACAGGAGATAAACAAAACGGCTGAAACTACGCAAAATGTAAAGTAATGAAACCAATAAAAAAAGAACCCCCAAAATATATATTAATGGTAAAAAAAACAAAAAAAAAAAAGTAAATTAGTGAAGCGCAAAACGACAAGTGTAAAAAGCGCAATGAGCACATCGTCGTAAATGAATATTGAAACTTTTTTAATACTCGTCGGCACACCAGTATATGTTCCTGCTACCCATGTAAACCCTAGTACACGCACAAAAACGCAATCGAGCGCCCAATGTAATCAGTAACATTCACCGAATAAGTAGGCACTATTCATGGGATTGACTTACCGATTCTTCTGAAGAAAGGGTAACCGCAAGTAAACCCTGATTAGGTGTTAGAGGAACCGCTTATAATAAATGGATTTGAATTAAAACAAAATATATTAATCGTAAGATTACTAACAAAGGCCGTCTTTTAAAAAATATTAGTATAAAGAACAATGAAAATGGCATTTATAGAATTAGGTAACTCATGAGTGAGGAAGACCGTCGGCTTCAGGTATGCTTTCATTTGTCGAAAGGCATTTATATTGAAGAAAGGCAAAAAAATGAAGAAAAAACTCAGAAATCATAAAACAAGAAAATTGATGTATTAGTGTCGAACCTATATAAAGAAAGGCTATATCTAAAAAAACTAAATAAACTCAGTGTATCTCTTAACCATGATGATAATTATTTTATTTATGACCTAACAAAATTCATGAATATTCAAGCCGCTTTACATTTATGTTATTTTGGTACTAAACATAAAATTTAACTGTTTTATATTTCTCAATAACTATTATATAAATTAACAAAAAAACTATTGAAATTTGAAGCCACTTTCAAAAAAAAGTTCAATAATAGCCCGTGAAAGCTGGATGCGATTGCGGGAAAAAAAATCATTAGAGGTCTGCTGGCGGCAATTTTAGCGCCGGCAGTGCTGCGAGGATTTTGTAACTTGCGGTCGTTGGTAAGATGGACGATTTTGGTGAGCTTTGAACTACGATATTTCTTGTTGACCTTTAAGCTTACTAATTCTACGTGTGCCAGCACTCCGTCGTACGGGGCTGGTAACAAGTTTACCAAACAGGCCCGCGTGATACTGCTTTCAGGCAATTCATTCGGATTTTAATACTAATGCTGTTCGGCATTTTTTTTTAAAACGTTGATCTACACCCAACGGGTGGCTTGCCCAGCTACTGAGAAAACTCTGCAGGGGCAACAATTTTTTTTCCATGATGAGCTACTTCCGTCATGAGGCTGCGTACCAATATGTCGATATGAATGGGTACAACAAATGTTAATGAGCAGGGAATATCGATGTTGTTGTATCTTCAGCCCTTGAACCAAAATCAGATTCCCCGCACTAAACTACATGTTGTTTACTAAATATCGAACGAAGATATTTTCGGTCAGAAAAGAATGGTGAAAATATCTTCTCAATCGAATAGCTGGACATGCTGGTCTTGTTACATCGGTGGAAGAATGTATGTGACAAAGTGAGAAATGACAGTCAGGTAATTTGGGTAAAGCTGCTATCAATGCCGTTGATATATCCGCTATGAGACTTTCGATATGATCTGGCGGAAGATTCCGTCGAATGAATGTTTATGGTGGCATGTTGGAAGGAGAAAGAACATCGACCTGGTTATGTGATTGAGAACACGAGACTAACAATGTGACTTTTGGCTCAACAATATTCGTGTGTCGATGATTGGCATTTAACAGAGTGGCTGACAATTGTGTTGACTGCTTATCAGAATGTAGTGAAAAGTATGGATCGAAGCGAGCTGTCTGTTGCCACAACCCTCGATTTCTGTTCCCTGAGACGCAAAAAAGAAAAGCTTTTAAATAACTCAACGGAAGAAACCGGTTGGGCTGTGGTGGCAGCGAGGGTATTAAAGGCCAATGCTGAATACACTACGGCTTCGATTCGCACGCTCGCTTCCATTTCCCTTGTGTGATTGGCGAAAGCTGACCCGCCAGACTCAATGTCATTATTATCCGGTCAATTTAGCACAGTACGAAAATCCCAATGTAGACACAGGGTTGTTGAAGAACCAGGAAAATAATGGTACGTCAATATCGATACATCGCTTTCTGGTGAAAAACATTTGTGTCGAAAGAAAATGACATTATTGAATATAGTATTTGCATTATTATATCCGGCTTTCTTTATGTATTTTTTATATTACCAGTGCTTCACTGCGGCAATTTTGTTGCTTTGTTGAGCCACTGCGTTTTGCATTTATTTGGAACGGATAATGACGGTCGAAAATCCGTGTCATAAGCATCTTATTTCCTGATTTGTCATGACGAGCTCTGATAACCGACTAAACACTGTGCTCATCAAATGATAAACTCAATGCTGGTGTATTTCGAAGAACGTCTCGATACCGAAGGCCAGTGAAGGCGTTAAGCTTTCCTTGAGATCTAAACCAATAAATGCGAAAATTAATCTGACCGAAGAAGACAAAAAAAAAGATTATGTCTCTACACAAATAATCCTTATGAAAATATTGCTCATGAACAACATCTCGCTTGACAATTTAATTCCAGCCAAGTCCAATCGCTTACTAGCAGTAACATTTCTGATGAAATAAGAAAACAAAAATCATTTGTATCAAAATCAGCACTGCGCAGGCTAAAATCACCTCATTATCAATACGGCAATTTTCGTGCTATATGTTGATATAATATCGCAAATGATTGTTTGCGAGACTGTTTGGTATTTCTGTATTCTTGGTAATTTTAATAAGTAAACAAGTATGCTGCAACTTTTCACGTAATTCTTTCGCTCAGAAAATTTTTTCGTGATTCGATCTGCTTTCCTGAAATATCATAATTGACATTACCATATTGACAAAGTATTTCTGCATTGAACGGGAATTTTCAATAATTTTTTCATCGAAACACGATGAGAAAAAAACTAATGTTTACAACATAGGTAGTTCTTCGGTATTGCTCTTAAAGTGGTATCTTCGATAATGAATGTTATATTTACTGAGGCGATTAAAAAACTTGGTATGCGAGTGTAGAGGCCAAAGTGTTACTGACCTGACACGAAATGCAACGTTGATTATTTACATTGTAACTATCTGTGAATAGTTTCTTTCTTAATCGAATAAATATGTGAGGATTATCTTTCAGCTCAAAAAAAATGACTTATGTTCGATTTTTAATTTTTTAAAAAAGTAAAGTCTGTATAACCTATAACATACATGAAAAAAAATCGCATAATAATGATAACAGTTGTTCAGAAGAATGGACAATCTTGCCCCTGGCTTCTTTCAAAAGTAACAGCCTGACAATTTTCAGCTCTGGCATTTGTGCTAAAATTGATATGTTGACATGCTAAATAATGTGTACGGCAAATAAAATCAGTCAATTCAAAACTCCAATTGAATAAAAATAGGCTAAATAGGGGTTTTCTCTTTCACTAAACTCCTTTGATAATTTGAACTGCATGAAACCGATTTCTTAACCAAATGAAACTAGCTTCATTTAATTGACCGATGTGTCGGGCGAATTTTATTGGAGATCAATTATATATGGGGGTGAAGCAATGAAAGTGAAGATGATGGCTATGTTTGATTTGAATATTCTTGCTCTTTGGCTTTTATTCTGAAAATAGCAAGATAAAGATCGACCGACCAGCAGAGAGATAACAATCAGAACGATTTGATTAGTGAAAACTCGCTAACCTAGATATCGAAGTATTATCTGGAATACAAATTAGATGAGGATGACTGAAGAAGATAACTGATATATATTCCTCTTGATTGACTAATAATTATTTATCTGCGTTGAGTCTATTCGGCCTTTATTGATAAACTAAAGGACTGTTTGGCTCAAGAAACAAACTCAATCAAAAGAAAACACATTCATTGGCTCAACAAAAAAAAACATGAATGTCCAAAACTACAGCTTGCTCAGCTAATTGTTCAGCAAAATTTCAATTCTGGAACTTCAAGCTTTTACGATGGAACCGAAAGTTCAAACTCACTGTCATCTCTGTTCAACTTGAAATTCGGCTATTCATGGGTCCAGCCAGCCATTGGACGGCACCAGCTGCAATGGCTGTCGGCTCATGGTTATCAATAAATCTCCTAACGCCGCTTTTCATTATGAACCCCAAGCATATATATTTATCTCTAATTCAATTCGCCCATTCGCTTATCAATATTTCTGGTATCGGAATTTCATTGACGGAAACAGGGACGTAATCGTACATTCAGAATATTATCGAAATTTCCCACTTTGATGAAAGGAGAAAATCCCCAATCGCTGCTGGTATAACGGAATTCATTACGTATTTATACTCAGAATGCGATTTTGACCCGAGCCAGTTCAAAAACTGTCATTTGGTTGAGAAAGAGAAAACAATCACGATCCTGGATTTCATCTGAGAACGAAAATCGTGCAATGTTCCCTTGGTTGTCTTTGCAAAAAAATGTATCTAGGTGAAGAGATAGCTTCTGGTTTTGATGATTTAGCTGCTGACT